>VZZY01018008.1:0-167315 GCA_013400335.1 Eurystomus gularis
TGGAACAGGTTGCCCAGGGGGGCATCCCTGGTGGTGTTCAAGGTGTTCCAAAGTCAACTAAGAATTCAGTAATTTCCAAGCACATGTGAAGAAGCAGCAGCATGATGGATATGAGAGTGGAGAACTGAAGGCAAGATGGGAACAGTTAAATGTGTGGTTTGATCGAGTTCGGTATTAATTTAGGAGATTGTGGTCATTTCAGACAGTGAGAGAGAAAAGGGTGGAGAGTGCTGCAGAGATGATTCTTCTAAAAGCTAATTTCTATATTAGTTAGTATTGGAAAATGGACTTGATTAATCCGTGCCTCACATTTTGCAAGCAAAAGTGCATTTTCTATTTTGAAACGGCTGCTGATTTCTTCAAGCAAGTCACAGATGTCAGTCGCAAAAGCATCTTCAGTTTCCAAAGAAATGTGTCTGAACTGATTACTTCATCTGCTTTTCTCAATCTGTGTATGGCCAGGTATAAAAGTTAAGAGATTCATGATTTAATAAAAAAGATACACTACAGGTCACCCCAGAGTGGTCTGTCAGGGTGAATCTGCAGCAAAGTTGGGCTTGTCTCAACTTCCACGAAACACCAGCTGAGAATAGCAAGTCAATTCTTCTCAATAAGAGTACAAGTTACACAGAAGAAAAAAGACTAAACCCTATCTAATTTTGAACTGCCATTTTAAAAGCTTTGAACGCTGAAACATGGAAAGACCCATCATGCTATGACATAAAAGAGATAAGCTTTCTGATTCAGATTTGGCTGCAAACTAGATGAACATACAGCTATGCTGCTCTAATTATTTTAGAATGTGGCCTTTTGAAGTGCTGTATTTTCTTCTGAAGGAGAGAATTTTTGAAGTTTGTTATTCTACGAAACACTCTATATGGTAAATGTACTCTGACATCCATATGAATTGTGTTGTTTAAACTAAGTACAGAAAAAAAAATGGCCAATAGCCATCATATTTTAATAACTGTAGTTCATGGGAGGAGTATTACCCACAGCAGAAATCCATTTAAAAGCTTCAGAGGTGCCTTTCCATACATGCATGCACAGTATACTGCTGCTGGACAAATAGATAAATGTAACCCGTTGGACCTGCAAATCAATTTCTGCATTGTTAGAGACAAGTGAAAATGAGTCTTTTGCACTCTTGACCCCAGACAGGCTGGGCATTGGTAAAGGCAGGTCAGCCTGCTGCTTCCTTTATGGCTAAATGCTGATAACCCCTTTAAATTATCTCTGACTGAAACCTGGAGATTGTGGTAAGGACAGAATAAGAAACATGAGGGTTTCTATGCTCTCCTGACAGACCAGTCATGACGAAAGCAAGGGGAGTCATGTTCACAGCAGAGTCCAGCATGGCTATCGTCAGTGAGCTCTGACAAACAGGCTCCAGCAGGATTTGCTGGGGCAGCTGGAGGGGGTTATTGCCCACAGGTGTCCATCTCAGCCCCTGAAAAGATCCCCACCCTGTCTTTGGGTAGTTACAGCAGGGTGGGTAGCTTGTGCCAATGAGTCAGTCTCTTTTGACTGAGGAAACTGCAAAAAGTCTGAGGTTGTTTTGGCTAGAGAAGACGTAGAGGGAGGGATTACTGCTCTCTAGCATGAAAAAGCCTGCTGCAAAGGATGAAACCTTCTCTTCAGTCTTAGATAGCAGAAGTTGAAGGGTGGTGGACAGTAGCTGGAGAGCAGGGGAGTCTGTTTCAGGATAGACAGGCTCTCCCAAACACTAAGGGCAATGCACCACTGAGAGGTCTCATCTGAGCAGGGTGGACCCATCACCTCTGAAGGCTTTTAAGAACTGGCTGGGGAAGAATCTCCCAAGAATAGCACAGATCTTCAAGGCAGGTGATGCTCCTAGTCCCCTCTAGCCCTATTTTTTCTACCATTCTAGTACTTTGCTGAACCGCTTTTTGAAAACTTGAGCCTGGAGGTAAGCTTTATGGGTTACATCTTCAGTAAGTACAGCAGAAATGCAATATCCAATGTGCACAGTGTGTATGCTGCTATTGTAGGTCTGTAGAGCGGTAGGTATTTGAGTCTCTTTTGATTATCCTTCTCTCCACCACTGAAAGCTACTCTCTAAAAAGCTTTGAGTTGAAGGGGCAAGCCAGTATATACTTGAGAATCTGTTACTTCCAGATAAGACATTAACAGCCAAATGTAAAAATCAGCAGAAAAACAGACTCCATCATCCAATCTATAAGTTAAATAACACTCTTCTTCATTTCTGCTTTGTGCTTTATTGTCCTTAATCTTTATCTATCACTTCAGAATTAATTTATCTTCACTGAACATAGCACAAGAAATCCCGAGTGGCTAAAATCAGATATTACCTTGACTAGCCTTCATAAGGCTTAAACCACCACAGAACTACTCTGGCTGTGCAAGCAGGAAGAAGCTTGTACAAATGGCTAATGTAGACCATGTCAAAGAGAGAAAAAAAAAATGTTGAAATTTTTTTTAAAACCAAACAAACTGCAGCATGCTGTTAATTGGCGCCATCCGGATGCCAATGTACATGTTGTCCTTGCAGTGGAGGGCAAGCAACTGGGTGTAGTATGTTAAAAGACGTCTGTGTCTTTCTTTGTAAATAAATTGTTTAGAGTTCTCAGATTTCTAGCTAAATGGTTATGAAGTTTATCAGGGCTTGCAGATAGTGTTGGTTCAAAATAGGAACTTGCAATTATCACTCAATTACAGTCCTTCGAAATCAGACAAGGAGGCACCATTGGCACAGCCCCAGGAAAACATTCAGTACAGAGATACTAATCAAGATGCTGCTTCTAACAGCTAACAAGAAATTCATTTTAATACATTGTACACTGAGCAGTTTGATGATGTTAGATCAATTTGCCCCTTTGATTTTTGCAGAGTCCCTGCAAATAAAGTGTAAGCTAAGGCTCTGATTCATTCCAGCTATTCCATTATTTACTAGTGTGTCAGAAGATTTTGCAACTGATCTTTTATGGGGGACTTAAAGCACGTTCTCTAGACAAGGGAGGGTGGGCGTCAAGCAAGCTGCTGAAAGGTAGTAATTCAGCCCAGCAGTTGTCCATGTCAGCTCCATAGAGCTTTGCCTCAGGGATTTTCCCAGTTCAGAAGATAGTGGCCGTGGGTGCAGCTTGGCTGGACTTTTGCATTGAAAACACAGTCTGTTTTCTAAACAACAGGGATCTCTCCCACTAGCACTGCCTGGGGTGTTTTACGTCAGGGGGTCTAAGGGAAAACATAGCAATGAAAGTGAAATGGGAGAAACAAGAGGGCTCACAAGATGAGATTAAATTGTAGCTGTACAAGTCAGGCAAATTGTTCATTTAAGATGTCCAGAGGAGCTCACCTCAGATCAGGAGAGCACTTTGGCACATGTAAGAATTAAGCAAGTTGTCATATAAAGTGTGATGATATTGACTATTGAATTAGTTTAAGGCTGTCAGTACCAGACAAACAGAAAGGTATGGCTTTGCTCCCCTATAAATATTTTGTAGAGGTAAGATGACAGAAGCTTGCCACCCATTTCCTCATTATCTTGCAAGTGCAGAAAAGGTCATCTTCCATGTGAAGATCAGATCAGTGGAAAGTATGAACCAGCAGTGGAAAACTACAAACCAGCAGTGGAAAACTACTTTCTACAGAACCTGAATCGGAATTTGCTCATCTAGAAACACAGTATCATTTCTTGGAAGGACCCAAGACCATCACAGAAACATGTCACACTTTACTACTCTATGCAATACCTAAATTTAAATGCACAGTCAAAGAGATGCTCAGCCATTGTTAGTTTGTTTCTTTGTATTTTACCAGGATTTAGAGATTTGGAGTGCTGAATAGCAAAACTGTGATACAATTACAAGATAACAAAACTGGAGCAAGAATATATTTTAAAGCATTATTACTCAAAAGGTAAAACACTGTGATTTGAAAAAGTGCTTCCTAGATTATTCTGTATGAAAATAGAGATTCCAGACATGCCAAGAGAGAAATCTATTCAAAACAAGCCATGTTTACCAAACAATACAATAAGCACTGTCATCACACTTCCAATGAACTCCAGTAGTAACACTGTTAGCTTGCTCCGAATGCTCTCCCACATAGCTCTGTGAAGCCCATGGCCCACTGAATTTGCAGATGTTTGTGCACCACGGCTATCAGAAAGCAAGTTGCTAAACGTTGGACATATAACTAAGTGAATCAGCTAATGCTGTCATGGGATACAAGGGCCAGGGTTCCTTCCTGATATTTCAGGTGATGAGCTGAGTATTTAGAAAAAAAATCTTCCTCAATTCTCCAAAAGCCTTTCACCATCCAGCTGGCCCTTCCTTCTAGTCCCAACCTCTGATGATGAATGCGAATCACCTCATGGCATGGTGTCTGCTGCGGTGTCTCACTCTCAGCTGTAAAGAGTGTGCAACACCAGGGAGAATGATTCTGCTGTGGTTTGATTCATAACAACAGGAGCAAAGCTATGGCAGACAACAAGGGAGTTTCCTCTCTCTCACAGAAGTCAGTTCCTCATGCCGCTGTTTCCTGAGAACCACACAGTGATGTCTGGAGCTGTTTGCAGTTACTTCTGCTCAAAAGCACAGATGTATGTAATGCGAGATAAACAAATGGCATAAAACAAAATACCAAGCTCTCTGTTAATGATTTCTTTCCCAACAGGAAGAAATCATCATCACTCTGTGGCTATCATCTCTCTGCATGCCCCTCAGCAACGACAGAGGAAGAATGTGGTTTGCTTGCGCTGTGTTGTTGATTGCCTGCACCTCTGTTTCAGTACTGCTGCCACTGGCTCTGCAATTTGGCTCAATTCTGAAGAAGAACTGAGAAAAAAAATATTTAGTACAGTCCAAGTTTCTTAGTTTTCATATCCTGGCTCAGCTTTTTGGTCAGTTCAGAAAACTGAGGTGGGGAAGAAAGTATATTTTCCAGCAGACTAATTCCTCCATTGCCAGCTGCACTGGCTTCCTTTGCTGACTTCTGTCTCTCCTTTCTTGTAAGTGAAGAAAAAAAAAAAATCCCCTGGCTCCCTGAAGGGAAATTTTAGTCTCAGTTCAACAGGTTTCTCTGTGGGCCAATTGCTTATGTGCATTCCCACTCTCACTTATTAACAGCTGGAAAAGAAAGTATGGAAGGGGCTGTGCACAGAGTGGGATGAGAAAAACAGGTGAATGTGGGAGAGGGAATGGATGGGCTCAGGAATGGACCTGCAGCCTGCAGAGAAGACCAGAAGAGTTAGTGTAAATTTTGTTCTGTTTTTCCTCTCTGGAAGCTGAGAATAAAAGTGTTGTGACAGGATCTGGATCAGCCTAAGCTCTGGGATGGCTATCTTCTTATATAGAGCTCCTCAAAGAAGGATGAAACTAAAAAAACAACTAAAGTGGGAGGTTATAAGCAAGGATACATATACTTTTAAACAGAGAAGACAAAATGGCCAAGCAGGAAATTAAAAGTGTTTTTACCCATTTCTCCACCTGCCCACTGTGTCTTTGCAGATGGGAGAGTCCTGCCATCTACTTGATGACTTTCTGAATTTGCAACAACCATTGTACAGCCATTTCTGGTCCCTAGGAAATCTTCTTTTGGTCCTTTTTAAGGTCTCACTAGGTGTTTGCTCCTTGCTTCTCTCAACAGCCAGTCAGTCTCTTTTATTTGAGCAGTTGGATCACAGCACTTCCCAGTGACTATTTCTATTACCTGCCACCCCCATCCTGGGAAACTCATATGTTCCTCTCTTTCCACCTGACCCGAGGAGAGGAAAAGTAAAGACAATAGGAAAGAGGAAGAGAAGGAAAAACACCACCACGGAAGAAAAAATAGATACCCAGGTCAAGCTTCAGCTACACATAAGGTTGCAGGACAAGTGGAGGAAATCAGATTGGCATGATCTCATGCCTTAATTTATCATTCTACAGTCAGTATGGTGTTAAGCGTTGTTCTCCACATATCTTCTGTGGTTATCAATCAAACGCCTAGAAAGATGCTCTAGCTTGCCTGATGACAATTACTAAGAGAAGGAATGAAAACAAAAGAGGAAAGCAGTGTCAGAAGATGGCATTTTTCATTACCGGTTGTTTCCAGAGCCCTATCCCACTCCTTTGCGTTAAATGTAATTCAGAAAATTGTTTGTCGCTGTTTTTCAGCAAACAACTTAACTGCATTAAATTTATTTTAGAAGTCAGCTGCCCCACTGGAAAACATCTGTGTTTATCAGGAAACTAGTCTCCCAAAATGTGTAAGTTCAAAACTTACTCTTTGTTTGCTGAAAGCCAAAAAGGCTTATGTTATGTGAGAAATTTCCACAGGAAAATAAAAAAAAAATCTTGTCTTCAGATGGACACAAATTTATAGTCAGATGAATCATAAGTGTCACGCTCTGAAGGAACTCTGCCCAGAGAGTTCCTTTTCCTGTTAATGTCGTGCATCTGACTTTGTGGTTCACTGCTTGCATATGTCCCTGACTGACATTCCCCTAGAAAGTTCAGTGAAATTTCAGAGAAATTTCCCTCGACCCTGTGCATGTCATTTGTGTTTTATTACACTTCCAGCTGGGTTCTTCCCCTTTCACAAAGAAAAACACATTGCCCCAGTTATTGTTCCGGGATGAAATATGAGTGCAGGTGTACATGTATGTGTGTATGTACACATATATATACATATATAGAAAGATATATGTGTGTATGTATGTGTATGTGTGTGTATATATATGTATATATATATATACACATAATGACACTTTTTTACAGGCCAGCAGGGGAGAAGTATCAGGTAGGGTCTTTTTCTGGTAGCAATCAGGAGAATGCACAAACATTTTGTACCTTAAATGGAATATTCTGAGTGGAAGTCACTGTCTGATTTATGTCCTGTTAATTTGCTTTTGCCAGGGTAGCAAACTCAATGCTAATTTCTCCAAGAGTGAAATCACGCTCAGTGAAGGCCCCCCAGGTCCAGAGGCTGATGCTTTTGAGGCACATACAGAGACAGGGACACTCAGTCTCGCCCGCCGCGTCAGTTCGGGTTGAGTGCCCCCTGTCAAGGCTATCCCCCTGTGAGGTACAGCAAGCTGTGCTTGGGGCCTCAGCCCTGTCATCCTGTCTCCCATTTGGGCTCATTTATTAAGAGAGCCAGCAGGAACCAGCCATGGGGAAAGGGGAATCTCACAGTGACAAAGCCGAGGCATAACGAGGCTCTTGGCAGCCAGGCCTTGTCAGGGCTGCCCTCCCTAGTGTGCATGGAAAGCCAGCACTCCAGCCCCGAGACTGGGTACCCCCTTGCCAGGGGTTGCTCCTGGGGTGCTCTGTTCTGCCATGGCTGGGGGCTGGCTGGGTTTTTCCGGCTTTTGTAGTGGTGTTGTTTTGAGGCTGGGCGTGGGTTTGGGTTATATTTAGGTTAAATGAGTCTCCGGTGGTCAAGTACTCACAGCAAAGGCCAGACCACAAAAATCAGCATGATAGTTATTTACCATAACCATATACAAAACCACAAGCAGCAAAGGTTCCCTCAAATACATCAGAGACACTGCACATCTCTTTATTAAAGCCTGTCTGTTTGTTACACTTCAGTTTGCCTTTAAATTGCAAATAAAAACAGAGAAATCTAAGTCAGAAGAAACAAACCAAAGAACAAAAATAATAACAAATGAAGCAAAACAAGGTTATGAAAAGCCTTCCCTCTTCCTCAAATCTTTGTCTTTGCTTTAACTTTGAATTGATTTTGCTCTATTCCAGCACTGGAGATTAGTGATAGACAGCTATAAAATTATTTTATTCACTCATAAATAAAATATCTGCACTGTTCAAGAGTTACCCACTGCCTTTGACAGTAATGAACTTGCCACACATTTTAGTAATCCATTATAATCAATCCAAAGTCCTTCGGCCAGAGGAAGCAGATACCTGGTTAGAAATTGACTCTCTCTGGCATTATGTCAGTGACACTGCTCTGCTGATTCTTTTTATAATTCCTATTCCTAGTCAGACATCCCATCTAATCAGACACACATTGCTTTGAGGTACTTCTTATTTTTTCGGTCTTATGAATCATTTCCATCTTTTTCAGTCAAGAAATTAAGTCTGGCTCCTAAACTTTAGGTTTTGTGCACAAAGTGGTAAAAATGTTGAGATCTCCTTTGGGTTTGGTTTCCTTTTTTTTCAGCCCTTCTCAACCACAGCCTTTTTCCTTGACCTCTCCCAATGTTCCTCCCAGGAGGACCTCTGGACGAAAAGGTGTTGTTTCCGATAATATTTCCTCAGAGCCCAGGGAGCCACCCCTCCAGCAAGCTCTGTCCAGCTGCTGACTCCATGGCCAGCAGGGAGAGGGTTTTCCCACTCAAAAAGAAAAGGAGATTGAAGCTGATTGGCATTTCCAAATTATGGGAAACTCAGAAATGAACAATTCCTGTAAGCATGACTGGTTTGGAAACAGGAGTGGTGACTTTTAAAGCTGCCAGAAGGTGAGAAGCTCTCTGGGGCTTGGGAAGAGGTAGAGAAAGGGATGTCCATCCCTCTGTCCGTCCTTTCCAGGGCTCCCTTCCCCATCTGAGCTATTTCTTTCTTCTTCTTCACTCAAACACAGGTAAAGTGATCTGACCTCCTGTGCAATTATACTGAAGAGGGATTAAGGGGTTTATTTACTGCTCTTTCTCAGAAAGTTTTGTCATTATTGATTAGCCCATCAGTAAAAGCACAAATGTGAGTTAGGTGCCCAGCCACTCTCTGTGCCTTTGAAAAGCTCTCTTTGTGGGACATGTGGGACATGTGTATCTTAATGCTTCAATATTGTATGTAGACCTGATAGCATTTTCAGAAAAAAAACACATTCTCACTTGATCTGAATTTGTTTGCGAGTTGCGGTCAAACTTAGCAAATCACATCAAGCAAATGAAAATGAAGGAAAAATCATTGCAAATGTCAACTGTGGTAGTTTGGAGTCTTCAAAGATAACAATCACAAGCATTTTAGATGTAAGTCACCCCTTCTTCAATATATGGCAAGAGTAACCAAATCTAATGACCTGCTATAAATCAGGAGAAGGGATATGAGCTCCAGTTTATTGCACCTCATTTCAGTGTCATAACCAAAAGCCTTCTTCTGTTTAAGGAAGGCAGTGATTTTTAGGGTTTATATCAACATTTTGCCCCAAGCTGAAATCTTCTCAACTTTCTTTAGCTCAGAAATGAAGTAAAAAAGCAATTATTTGCCTAGTCTTAATTCTGTAGGTGTCCCATTACCTGTATGAAATCCATCAGTTACTTTTGAGAAGTGCAGAAGCAGTGATGATGGGTAGTGATGAGATATATCCAGGAAAAACGCTGGATCCTGAAGTGAACAATAGGGAATGATTGGTCAGCCCCTGTCTGTGAGACCCCATGCAGATTAACAGGCTCATTCTTCTAGACCTAAAGACAACAAGCAGACCCAAGTGCCAAAACCTCCAGTCTCTGACAGTCAAGGGAAGGAGAGGAGAGTCAGCTGTTTCTGGGGAGACCAAACAACATGCAAGAACATTAGGAAGACAACTCATATATTCCACCCCAGAAGTTAGGGTTATGTCTGGTTTCTGATTTTGTAAGGAACGTATAAAGTTTAGGTAAGGTCAGAGATGCATGAACTTATGTTGAACTGTTTGCTCTGCATAAGTGTGTCTTTGGGTGGGTGAACAATGCATTGATTCTGGGAAGCTGTTTCGAGTCACATCAATCACCAGTCACAGCCGCCTGAAAGGAAGTCTCATTCAGGTGCCCTGCACAGATAAACTTCCTGGTTTGAGACAAATTGATAAATGGGATAAGGGTAGGGCTGTAACCCAGAAATCCACTCCTCCTCAGAGACTTGAGGAATCCAAAAGCCTCACCAGCCAGGTAAAGTGGCTGCTTAGGGGGTAGCTGTTAAACGATTTTGAAGGGGTGATGTACAGTGTTCACGTTGTGTGGTTTGGGCTTTTGTAACAAATGAGTAGTTAGCATCTAAAGAGGGAACTATGTCTAGCACTTCCTAAGCAGGTACTGAAGCAGATGTGATCAGTCAGCAAGGCTGCATTTTTGGTGGCATGCCTTAATGCTGTTTAAACTTCAAATTCAGTGGGGTAGACCTCAAACTAGCACTGCTTACATAGCTCACATTAGCAGTTATTGCTTCTTAATTGTGGAAGGACATACCAGACTGGTTCTCATTTCTTCCTGCAGAAGACCACAGATCTTTGGTTTGAATTTGCAAGATACAAGCTTAACTGGTGTCTTCCTTATCCTCCTCCTTCTCCTTGGAATTGGGATGGGTAATATCTCTGGTCAGCTATCAACCTCATCTTGTTCCGTATCAGGCTGCAGCATGGGGAGGGAAGGATTTGCATGGCAAACCTAAGGAGCTGTCTTCCCCCCTCATGGTTCAGTAATGGGCGGCAAGGTTCACTCCTGCAACATGCGGAGCAGCTCTTGCAAACAGACATCACATAAAACTGGTCAGTGTCTTCAAAAGTGAGTGATTTGATTTGCAGGATCGATACCCCCTCTCCCCACCCAGCATAAGCATTTCTGGCCCAGCCAGGAGGAGCCAGGCAAGCAGCAGGAGGGCACCATTGATTTCAATCAATCTGCCCCAGCTGAGCATCTACTTCTCCAGTACCCTAGCTAGACTGGAGATGTGCATCAGCCCATGTTCGGACTAGTTCAGATTTCTTCTCGAATCTAATTTTAGACCTACTCTGCTATTATTTATTCAACAATGTGAATGAGATATAGATCGCCTTCATTGATTGCCGCCTTTGTATTTTGCCTATTCTTTCTTTAATATCTCACAAGCCTATTACTGTACTGTGTCAAGGTTAGAAAAGAGGAAGAAACTGTACTGAATCAGAATGTTTTTTAAAAATTTATTTACTGGCCAGATTAGTCCTAAATTTCATCATATTAGTCCTAGGCTGGAGTTTATAGTTTCCTCTGCATATAACTAGTTGCAACTGGGCTGTTGCAATCCACATCACACTTTCTTAACAAGAATAGAAACATGTGGCCTGAAACTGATCTTGGATGGTTCTCAGCAAATGCTGACATTCCACTGTGCGGCAAGAGCTTGCTTTCATTTTTGTGCTGCCACCTGTACAACACTTCTATTCCCTTTTTATTTCAGTTTTTGCAGTATACCATTAGCTTGACAGCAAAATAAATGAAATGCTGTAAATACTGCATGTCCCATAAATTCTAGGCAATTATTTAGAGAAGGGAATATTAATAGCTTATTAGCCAAGCTTTAATAAAGTCAGAAAAATAACTGACAGCTCTTTTCCTTGTCTGGGAGGGCTCTGATTACAGGATCTCTTTCAGAAAAAGGAAAGTCACTATTTGGCGAAAATCTGTAAAGAGAAAGACAAGAGAAAACAAACATGAAGCACTTTCCCTGTGAGGACTGCCATCACTAGAAGGGCAGTCTCCCTCCAGGGCACCCCATGGATGTTTCCTTTCGGTCTCAAATTCATTCCAGGTTGTGACTGTATCTATACTTTCTGCTCCCATGTGTTTCCCCTTTTCCATCGCTGCCACTCACACACAGTCAGTAAGCAAGTGAAAAACATGAGCATAGATTATGTTTTTCTTTAATATCAGAACAAAGACCAAAGACAGCAGGCCCCACAGAAAGCACACATTCCATGAATGAAAGCAGCCCATGAAAGACTGGGCAGATAAACTTTTTCTCTTCATGTGCTAGAGCCTCACACCTTTGGAGCCTCATTTTGCAACTTGCTGCAAGAACAACTTCAAGATGCAGGATAAAGCAGCACATAAGCACTCAGTGTAATTAGTTTGCATATGATACATTGAGACATAAAAGGTTGAGTTGCACATTTATGAGAGAAGTTTTCCGCCGTTCTCCTCCCAAAATTGCCACCAGATCCAACAACACCTTTCAAAGAACTGCTCTGCAAAAAACCTGAACAGATCCAGCTCAATGCTACTACTTTGACAAATTTTCAGAAAAGAACGTGTTGATGTTGCAGCTGGGGAAATATAGAATGGGTATGCAACTAGTCACCTTCTGGTTCTCCTGCAGAAAGGTGCGTACACCTGTCATTTAGAGCTTTAACACAAGGTAGTTCTGTCAGTGGGAAATCCTGAGAACTGTCGTTCAGCAGAGGCATCTTTTGTTGAGCCCAAGCATCCAGCCCGCCTGGGCATACTCCAGCTAGTTCTGACTGAGTAAAAAGTGGGTTAATTGCCCTATTTCAGGTAGGGCATTTTGATGCAATAGACTCCACCTTAGGGTATTTTGTTCTTCTGGTGAAAGTTAATTTCCTTCTAGGCAGCTACCACTAGGTCTAGAACATCTTAGATTTTAGACATCAACACACTCAAAGAAGAGGAAATTTCTGTCATATGTGGAAAACTATCTGTACTAGTTTGCCACACAAACCCAGTAAGTACTGGGATTTGGACCCTGAGATTTCTCTTTTAACAGATTAATCATATTCCTGTCATGGGAGGATGCTGAGGTGGTTTGTTATAACTCGTGGTAGATGAGGCAGAGGCATGTTTGCAGGACAGCTTAGTCAGGAGGGATAGTGTAAATGCCAACATAGTCTAATTAGAGTGGTTACCAACGGCCTTTTAGAAGTCACATTCTTCAATTTCTTCCACTTATTGTTGATCTTGAATACAGCAACAGAAGTGGACTATCTATTATCTTATGTTCCGGGTCCAGACAAATTCCTACAGAGTATGCATATTCAGGAAAGGCATTCCTTTCCAGAGTTGTGAACTGTTTTACAGAAGGTGACCTCCTCTGAGTAATGGGCTTCTCTTACCTACTATTCACAGGTAAGGCACTGGAGGACTGGTAGATACTTCTGGCTCCTAAGAGAAAGGTGACCCTCAAGAAAGATGTCTCTTTGCTGTCAGCATAGAGGGGTCTATAATGACACAATGTGATATGGGAAGGTTTTGGGGGGGTAGAACAGTAGCTTTAATGTATTAAAAAGAATGACATCACTGTTTTTCAGTCTGGCTTTGCAGGTAAATTCCTCTAGCATCTGGGCTGCTCAAAGTCCACTTGCTTTCTGCAAAAGCCAGGAAAAGAGACAGTGTGTTTTCCATAAGGATGTGGAATAGCTGCTGAACTTCCTCTAGTTTTCTGGAAGGGGTTGGGAAGCCCAGTAGTGCAATGCTTCCCAGAGGTGATGTCTCAATGTGTCATTAACTCAGGACAGTTCTTAGATGACACAATCTGTCTGTTAGCAAGGAAAACAAGGGTAGTTTGTACTGCACCTGGTGCAGCAACTTCATGTTGTTGAAGACTGTGGAGGTTACTGAACCTGGTGCTTTTGACTTTGTAATTTAAAATAGCATCAGGTCAGGGATTTGTTTAAAACTTTATTCCCTTTCTTTTTTGAAGGAATTACAAATTTGGAATGAGGTTTAAAACATTTCAATAAGTTGGCAAGACCTGAAAGACAGCATGGTGATGCCGTGTCCACCAACTGACACTCTAGTGTTGACAAGAAGTTAAGATCTGATAAATTCCAGTTCCATATGACACAAACACTTCCATTAAATGCAACTGGGAGCTAACATGCCTGTCTAAGGACATATATAATTATGTTAGATAAAACATAAAAAGTGCCAGTACCAACAATTCGCCACAGAGGTAGCCTCAATAGAGGAGCCCTTAGACAGCAAAGGGGTAACACATCCCTTCACAAACCAGAATTTTTTTCTTAGATACATTCACTAGGATTCATTAACTTAAAAGGTGGTTCAGTGGAAATGTCTACAGTGCAGAAGTCCATGTCAGCCCTAGTTGCACAGACTCCTGTTTGAGCCCTGAGAGCAACAGGCTCTCCTAGGACACAACTCATCTCCTCCTTGCAATATATCTTTGAATGAAGTGGGTTGTTTGCTACAGAACCTCTTTCTCCCCACTCACTGTAAAGACTGTCCAGACAACAAACTCAGACATAGGTTGCCCAACATCTGGGGTCAGATGAGAGGCATTCCACCCAGGATTTCTAGAGGCATTGCTAAGACTAGATTGGGGCAAGACATGCCTTTGCCAAGGCATGCATACCGCTGTGGGCAGAAGAGCAGCCCTTCTGCCTGCAGTTCCTCTCCTAAAGGCCCTGAGAATCCATCTACTTGCTACCTCAGGCACAAAGGGTGCCAACTTCCTCAGGAGTAAGCTTGCTCACTAGCATTTATCTTTGCATTATGTCCAGGCTCTGCCCTTTTTCTTCCTTTGGCAGAAGCAGCACAGTTTGTATCATATAGACTTAATAAAAAGAATGACCACTTCTATGAAAGGGGTGTCTTGACTGGCATGTTTGGTGATCCATCATCTCTTTTTTGCATGTTGCAAGCCTTCATGTAATGTCCCCATTATTACATATCCCTGCTGTGAAAGCCACACAGGAGTGTTGAACAGTTTGGAGGAGTCCCCATATTTTTTCTCTCAGCCCCTTTTCTACCCATATGAGCCCTGGAGTCTGGAGGACCTGAATCATATGCCTGAATTGAGGAATTTTCATTCCTCAATTTTTTATTCAGGAATCCTTGCTTCACAAAGCTTGAACCAAAGATTGAAATGTTTACTTGCACCACCCTGTGCCAAAAGCATGTCCATATAACCAACCCTGCAGCAGCAGTGTGATGCCACCTCTAGGACTGCCACAGGAGGATTTAAAACATCAGCTTAACTGATCTCCTAATTATGGACATCTTTATCAGAAAAATATCCTGTTGGTGCTACAGTAATCATTATTCAAACTTAAAAGAAAGCTTAGTTTCTACACATATTTCACACTGAAGACTTGCTCTCAAGAGTCACTTGAGTCAGCTGGGATTGTGCACATTATCAACATAAAATATCAACCCACTGACAGGCATAATTACTTAGTTTGTATAACACAGAGGATAAGTTATATTCCCGTGTGAATCCTGAAACGACAGTTTGTCTTCATTGAGCCTGTGGTTTCCCTCACCAGGCTCGCCCTGTGAAGTGGTTACATGTGCAGGATGACAGGCACGGAGGTACCTCACTGTAGTGGGTGAAGTGGAGGGTACCCGAGGTCTAACCACAGACATTTGATACATCTTAGTGGTTGCATTTTTAAACTCTCTTTGCCCAGTTCCTCAAGGGGAGTACTGTGTGCCAGTCCCACCACTGCCATCAAACTAGCGATGAATGGCTGCTATGGAGGCTCACGAACTTCCCAACACAGCCCTGATGTGCACACAGCTGGAGTACATGTCAGGTCAATGTGTTAGACCCACGGCAACTCCCAGCCAAATAGGGCAGGTGCCAGAGAGGTTTATAAACAAGGCAGATATCCTCAGAGAAATTAAATACGCAATTCTTCACACTTTAAATATGAATTTGTTGAGAAATAGTATCCAGATACATCAGTGACTACTGAAATAAAATATGCAGGGTGTTTTCTGTCTCTGAAAATTATAACTTGATGGCTGCTCTGAGTAGATACTCATGGGCAGTGGTACTGCCTCTCATAATACTTGTATCTGATAGGATAGACAAGATACAAGAAGATGTAGTACAGAAAACATGTCTTCATTATGTCAATTTTTCTGAGCTAAAATTGTGAAAGCTTGCTTCATTACTCCACTCCAGTCTTAAGGCCATGTTAATTACAGCGTTGAAATAATACTCTTCAAACTGAATTTCAAAGCAACATTTCTTTAAAAGTTCAAAAGTTAATGCTGACTAAATCAACCACTGGTTGTGTAAAACAATAAGGAAAGAATACAGGGCTCCTTTATTAAGTCTCTTCCAATCCTTCAAGTTCTCCATGTGCTCAAAGGGAGGCAGCAAGAAAAACTGAATGGCATATTTTGGAATGGATTATGGATTTGAATGACTCAGCTCTTGATCTTTGCAATTTATGGTCATATTCACCTCTGCTTGCATCAGGTTAATTTGAAAAAGACACATCCTAACTCTTCCCCCACTCAAATGTAGAACTCACTGCCACAGAGTGTCATGGATACCAGAAATATGAATCAGAAAATTTGGGAGGAGAAAAACTTCACCACATAGTATTTCATACCAAGATGCAAATACAACTTTGCTTCAAAAATGTCGGCAGTCACACATTGCTGAGAGCTGGAAGGACATACACTTGGTGATGGTAACACTGAATGCTTGTTGTTTTCTTTAGTGTCCACTGTTAGTCTGCTGAGGGTCAGACAACAGTGACTTTTGGTCTTACTCACAGTGGCTCAGATTTTATTACTAGAATGTTTACATTTTCATAGAATCATAGAATCTTAGAATAGTTTGTCTTGGAAGAGACCTTAAAGATCATCTAGTTACAACCCCACTGCCATTTTCGTCAAATTAACTACAACTTTCTGAAATTTAGAAAGAGCTTGCTTGCTTTCCCCTGCTTTTTAATAATATTTTTTCCTTCAAGTCTAGGTTTCTGACCTCCATGAGGACATAGATGTGGATGTGTCCATAACTCCATAGATAACACCGGTCTGGCAAAACACCTATTCCAGGATCACCTGCAGGTTTCTTTCTGCTTGCCAGTTTTAGGATTTTGCCTTCTCTCATAAGCCATGCCTGTGCTGAAGGCCTGTGCTGTTACTTAGTTATGTAGTTCAGCATATCCCAGAGGAGTAAACTTAACCTCTCAGGATAGACAGGGCCAGCACAGTTACAGCATATCCAGGAACTTCTGCCATTTTTGTGCCTCCTGTGGTGCTTGATTTTTTTTTTTTCTTAAAATTAAAGGCTGCTTTATTCTCTAGCTCAGTCTCCAAGCTGGTGTGGGTCAGCACAGGTCCATCAAGTTTAATTGTGACAGCAAGATGAGGCTCATCTGCTCCATTCAATGAAGCAAAGCTTGGGATCACCTTCATGAATAACCAGTGAGTGGATCATATACTGAGCAGTTTGCAACCTTCATGGTTTCCTCAACAAACCATTCAGTATGGCCAAAATTTGTCATCCTTGGTAATTATTTGGCTGTCATTGTTGATGCAACTGATTCCTCAGAAAGCCCAAGAACTGCATCTACCTGCCAGGAAGAAAGGGAGGAGAGCATTTCCCAAGAAGCTGCAGCTGTTTGTCCCTCCCATGGGGAAATGGGGAGCTGGAGGTGTCCAGGGCATGGCTGACATAATTCCAAATAATGGGCTCGAAGACCTGAGAACGAGCCAGACCTGGCATTTTAACCTCAGCTAGTTGAAAGAGGAGCTTGTTTGCCTTTTTCCTTCCTTAAAGAAATACAGATGCTTTCCTGGTACCAGCTGCTTGCTTGGGTTTGTAGCCAGCCTCCTTGCTGCACCACTCTGCCATTACCGGCCCTGCTCCTGGGAGAGGGCTTTGCCAAAACTCAGAGCTGTGGCCAAGGCTTCTGCATTTTCCTGGCCAGGCTCATTCTGGGAAATCCAGCCGGCACTATGTGTCCCATTCGCGTGGGTGGGAAGAAACTGGAGCTCGGAAACAACCCGCCCCAGCCAAACACTGACAGGAAAAGCCTCCACCACCCGCGACCCACCACCCCACAGCCCACAGACAAGGCAGATCTCTGGGATTTACAAATTCCACCTGGGTCACTGCTAGTGGGGAGAAACAGCTGAAAGAGGCCAGGAAGAGAAAAATAAGGAATTAAAAATGAAGCATAGATCAGACTGGCAGAAAGGTATGTCTACGTGGTTTTGAACAAGGAGCAAACAGAATTTCTGCACAGAGAATAAGAGAGTTCAGCTTTGTTATGAACATGTTGCCAAAAACATTAACTTAAATACGTGATAGTGGATCGCAAAACTAGCAACTCCCTGTCCAGCTGAAGGGTGTAGTTTTGTGTTACTGGGACAATTGCTGCCCCTTTTAAAACAGTGTCCTCTGAGTCACTGGGCTCACTGGAATGAAGATTTAATTTGAAGCATTCTGCTGAAAATCTTAATCATCAGGGTACATGGTCACTCTCACTTTTTCTGAAACACAATACACATTTAAGCATTTTCTGCCAAATGAAAAAGCTTTCAGAGAGGAAGCTTTCACCTTGGAGTACTCTGCAGCGGAGGCTAGCACACCACCCAAGACACAAAGCCTGCCCTCAACCGGGCAGAAGGACCGAGACCCAAGTCTCCATGCAAGGTACTACTCATTGGGCTGTTGAGTAGGATGTAATTGTCATGTGCCTGGGTTTTGTGTGAGGACTGATGGGAAGGAGAAGTGCAGCAGAGAATCTCGTGTTTTGTTTATAAGGATTTGCATACAGCCACCCTAGCTGTGATGGCTCCAAGCTAAAGCCTGCTGAAGCCATCACAACTAGAGTGGCTGCATGCACATCCTGCAGCTGTGTGCAAGATCTTCAGCACCTTGGGAACATGCTGGCAAACCTCATTTACTTCCAAATTCAGATGGCAGATAAGAAAGAGCTGGAGGATCTAAATTTGGGGCTTACACAGGTACAATGTCAGCTAAGCCCCAAAGCCTCTTTGGAAATGAAGCCGTTCGTATCCCTTTGAGCACAGATACGGCTGCCACACACACTAAACATTTTTCCGGACTACTTTTCCAATTAAACACAGTCAGCTCTGTACCATTGTCCTCTTAAGTAGTCACACTGCTGTGAAGCAGGCACATTGAGCCAGAGTTGCCCAAACATCAGTCCAAAGCTGGAGTGACCAGGGTAAAACTGTACTGCAACTTCTGCTTTCTTCTTGCAAATAGCTATGAGTGAAGGAGACAAAGAACCCCCTGTGCTGAGCTATTTAGTGCTTTTCCAGCAATGTAGCCACCCTCTTTGCACAATCCAAGGCGTTCAGAGCCAAGGAATCTGGGATCCATCTGGCTTTGGTCAGAGCTTTCCAAAGGTGTAGTTCCCCACATACTCCAACTGGTCCCTGTACTCCCAAAGTCAGATGATGGTGGTCAAAACATGCACACTCACTTCAGGAGGCTGTGCAGGGTTTTGCAGAGATGTGGACTCAAGCTGCAACACCCTCCCCCCCAGCAGAGTGCCCCAGGCACCTTCACCCATGCACAGCCCCTTAACCCTGCCTTAGCCTAGGCAAAGGCACATACATGGTGTCAACAGGGATGCANCGTTAACGTTTTCCTTGGAGTGGGAGAATGGTCAGCACCTGGATGTTTAGCAGAGCAACTTTAGGCTAGGCAAGAGGAGGATCCTCTAACCCTCTATTATTGTTTTCTTTGGAAAAGCTTGGGGTTTCATTGTCAAGAATTATTTAATATGATAAGTTACAGTGTTTAAAACCATGTGCAGGAACAGATGAATAACTGTATACTGTCTGCCTAACCACGCTGAGACTGAAGTCAAATATTTGAGGTTTGCCACAAACCAAGTTGAAGCTTATTTACACTAACAAAGGGCACCCAAGGAACAGTGGTGGCCTCAAGTATGCACAATGTGTTTATCAACACCAGATATTTACCTTAACTTTTATATTTGGAGAGCGGCTTCCCACATGCTCAGAGTCATGACCTACGTGGTTAGCTTTGTCTTGTCTTGCTTCTGTACTGCACATACTGTGTATTGTAGGAAGAGATCAGGCTCAGAAAAACCCATGTGCAGCACAAAATAATACCCCTGAGTATTCATGGAAACCATCCTCCTCTATCATATCCCAGACCATCAGACTCCACAGCTTTCTGCCCTTGCTAAGTTCTCACAAAACCTTCCAGCTATTAACTATAAATTACTTTCTTTCTCAAGGACATTTTTATTCAGAGAAAAATGTCTTGTTGCCAACAAAGTGGAGTGAGCTTCCCTCCTATCATGTCCTTTGGCAGCTTCCACAGGCCCTTGTTAGCATGCTCTGGTGGCCATGGGGGAGGGCTTTCTCAGCCTCCATGCTGGGCCAATCTGGTCAGCTCTGGATATGCATGTGACAACATGGGTTCTTGCAGACTCAGAGCAACAATGACTTCTCTCTGCAGTGAGGCCTAGAGAACCAGGTGGTAAGAGGGAAAAAGCAACATCCACAGAGAATCTGCCAGGGTGGAGAAAAGGATGCACTGCTCCTCACGTGGCCCACCTCCTGGAGGACATGGAGAATGGCTCACCTTGACATGCTCCTTAGGGACAGCTTTTATACTCGGAACTTGTTATTTCTGCACCCCAGAGCACTCTGAAGAGCCCAGGTCTTTCCATCTTGCCTCATGTTTGCTAAATCACTACTTACTCATGTCATCCTTTCCTTAGACTCTCTCCAGCTCCCCTGATTCAACAAGAAGGATGTGAGTGTTGCTTTGATGATACACAAGGATCCAAACCAGACAGCCTGACAAGGGACAGCAGTCTGGGGAGAAGGAGGCTCACCTGGCTATCAGTGAGGAGTAAAAATATCACTTGATTTCCCCAGGACAGATTGATTGACATCCTGTAACAACCTTTAAGTATTCAAAGACTTCATATAGCCTTCACCAACGTTTGCCCTTGACTAAGCCCCCTACTTCTTTTAATCTTTCCTAACAGACCATGTTTTTTATGTTTCTTATTGTTCTTGTAGCTTTCCTCTGGCATCTCCCTAATTTGTCTACATCCTCAGGCACTGAGAGCATTTGCATTATCCACTCTGATCTCCTGAACAGCAGTTCTCCCTCCCTTCTAGATTGATCATTAAAACCATTTTTCTGCATTATGTTATCTTTGAAACTCCATGTGAAATTTCAACATGAGAATAACAAGCTCCGCCAATAAGACATTTGACTAATGGATTTGCTTGTAGAAAAGTGAAAGCATCCCAAGACAGTCTAACCTTGCCTGGGCCCATAGCCGCCCCTAGCTGGAAACAGGTCCAGCTGGAACAACAAGGTATCTCCAAGGATTCAAGCTTCAGAAAAAAAACCACCAACCCAACCAAACACCAAACAAAAAACCAGTTTCATAGAAAATAGGAGCTTGATTAAGACTTTTTCATCCTTCAACACGACTACCTGAGATTTAGGGTACCTCAGAGATCAATTACCTGTTTTCGCTTGTTTAGGTTGAAATACAAATAACAGCAAAAAAGAATACGATGTCCAAATTGCAGTTGAAGTAAGCCAGTAGAAGTGCCCTAAATCAGCTCAATATATCTTGTGACTGAGGGTGATCACAAAGGAGATACTGACGCTACCAACAGCTCTGTGCTCCAGCTGAGGAGGTCTGTATAGGAAACCACAGGGCCACCACTGCCACTACTTCAACATCAGTTTCTCTCCCTTTTTTCTCCTGTTAAAAACTACAACAGAGAGCTGCTGGGCCTTTTATGCTACACAGGAAGGAGTGAGATGCTACTCTGAGCATTTTTTGCTGCAGAAACCCACAATTCAATAGGGCAAGATCCTTCTCCATAGAGTGGAAGCCTTGGTCCTCTTTTCTCTTTTTCAGAGACCCGAGGACATTTCCCCTCTTCATTCATCCATGAGAAAATATTTGATATAAAATAATGAATGTGGGCTTTTGCTTCAATCCTCAAAATCAGATGCTGTTTATTTTCCAAAGAACTCTTGAAAATTAAAAGAGATGGGAATATAAAAAGAATGCCAAAGTTAATTAAATGGAAAGCTCTGCTGTTGAGTACTGCACAGTTAAACTTCCTGGATAGCCTTAGAGACCCGTAAGCCAAACACGGGACATCATTGCTCCAGGCACGTTAAACAATCATTAAGTTCCCTGTGTGAGGGAAAATGATTAGGTGTTGCTCAGTGCACCGTGTAAGAAATCACTTTTATAACCAGAGGTTAGCTGCATAAAGCAAAATGTAGTAACAGAGCAGATTGTACGCTTATGCGGGTAATACAAATGAATGTGTGTGGCACAGCCCTCCCTCTCACCCCAGAGTTCCTCCAACCCCAGCATCCCGCAGGCCCACTCCACCTTCCCCTAATGATCTACACTGCTGCCTGCTGCCACTGGTGTCCCACCTCTGGTCCTGTGCAGACTCTATGACAGTACAGGCTATCTGGGGAGTTCTTTTTGCAAAGTATTTTCACAGTAGTGAAGATTGACTGATGTGGAGATGATGGGCCTGAAACTATAGTATTTCAGATGTCAGCTGTTTGTTTTATCTCTAAGGCTGATGTATTGCCTGTAAAATATAAGAACTTTCAAACATGTTGGTGAATCCTGGGTTCCACTGAAGGCAATAACAGAATTCCATTGACTTTACTGAAAGCAGAGTGTTGTTCACAGGTTGGGAAGGAGTGTGGGGACAGAAAGCAATTTCTTCTCCCTGGCTGTAGACTGTAGACCGGGGGTCCTCAAACTACGGCCCGTGGGCCGGATACGGCATTCTTTTTTCTTTTTTTTTGTGCACTACTACAAATAAAATATGTGCAGTGTGCATAGGAATTAGTTCATTTGTTTCCAAACTATGGTCCGGCCCCTGACAGTATCTGAGGGACAGTGAACCGGCCCCCAGTTTAAAAAGTTTGAGGACCCCTGCTGTAGACTGTAGAAGGAAAATGGATAGTAACTTCAGTTTATCTTGTCTAAAAATTGCATTGGCCAACTTCACTGCAGAGCACGAGGAACTGAGGACTCATGACACAAGACAGGCTATACTTCCTGGCTGCACATCCACAACACATTTAAGGACAGTGGGAAAGAAATTATGGCTATTATCACAGCCTGAGTTTTGATACTGTTATTGGAAAACCTAAAAATTTTCTAAAAGTTACTACTACTGGACAGATCATTGGTCTCCACCAAAATCCCTTTGTACCACCAGAGAAGAACTGAAGCTCCTTAGACCAGTCATTAGCAGCCAGCTATAATACTTAACTAAAGCTAAAATTACTCAGCCTATCTACCCAATGTAAGAGCACTTCATAACCAAGCAAGTGAAGACAAAGCAAAGCACACCCTGATGACACTAGGCCTTGCCGGCCTATATGTAATGTGCCATACAGGACTTTTCTAGCTGATAAATAAGCTAGTAGAGCAGTTCTATAGCAGCTCGAACTTGTAGGGGCAGCTGGTCCAGACCTCAGGATCAGCATCTGAGTTAGTAAGGTAGGGTACAGCTATGCACGGCCAAGGAGTTTCTGACTACTGAAGCTCTGCCAAACATCCTTGTTCCTTTAAAAGGTGCTTTATTGTCAGCAGGGTTTGCATAAAGTCTTGTCTCATCCTGGAACTGAGTTGCCCTGGAGAAATGGCACAAATACTAAATGTTCAAAAATATATTACATAACATGTTTATTATTTACCTTGTTTTCAGTTAATTGTTTTTTTGCATGGACTAGAAAGCACTACAGGCTTTCAGATACTGGCATTGTCTAGCGCACTGTATTAAACCCCCAGGGCACATCTAATTGGCTTGTGGATGCAGATATGTTGTAACTGGCTTGGCTTGAAGTTTTGCTGGCCACTTCATTTAGATTCATCTTTATTTGCTCCTTTAAAAGAGGAAGAAGGCATCCAGATTTCTTGGGCGAGGTCAGTGTGAGGTTTCCTTCTAGATACAGGGGCCATTTTCTCCCAGATCCTCCAAAATGAGTTGGAACACTGAAAGCACTTCAGACCATGAAGCATTAATTCATAGGAGTTTGTTGTCTTGAACCGTCTATTTAAATGGTGAATAATTTCGGTATTTAATTTCTTAGACCAAACTTTACATGTCATCTCATGGACCTTATGCTTCTGGCTATTGTCAATATTGCCTTAGAGCAGGACAGTCCAGCCTCCAAAGGGTAGGAAATGATAGAAAATAAGTTGCATTTCTCTATACACCTTGTCTAAACACAGTTTCTGTATGCATACAACTATTTCAGTTGGTGATACGACCTTCTTGCACAGTGCTAGGTGATATGACCTGTGCTTTTTGCACAGGTGGGAGTGCCACATCAGTACATATGTGAGGCATAGACAGTAGCCCTGTGTATGCATCTACCCCCACATATCAGCATTTCAGTGTGCTCCTTCTGGCATCCACTTTTGTACAAAATTAGCCCTAATTAGATCAGCATAAGGCTTGGTGGGGATGCAGTTATACTGAGAGCAAAATGCCTTATTGTGGTAAGCACACTCTGCTTTCTCTAAGAATTACCAAGATTTGTGTAACCATCTTTATAGCTTGGAGGAGTGGGGGAAAGGTAGAGATTGGTTTACCCTAACTATACCAATAAGGTTAGAGCAGTACAGCACTGCTGTATAGGCAAGGCCTTAAGGTCGGGGTATAAATGTTCAATAAGTGGTGACCTCTGAGAGCTGGGAGGCGAATTATGGCTTATGATAACGAAGGTTTTCACTGGACATAGCAGTCAGGACATAGTCATGTAGGAATGCGGAAAAATGGCAATGGGAATATTACTGTATCCAGCTCTGGAGCCCTCAGCACAAGAAGGACATGGACCTGTTGGAGAGGTCCAGAAGAGGGCTACAAAAATGATCGGAGGGCTGGAACACATCTCCTACAAAGATAAGCTGAGAGAATTGGGCTTGTTCAGCCTGGAGAAGAGAAGGCTCCAGGGTCACTTTATTGTGGCCTTCCAGTATCTGAAGGGGGCCTACAAGAAGGCTGGGGAGGGACTTGTCACAAAGGCTGTAGTGGTAGGACAAGGGGTAATGTGTTCAAACTGGAAGAGGAGAGATTTAGATTGGAAATTAGAAACAAATTCTTTAACCTGAGGGTGGTGAGGCACTGGAACAGGCTGCCCAAGGGGTTTGTGGATGGTCCATCCCTTAAGGTGTTCAAGGCCAGTTGGATGGGGCCTTGAGCAACCTGGTCTGTTGGGAGGTGTCCTTGCCATGGCAGGGGGTTGGAACTAGATGGTCTTTGAGGTCCCTTCCAGCCCAAGCCATTCTATGATTCTATGAATATAATGGAGCAGAATGACTCAGGAAAGTGCACATAATGGGAAAAACATATTTTTCCACATCATTCAGGGTGTTCTTGGGAAGTCAGGTCTGGGAAGGGCATTGCGTTTTGGCAAGTCCAGCCCGTTGCTACCTCAGGCAACATATCTTATAACCTTTCTCGTAACCGACCGAGCTGTATCCTGAAACCACTTACCTAGGAAGGGGGGGAATGGTGCTCTACATTTCACGTCCTGGGAGGCTGACAGTTACTTGCATTGACATTTCAGTCTGGCAGCACAAAAGCTGAGTAATGCAGCAGAGTACCGCAGCAGTGCCAGGAGTCTAACATGCTCAGCTGGAAAGCTAGTAACAAAAAGGCAGGGGTTTTAAAAAAAAAACAACTAGTAGAGTTTGGCTTCCAGAAAAACTGTGTTCCTAATTCTCTTAGGAAAATCCTAGCTCTGGCTGTTGCAAAACTTACACATATTCCTCCATGGCTGGCACCTTAGTCATTCAGAAAACATTCCCAGTCTCATGCAGACACTGTGAGAGGATAAGTGTCCCTGGCAGCTAATGAAAGAGCTGAGCCACGGATGATGACCAAACTGACCAAGTGTGGGAAACCCAGAGGTTTCCACAGCTTGTGAACCTGTAATTGCATTTCCCAAAATGTTGATTAACACCCACTGTGTAAAGAAAGAAATTCCTTCATCTGGGCTCTCCATGCAGAACCCACCCAGGGCCGGAGCCGGGGGGACAATGATACACTGCTGAAGCTATGCCCACACAGCGAGCCCCACTCTTGTGACTTACCCAGATGAGAAGCTGCCCACAGAGGTCTGTGCAGACATCTAGCAGAGGGCAGCATGTTCCTCAGCCCCACGGCTTCCCCAGCCAGTCCCCTCTCAGGGATGGGGAGCAGGAGCCCTGCATGCCCTCTCTCATGCCTCTCCCTCCTGGAACTGAGGGGAAATGTAGAGGGACCACTCAGCAGCCACGCTGCTCTTGTTCTCACATGAGCAAGAGAAGCATTGGCATTTGGGGCATTTAAAATATCAGCTGCACCAAATATCTACGTTTGGTGCTCAGTGAGATGACTGGGGCAGCTCATGTATCAGGGGGACTGATTTTCTAGGTTCTGTGCAAGAAGTTTTACACAACAATATGTAGGGATATAGAGCTTTTCCAATTAGATGTGGTTGAGAGCATCTTGCAAGAGGCACCAGGCTTAGAGCTAGACTGTGAGCTCTGCCCCTTTCTCTGACTCTTCAGAGCCACTGACTGTCATCAGAAAGTCCCTCAATGGTAACAAGATTAAAAGCTGACAGAAAGCCCCAGAAACCTTCAGTTCCCTTCTTCTATACCCTGGCGATATCTCCTGCTGTATTTGAAGACCACAGATGCAAAGCCAACAAAAATAAACACTACTGGATGCCTCCACTGCACACTTCTCATGGCGCAGTTTTGTTAGGTTAGTCCAACATTGAGTGCAAGGCTCTGCTCTGTCAGACTTAATCAGCTTCCTTTTACGTTCTTTTCCATCATCACCTTCCCCAGAGAAGACCCAGAGGGAGTAATAATCTCTACAACAACTTGGATAGTTTATTCAAACTTTCCCTTTTCCAGAGATAGCCAAACTTCCTTGGCTAGGAGCCAAAAATCACAACTATTTTACGGCTTTTCTCTCCTCCTTCCCTCCAGTGCCAGAGGCAGCTGAGCTCAGGTTCAGCATGCAGAGACACTCAGACCCTTCCAGAGGTGACAGGAGCTCATCAGAAGTCAAGTCCCACCATCCATTTGGAGGTAAATAAATAGCTGGACTTTTTGTCCAGGCTGTTTTCTTGGATATCAGCAGAAGAGCAGCCAATGAATTGCAGGTGTCTGGGCAAGTCTCATGAAGGTCTAGTGGCTGGAGCAAGCACTGCCCTTCCAATTTTCAGCTAAACTTACCTGTCTGAATATTAGACTATGGTTTCAGGAAAGGTTACTCAAACCCTGCCTGTTTAAGGCAAACATTTGAAGGAGATGTTAGCATTGCTCAATTACAGAATGGAATGAATGCCTTTCCCTTTCCCTTGGTCCCAAAGAGTCTTCCTACCTACCAACACAATCCAGCCTGTCTCCCCTGAGTCTTTATTTCCCTGTGGTCCAGCCCACCCCTTAGACCTCATCAAGCCTTATTCTTTGCAGGCCTTCCCCAGACTTGCTTCTGCTTCAGCATGGGGCCACGGCTTCTCCCACCCTGGGACCTAGAGTATGCAATTCATGGACCAGGTCCCATTTCTGCCTAGAGACAGCTCCAGCTGAATACTTGAAACCAACTAGCTTTTCTCCATCACTCACACACCATATCATCAGTGACCAAGGGCAAAAATTGGACGAGAAAGGAGCTGGGTGCCATCAGGGTAACACTGTTAAATAAAGTACACAATTGTTCTTGGCATCACACTCCTCATCCCCTTCCTTCCTCTGCAAGGTTCAGAAGAGTAGCATGGACATGCCAGAGCAGTTCATGATGAGCAGGTAATGCCGGCAGGAGATTAAGTGTCTTTTCAAAGCTGTTTGATGTCAGTGGAAAGAGTAGATTCACTTAAGGTCCTTGGAAGAGGCCCTAAAAGAAGCTGTTATGTGTGGATATTTATATAGCTTAAACTTAAAGATTATAACAGTTCATAGGCAATTTACTGTCCTGGATGTGAAAAGTAGGGTTTTGTTTTAAATTATCTTGAAACTGCATTTTTTTGACTAATAATATCTATTTAGAAGGGTTCATAAATATGCATTTAATTGCTAAACCACTGATGTCTATATAGCAATAAACACTCTACCAGTTTAATAATGTACATTTTAAAAGCTTCCTGTCATCAGTATTTACACTGCAGGGTCAATAATTATGTGTAATTCATGC
This sequence comes from Eurystomus gularis, assembly GCA_013400335.1. Classification (NCBI taxonomy): domain Eukaryota; kingdom Metazoa; phylum Chordata; class Aves; order Coraciiformes; family Coraciidae; genus Eurystomus; species Eurystomus gularis. The sequence continues at coordinate 27,668 of VZZY01018008.1, forward strand.
CTCTCATTGCAGGAATTTTTTTCAAAACAAGTACCAGCAAGTTTGTTTCACTAAATCTTTATATATGAAGATCAGCTACAGGGATATCTTGGCTAAGTTACACTGGTTAAGATTGCCTAAAAGACTACGCATTGGTAAGGCTGAACTAGGCCTAATAGCGCAAAATAAAGGCTTAGCCAGGTAGATCAGCTTAAAAAACAAACTTTTTTTGTATGTTGTTAGGGTAAGGATCTGGAAATTCACCAGGTTTTCTGGAACTTCACCTTTAAGAAAAATACCTCATTCTCTCTGAGACCCTCGACTAGCAAGCCTGAGATGATTAACTATGGTATGTCCCACTTTTCAGTGTAGAGCACCTGAACACAACTCCTTTTTTTACACAGTTTATTGTACATCTACACAAACTTGCTTCTCCCTCTGTCCTAGATGTGGTTTTTCCCCTGTGCCTTTTTGCTCCTTTTCTAGGCCTTTTCCCTCAGTGTCACTACTTCTGCATGTAGCATCAGGCCAACATGCCCAGGAATCAAATTTGCAATCCCATAGGTATTTGATCCAACACTTAGGCAACATGATTTCTCTCATGATAGCACTTGTTTATTCAGGCAAGCAGAAAATGGTTGTGATTCAGTCTGACTTGGCAGTAAACATTCAACAAACAGTCTTACACTTAATGATAAGGATCAATGTGTCTCCAAATGAAGAAAACTCCTGCCTAAAGCCTGAAGCTTACAAAGAGAGGTCAATAAGGGAGGCCTTTTACTTTTTGTCTGTATGACTGTCAGAATCTGGAGGAGAAGATCTCTTTATGGGTTGCTCATCCAACAGGCCCTCATCTCTGTGGACTGCCTGAGACTTGTAGAGAGGACAACTGGCTTTGGGGCATCCCAACTCTACAGAAGTGCCTCAGCAGGAGGTCTGTTGCTTCACCTGCCACCCCCATGCTGGACCATTTTGGCATCAGGAGCAGCCACAGTCTGGATGACTTGAAATGGCAACCAAAACTCTGGCCCCCTGTGACACCCACCCTTATGCCAGCTATTAGATTCAGTCCAATAAAACTCTTAAGATGTGACTTAGTTTTAAATGGTTTAGTAATCCTAGTAAAATGAGTGGGTCCAGCCATGACACCTAAAGAAATCTGCATATTCAGGGACTTTACAGGATTAAAGCCTTATAGACTTTCTATCACTGCTAATCTGGAAAAGATTTGCCTTAAAACACGTATGCACAAAGTGGCGTAAATAAGAAAGTGTGTTATGAAGGAGTACTTATTTTGTCTCTTATGGCTTTTGTAAAGGTGATTCACAACCTTTGCTTTCTTACATAGACTCTTTGCTTGACATATTTACTCTAGTCCTAGCTTATGAGAAGACTTTGCTGAACAAAATCTGAGTGTTTCTTCCCGTTATTCATTTAGTAACTGCAACCCTTCCACCATCGATTAGTGTGTTGCAATATAGGGTGTTAATCGACTTTAAACATTTAATTATGGTTTGTTTGAGCACAGCATTTTACAAGCACAGTGGTTCATCACATTGCTGGAACAAGTACAATACAGCATCTTTAAAATTATGCACAAATAATAGATTAGTTTCAGCAATACTTTTTCAGCAGCATTAATAAAATCTCTCAAGCATGCACAGAGCCAATGGCCAGGAGGATTCTCAGGAGGTCTTTCATACAGGATGCACATCTTTGTTACGAAATTCCTCAATGCCTTTTTGCTGTCTCCCTAATGACCAGTTAAATGGGCTCCCATGAGAATGCCTGAGTCAGAGCCAGCTTGAAAACTGCTGAGGAAACATCCTCTCTTACTGGAAATGATTTCCATCAAACTGCCATGTACCATATTTAGACTAACGGATCAGTAACGCCAAACAGAGGGAGCTAAGTTCACAGGGCTCGGGATTCTGCTCTATGTGAAAAGATACTGCCTTTGTCTGGCCACAGTTGCTTTAGGGCAGATGGTCCAAGGGTTCTGTAATGCTCAGAAATAAATTCCAGCTGTGAGTGGTTGCCACCAGGCAGAGTTGGAGTGGGGCAGGCAATGTTTAGGAGTGGCAGCTGACCTTGTAGAGTCTGATTTGACCTGCAAATGAGATATCAGGCACATCTTTTAATACCTAATTGTGGGAGAGCTAGTCTACTCAGTCAGTCTGTACTAACTACATAATTTAAATCTGAAGCACTATTTTCCTTTCTTGTGTGGCAAATATATAATGCAGAAAACTTATTTTCAACCATGTGCTTCCCCCTTCAATGAGCACATACAACAAACCAGCAATTAACAGAGCATAGGGACTTCTAAGGTCACTGGAGAAAAAATAATGCTTGCCCTGTGTTATGCAAGAAGTCTAACATAAATATGCTTTTTTATTATACTTTTCTTGCTTAGCTCAGTGTCTATTAAACAGATAACAGTAGCCGAAAGCAAACCACATGCAGGAAGTTTTCTTTATTTTCATATAATAAAGGTATTTGTTGAGTCTGGATTGCTTAGGTAGCTGTCTAAAGCATCTTTATTTTTAGAACTAGTGAAAAATGTTTACCAAGGACTGGAGGGAAAAGTGACTCCGTGGGTCTCCCTGTGCTGGTTCTTTGTATTCAGAGGACAGTATTTTCAAAAGGCCCTGGGTTTGCCCAGTTGTTTTCCCATGGGTAGCTGTACTAGCTTTGACATTATCTGGAGTGGATAAGCAGTAACTTTGAAAACCCCAAGGTAGAGGAGACAGGGCAGAAGACACGGCTGGGGGAAGCATGTTCAGGACTCACTAGATCCCACTTCCCTCAAAGACCTGAAAGAGCCTCAGTCACTTCCTTGCTGTTCATTTACATCTATGAGTGCCTCAATGAAGTGTGTTTCTCTTCATCCTTCCCAGCTGCTGGTCTTGCCAGGGGTTGTTACCTGGAGTTGCTAACAGCTACTGTATTAGCTCCAGTGGAGGAGGTCCCTGCATCAGCTCCAGACACTTCAGTTCTGCTCTCAAACCACAGAGGTAGCAGTAAGGTCCCAGTCACAGACATTTTCCTTTTCCCCTCCTCCACCCCCAAGACTAGGAATTATCCATTTTTATTTTCTCCTCTCCCAGGAATAACATTAATATGGCAAGTTCAAGCACTCTGAAACTAGGGGCTACTGTAATTAAGACTATTTATCTTCGATTATGTAAGAGATGTCTAGGCCTGAGCAAAAGAGTCTGCATTTGAAATTGGATTAAAAGCACAGGTTACTCAATACCAGTAGTTGGGGAGGATGCCTCCTTGCTCAGCTCCTTATCTAAAAAGGAGGAACTAGGTTTGGGTATAGGTTAGGGTCCAGACAGATCTAGCATGTTCATTCTGTGATCTTTTCAATAGTAACTGTGCTTTGCTGGATGAATGGAGGTTCATGCCCCAGCTCCGGGCATGAACAAAGACAGCACAGTAAAACAGCATAAAGTCTGAAGTACCTCTGCTTTATTTGCTGCAAAGGTTGGAAAGTATGAAGCCAATGAGCCAGGGAACCAGAGGAACAGAAAAGCCTGACTGCCACCTTGGGGGAGCTCAATTCTGCTCTTGCCTCTACCACAGTGTGCCTGCATGATGTCAGGTCTGGGGATTTATCACAAGAAGTCATGCATTTCTCATTTTCTGCATGCCAAACCTAAGGCCTCATGGTCTGACTTGCCAAAATGTTGAAACTCATAACTTCAATCAAAGTTAAATGGCATCTGTTCTTGGATGTTGGTTTTATTTTTAAGCAGACTAAAGAAAAAATTATCAGGCTTTTAGAAACAGAACATCCAAACTACTAAATGCTGTACAACTGTAAAACAAGGGTATTATACCCTCTCCTTTCATCAGGGCACTAGGAGTTAAAGATCACTCTTGTTTGTGGAGTCCATGCACAGGCTACTGGTGTCTACCACAGGAAAGGCAATGAGGAAACTGATAGCCATATCTTCAGAGCACGCTTTGAACATTATGCAACAAATAAAGCCTGTAATCACACATTAGGCAGAGAACAGGACTAAACTTGTCATTATTTGTGTGCAGTCCATCCTGCGCACTGAAGGAAACAGAAGCTCAGTGGAAAAAATAGCATGCGGCAGCTGAAGGCTGTCGTAAGGCAAGCACATAGAGGTTGCACAAGTGTCCTCATCTCAGGCAATGGCTAATTTCTCAGGGCTTGACTTTGCAACCTTAATAATGTTCTTTTAGCTTAAGAGTTTTTTGTTTGATGAAGACAATTGCTTTCAGTCATGCAAGCAGATTACCAACTAATTCTTTGCTGAGTACATTCAAAGAAAGGGGCTGATCCTGTCTGGCTAGGTTTGTATTAATAAATAAAACAGAGACAAGGGTTTCTTTCTGGCCCAGAGGCTAGGTGGAACCATATTCTACATCCTTTCAGTGAAATCTCTTCCTTCTCCATGCTCTCTCCACCCGAGAGAGCTTACATCTGAACTGGGAAGATACTCTAGCATGTACCATCTCCAAACCTTCCTCTAGGAAAGTGCTAGCTGGCAGGGGCCCAAACCTGACCAGGGAGTGTGATAGCAGTTAATAAATAGAAACAAATCACAGGCTAGCACTTGAACCTGTGCCCTGGGTCTGTCTTGTTTGCTAGTATATATACAGCTAGAATACACGTTTATACTGCTAAATAAGGTTAGGGCCACATCCCAAGCAAGAGCAGCGGCTTTTTTATTTTCTACGCTGCATAGCTACTTCTAGGCTCTGTGCTGGAGCCACCCTCCTAGGTCCTAGACATAACACCAGGGCATGGTTACAGTTATTTTCAGAAGCTATTTTGTATAGGTGGTAGGGACCAGATTGGCAGGACTGACTTGCCCTGCCCTGTGCACAACCCTGTCCCAGCAGGCTCTGTATCCTCTGCACCCCACATCCTTAACCCATGCAGTGGGAAACCATGCATGCCCTCACAGTCTTGTTACCTAAACACCTTTCCAGGGGCTGCAAACAGCCCTTTTATCTGTATGGGCCATATGCATCCTTCCAACAGTAGGAGACAGAAAAAAACGTAGGGACCTGGTTGAAGCACACCAGAGAGCTGCAAGGGGATGCAGTGAGATCCCTCATGGTCATCTGAGGGGAGCAGACTGGGGGACAAGAAGCAGAAGACAGGAGAGGTCACCAGTGTCAGCTTGTCCAGAGGTGGAGTGGAGGCCTGTTGCTGAGACTACTGACAGAGAGCAGCAATGCCACGGCAAATTTCAGAAACTGAAATCTGATTACAGAGAGGCGCAGGATGCCAAGAGGCATGCCAGTGTGTCTTGGCACACCAGAGGGTACTGTAAGAAGCTGCACCAGATGTTTGGCTCTGGTGAAGAAGTAGTGCTTTGGCAATCTACAGCCTAAAACTCCAGGTCTGGGAGCTACCCAGCAGCCAGAAGGACCCCAAGACCCCGTGCTCCTAGAGGAGTGCCAGTGGCTGGGACCAAATCTGAGGGAGAGCTGGCCTGCATGCTCAACAGCTCTCAGAGCCACAGGAAACAGGCAGTGGGAGCCTCCCAAATTGGCAGCCTCATATGATAAACATAGCAGATAAAGCCACAGCAGCAAGAGATTTTTCCTTATCAGCCACATCAACACCTCTGCTCCCGTCCCTGCCTGCTGGCAATGCAGTGTGTGGTGGCAGCAGACATGCCACAGTGCACAGAGCTCATGATCTGTCAGGTGCATCCTCCTGCTGGCCCACCTCCAGGATGGGACTGAGGATGCTGTACCACATCCAGAAATGCCTCTGCCCACCCCAGCCAGATGAGAGAGCCCTGCTCTTCCCAGGTGCACTAGGGGTGAGCAAGCCCAGCCAACATTACTGTGTTTATTTGCCTTTTGCAATGTTACAGAACTGCCTGGATTGCTTCTCCAAAGGATGCTCCCAGTATTGGGGTACCTCAAAACACGGCAGTAGATGCTGGTCTTGGAGAGTAGGTATTCCTGAAAGCCCAGAAAGCCCTGCTAAGAGGTTGACAGAAAGAGAGAAGAGCCTACAAACCAACTAGCAATGGGACTGAGTTGTTCCAGTGAGTGACTAGACTCACACAAATGGTGAGAGGGAGATATTAAATGTATTTTGCATGACTGGACATTTGAATATAAGCAGAAATTTCCTGCTTACAAGAAGGAGAGAAGGAGAGAGGAATTGCTGAGGGAAAGAGGAAAAGCAAAAGCTATCACAGAATCTCTATGGTTGGAAAAGACTTTTAAGATCAAGTCCAACCATTGCCAGGCCCACTACTACACCATATCCTTGAGAACCATATCTAGATGGCTTCTAAATACATCCAGGGATGGCGATTCAACCACTTCCCCTGGGGAGCCTGTTCCAGGCTTTGATAATCCTTTCATCATAGAATTTTTTCCTAATGTCTAACCTAAACCTACCCTGACATAACTTGCTGCCATTTCCTTTTGTCCTGTCAGTTGCGACTTGGGAGAATAGACCAACACCCACCTCCCTGCAACCTCCTTTCAGGTAGTTGTAGGTCCCCCCTGAGCCTCCTTTTCTTCAGACTGAACAACCCCAAGTCCCTCAGCTGCTCCTCATAAGACTTATTCTTGAGACCCTTTACCAGCTTCGTTGTTCTTCTCTGGACCCAATCCAGCACCTCGATGCCTTTCTTGTACTGCATACTTTCTTGTACTATGTATGTCCAGAAAGAAGTAACCCTGAATTTTTTTTACAGCTATTGCAATAAGACCAGAGATCTTGGTGAAGCTAATGCTGCAATGTGGTACACGATGGCTATGATGTTGTTATCTTCTGCCAGAGTGGCAGAGATGAATTCTCACCATCATCTGTCCTCACCTGGCTCCATGGTCCAGGAGCCCAGATCCAGCTGCAATGGCTCAGCAGCCTCACGCCATGCAGCCAAGGACAGTGGTAGCATGAGATACACAGACTTGGTCCCTCCCATCCCTCAGTTCAGGGGCACCAGCCACAGCCATGGCACCTGGTAGCTGTGGCAACACATATGCCTGAGCACATAAGCCTACCTGGAGTCCCCATCAGGACAGGCATTCTGGCCATGGTTCCCGCTCCCATTTTGTAACTGCTGGCTGTGCCCTTCCTTCCTGCAGGCTCTGACCCTGCAGAGATGAGGCACAGCATCAATTCAATTGGCTGACCTCAATGCTAAGCAAAAGCCACATGATTCAAGTATGGCAACACTACCAGCTCAAAAAACTGTAGCTGATGGTTTTCAAGTCTTCCACCATGATCATGCCTGGTACAGATCTGAGGGTCCTGAACTGGTGTCCCAGCAAGCTGTAAGAGTCAGAGGTGTCTAGTAGCAATACAGGCTTCCAAAAGGTCACAGGCTGCACATTAGCCAAACTCTGCCACTAACCTCAGGGATGTAGATTGCTCCCTGAGGAGCATAGGCACAGCCCTAAGTGTGAGTGTGAGCACAGGTTGCTGTGAGACAGAAAGTGTTGAGCCCTTCATAGGCACCAAAGAGGCTGCCACAATGATTTATCCTCTCTAAGATGTAGCAGGGGAGAAGCTGCTGGGTAGCTGGGGCAGTTCATTTTGTTGCCTTATTATGTATTTGGAAGCGTTCTGGTTTGGTCTGTTAGTAAGATTGAGGGTGAATGTTATTTCATGTTAGGTTTAGCCTTTTCACAGCTGGACAATTATTGTATTTTCTCATTTTCTGAAATGACCTAATAACCTACTCTATAACAAATTGTCAATTTAGATCATTGTTTTACATGACCTGGTCAAGTTTTATTTGTACTGCTGTAAATTTATCTAATTCAGAGTTTTCATAAATCCACTGACAAATGCCTCTTAAAATGAGAGAGATAAGCTTGATTCTCTCATATCTTACATGACTGGACAAATAGATTCACTTGCTTGCACCATGTGCTTTGAAAAAAGAAGTGCCTAATTTCTTTTTAGAAATTAGAATTTAGGCCATTCTTCTAATGGCCTAATTAGGCCAGAGGTGCCCTGAGCTCCTTCGGCTGTTTTGGATTCAGTGACATGGGTCACGGAAATAACCAGGCTTTAAAACAACTATTTTGTAGTTTAACACAGATAAAGTATCCTCTCTACACAGGTATGTAAAAAGGGCTGTTCTCTCACACTTGTGCCATCTCACTTCATTTTGGTTGTGAATTAACCCCAGATTCCCGGCTGTGGTGACTGTGAACCATGAGCCAGGCTCCCTGACACAGCACAGTAAAGGCACCAAGCCTCATCCTACGAACCTGCCTCCAGGCTAAACACATGAGTGGCCATGAGGTTTCTTTTCCCACACACGTACAGAGGCATAATGCCACAGATCTCCAGAAATGGCGCCAGGTCTCCACACTAAGTTTAGGGTTAGAAGCAGGGACATCCCTCAATACCTGCTCAACAACTCCTGTGACATAGACAGGAGCAGATGGGCTGAAACGCACCTGTGAGAAGTAGAGCAGGGGCTGGTCATTTTCCACGAGGTTTGCAAATGCTCCTTGTCAGTTCTAGCAGGCTGGAGACTCTGCTTTAAAAGATCAGGCTATAAAGTAACTGCATCTTTCTTGGCTACTAGGAATGTGTCACTAGAGTGCACTCAGGCCCGAGCAGGGCACAAGGAAAGCCTGTGCAAAGATACCAGCACTAGTTCCAAACAGCTACCAGAAGCAAAATAGCTGCATTAATGAGGCCGTCCTCATGGGATCCTCAGCTCAGCGGAGAAACTCAGTAATAGCATGGGCAAATTATAATACTGTTATTTTCTTTCTCCACTGCCCAGGCAATGTCAGGCTTTGGTACAAGCACACTACTTTTTGTGCCACGTAAATGTATCCCCTGTGTCTACACTTTAATTGGCCCTACCCTGATAGTCACATAAATGTGTATTTTACCTTTCACTTCAAAGCATCTACCACTTTCCAGGATCGGATTTTCTTCCTGATCCATTGTCTTGCCAAAAATCAAGATGTCGAGGTCGATCATTGTTCAGCTATAGCAAGAACAACAGATTATATTACCTGGTAGAACTAGGTTACCCCCCGGTATAGGCTGGGGTGGTTTGGATTTTTTTTCCCCAGAGCTGGAAATTATCCATTACTGCATACTAAAAAGGAAATTGAAAGCAGTTCATTTTTCCTTTGCCTCTGCTAAAACAGATGAATTGGTGTTTCAGCTCTGTGGAGAAATTCACAGGACCAGTCAAAAAGCCAGAGTATAGCTTCTATATAATTAAATTGTAGACAGTTATATTTTCCAGGAGCAGGTATGTTATTTGAAATGAACCTACATGCTGTGTATCTGAGCAGTTCCAATTAAGAAAGTTCTGCTTTGAGATCTCGCAAGCCAAAACACACAGTATGGCATTGTGCCCTCAGCTATTAAACTGGAAATACAAACCACTTTTTTGTGGTTCAAATAATCTCCAGGAGATAGCTTTACTGGAAGTTTTAAGTCATATTCTTCACATCATATTTGTTCAAATTGATGATTTCCATGACCTTTTCATATAATTACAAGAGTGTTGTGTGTCCATTTTGATTAAATGGTTCCATACACCATTATGTTGCAGTTGTTTTTAATGTTGCTGAAGTAATTAGGTGCTCTCTTCTAGCTCTTCTCACAGGAGACCACAGAGGACACACTGATTTCTTAAAATCAGTATCTACTTTTTATTGCATTGCATTATCTGGTATTTCCACTCAGCTGATGTAACAAATTGGTTCATAAATTTCACGGATGATAAGAAAGAACTGATCATAATCACAGACAGAAATTTATAAGAAGACCATTAAGAATAGTAAGCTATACACTTTTGTACTTGGGCTTCCTTGCCATGTAATATTACAAATGAATGGCATACTTTAATGACTAGCAAATAAATATCTAATGGACTTTCCATTGCCGCCTACTGTCTGTGCTTTATTTGAACTCAAGGTAGAAAGCGTCTATTTTCGTTTAATTTGGCTGTCTTGTTGGATGTTTTCCATTCACTTAAGTGACCTAGAACATGCGTTTGCTGGCATTGCTGATAATAATAAGTTGATAAAATCAGAAATGCAGATCCTCCAATTCTTTCCTTGTATTTGTTACTGTTATTCTCTGCTACCTTTTTTCCTCCTCTGACAATCCTACCCCTAATTCTTCAAAGTCAACAAAAGTTGTGTCTCCCTGTAGAATGGGAAGACACGTCCTTTAAAATCCCCCAGCACAACACAGTGGGTGCTGTGCAAGTGATTAGGTAGGCTTGCAAAGTATTAATAGTAATTGCATTACTAATTTCATTAGCCCTTGTGTTATCATTATGTTTTAATTATTACAGTTCTGCCATTGAGTGCAAATATCAAATGCTGACAGTACTAATTCCCTGAACACATCTTGTGGTTGCTGAATGTGATCACTGCTCAACACACTGCCGCTTTTTGACAGCTGCAAGGTAACTAACGCTGCTGTCTGTGTTTAGCAAGCACCATACACCACTGAAATCTTTCCTGCATAAACTTAGTATGGAATTTAGAATTTAAAGTGGAGTAAAAGCCAAGCAGTCAAATCGCAGCAAGGAGTGTTTGTTTGTTGCCGGGACCAGGAACTGAATACAAGGCAGGAAACAAAGTCTAGATGCTCTTTCTTTGTTGGTGGCATGAGCCATACCTCAGAAAAGAAAAAACCTCCCCAGAGGACTAACCTCTCACTGACCACTCTTCACTTTTGGCTGACATCTCCATTGCCACTGGCAAGAGAAGAGACAATGGGACATGGGGGAGACAGCAATCTCCTCACCACCAGCCTAGCAAGGAAGGAAGGAGAAGCTTGGCTTTCCTACTACTTGAACTCCCCATCCTAATATTAAATTAGTGCAGAAAACTTACTTGCCTTTTAGGCAAGCAATGCCAGATCTCTTCTGCCCACCTGATGAGCATGGCAAGGACAGAGGGGGCAATTGACTGTCAGGTGCTCTGAAGCCCATGTATGTAGCAAGGAAGCTGGCCTTCATCATTGTTGAAAGTGTTGGGCAGACCAGAGATTTCTTCTGGTGGCCTCTCATGCTTCATAACAACTTTGCTTATCACGTTTTTAACTTTTTGACTTGTTATGTCTTTTCTTTGGTTGTATCTACATGCAACATTTCTATGCCAGATTGAAAGGTAACATCCTGCTTTGCATAGGGCTCAACAATATTTCTCCTAGTTGTTTAGAAAACTCAAGCTTGCTTTCAAATCAAATCTATATAAACCAGATATTTAGAAGGTTTACATGTAGTAAAAGCTTCTCGTATCATGTACAACGTGTCTACGTAACAATGGAGCACTGGTCCTGTTGGAAGCCTGCAAGTTACTGCAGGAAAAGTAATAAATAATCATTTGAATTGAACTTGTATTATTTTCAAGTCTATTTTAACGGTATGCTACTATGACATTCTGCTGCTTCCCTTTTATTTTTCAACTCCTGGCCAGAACACAATAAATACAGTTGTTCAAAACACAGCAAAAGCACGTTATGTCTGTCAGTCAGTCTGATCTGCAGCATCCACAGAAAGATGTTTTCCAGTCATAAAACAAACAGTAATTCATTCATTCCTTGCTAATTCCAGCAAACACTTTAGAGGCCTCTTTGTAATCCATTCACTGCTTTATTGACCCAGAATCCTCCAGGGAATGCCATAAATCCATATAATGTGTACTACCATTTGTGTCTGGATCCTTGATTTAACTGAAAGATATGTTTAAAAATCACACAGAAGCCATACAGTTCTCTTTGGGTCACATACATAAAAACTAGTTCAGATAGATTGATTAATTCTACAAAGGTTGCTCAGTTTTGCCACGATTCGAAAACTGTTCAACTTTAAACACATTTTTAGATTTCCTTGGCATGAATAGGACTTAACCACATATTGAAATTTGAGCACACACCCAACTGCATTGCCTCACTAGTCAGGAAAACAACCTAATTCTGCATATTTGAGCATGTATTTCTGTCCATGTGACTTATCACTAGATAACAGCTTCTGTGCTTCAGCTGCCTTGCGAACATATGTGCTCCATGCAACAAAAGTGAATTCGGTCAATAAGAAGAGACTGAAGGTAGTGCCTAAAAGTCAATTTCTATTGAATGGCTTTGATGAATGAAAGGGCCAAAAAAATTGCAAGGCCATGAGCTGCAGAACCCTGATCACGCAGAAGTACCTCAACTGGCTCAGGTAGCAGAAACCACATTAGGGCTGCACCCTGCCAGGGCCGGTACACTATGAGCCTCCCCAAGACTATATCAGTCCAGCAGAAACCTGCATCAGCTTAAATGTGCACTCTCCAGGACCATAACCAGCTAGTTTAGGACTACCCTGTACATCTCTCCAAGGCACGTAATTGTATTATGGCAACTTGCTGTTAAACATACCCTTTTTGAGCTAAAATCTTATACAGAGAGATCTTACATGATGGTAAACCACTCAGTCATCTTTTCTCAGACCAAACTGTTCTGCTTGGAACTCTGCCTTGACAAGCACAGAGATCACAGAGGTTTGGAAACCCACATATTTTAAGGATGGCAGAATATCAGTGCTTTTCCAGTTAACAGCACACACATTTATGAGTCTGGCACATTGGACTGGAGAATTTGGCTTTAACAAAGCAGCTTATACCAAGACAAATAAAACAACAAACCAAAAAGTAGCCCCTCTGGGTGCTACTTTTCTCCTATAGGTAGTAATTAATTACTCACAGCACACTCCTTCAAGTGTTCCCATGCTTTTGGTACACCGGAGAAGTCACATTGTGCTGTCCTTACACAAGCTAAGGAAACTTCCTGTTTGTGGCTCTACATAATGCAGGATTTTACTCACAAGAGCTGCAGCTAAAATTACATTTACTGTTCCTTCTGTATTCTTCCCAGCAGACCTTTATTCCTGAAAATGTCTCAACCTCTCCAGTGATTGAGGTAGCCATCCCCTCCTCCAGCATCTCCTTTCCTGCACCAAGCATCTTTCCAACACCTCGAAGAATGAGTCTGCAGATCCCAAGCAGCATCAGTTGGAACAGTGACGTGCCAATGTGCAGCAATGGGGTACTCAAGCCCAAAGTTTATGCCTTCAGCCTTTCTATCCCCAGTTTCATAGGGTTTCTCACAGGTTTGTGTACCTCTACACTGGAGAGGCTCCTAAGAGTGTCTGAATTTCCCCAGAGCACACAGCACTGCACAAGCACCTCTGCCTTTGATGGACTTTGAATATAAAACTCCCTCAAGTCTCTCTATGTCTGGGCATAGCAACTCACCCTACAGGGGATTAACAGCAGTGACAAAGGACACCTCTTTCTCCAGAGCTAGTAAGGGCATTATTTCATGTATTCTGGATCAAATGGTACATTAACAGTACCACAGGAACTGGCAAGGAACTGGTGAGGAAATGTCCATTAATTTAACATCTGAATGATCACTGCCTAACACTACATAAATGTAATAAATCACTTCACTTAATCTTGAACAGAAGTGACTGTTCTGAAAAGAGCCTTTTGTTCAAGGCCCAGTGGTTTTGAGATCTGAATAAAGGACTAATAAAAAAGGAGGAGGCTGGGAGAAAATTTTATTTAAATGGGAGTTTTACTTTGACCCTCCGAGAACTGCAGTCTGGTGAAATATCTGAAGTTTTTGGTTTTTATTGAGCAATAAACTACAGTGAGCTTTGAGTCTATGGTGTCTCAGAGAAATTGTTAAGCCTGGAAATCACATGGCTGAGTGACTGGCATGGCAGAAATATTTGGCACTGCAAACAACTCGCAAGACAAATGAGCAAGAAAGAGGAATTTCTTACACAAGTGTAACCCAATTAATGTCAACAAAAACTTGTAAAATTTATGGTTCAATTTGTCTCAGGGAAAGTGCAGAACTGACCCTTTCCTGTACCTTCTGGGCAAGTTCATTAGCAAATTCACTGGTGTCTTGTTAACTCTACGGTCCAGTTATACAATCAGGGGCAGGTTCACAGTCCTACATCCTTACAAGTCAAGGTTAGAGGTGGAGTGTCATAAAGCTGTTAAAAACATATGACCTCTCGGATCAAGTGCATGCCTCCAGAGGTGCAGGTAAAACATATAGAACCAACTAAAACTACAAACTGGTCTGGAGAACTAAGAGGGACAAAGACCTTGGTCCAAAGCCTACTGAAGTCCACAGAAAGTAGGACTTGTCTCAGTAGCATTTGGATCACTGTCTAATTCAAGTGTTTTGTATTGCATGGAAGCAAGGTGGATAACACAGCAGAACCTCCAAAGAGCACCCAAAAAGACCTCTGCCCTTTTGCTGCCACATGAGCATTTTCCTTTCAAAGTGCCTGTCTGCACCCCTGACTATTGAGCTGAGCATGCAAGCACCTGCCTACGTCCCTTCCAACAGAAAAACATCTGCTTAAGGGCTTCAGAGATATGTCAGGTTGGGGAGGGAGACAGATCTCATGATCATGACATCAAGCTGAATGCAGTTGATCACACTGAAAACAACAGAAAGGAAATAATGAATGCTAGTTTGGACCTTTTAGCAGCTCAACCTTGTTTTGAACAAAACAGTTTGCTATTGCATACTAATAGGTCTTTTTGACACATTAATATGTGGCCATTTCTTGAGTTGCCTGTTTAAACCAGTGGATAGCCAAATATATCTTTTATTGTTTCATAGTATTTGTGTGCCACTTAGATTACGGTGTAGTTTTGCTTACATGTTTGGACAATCTCATCTAAGATGCAAATTGGGTCAATGAACAAAAAATTGGCTGAGACTACAGGAGACAAGTTTGTGTACATTCCCAAGAATGGTTTTCCGAAGAAGTGAATTTTTCACTGGAAAAAAAAAAATTGAAAAGGAATTTACACACAGCTTAATTCTTCTCTTCGTACAAAGGTTGCTAAGGGTCAAATGGAGAAAATCCCTCAAACAAAATGAATCTAGCTAAATTACCCAGCATTTCCACATCACTTCCCCTGTTTAACTTTTCATCTCCCACAAGAATGCTGGAATTGGTGTGCATTATTATTATTGTAACACCCTGGTGGTAGTTTGACTTTTTCATTTTGAGAAGGATAATTGTTTTCTTTAAGTGTAATTACTGGTGCAGTTTATATTTGATCACTTTTCAAGACTTTCTTCTCTTTACACTTTGGAGAAGTTCCTTGTAAAGTTTTATGGACTCTATTTTAATTCTCCCTGCTAGGTTGATTAGGTTGATTCATTTATTTCCAGTTTCGAAGGTTGCTTTTTTTCTTTTTTCTTTTTTCTTTTGTCTTTTTTTTTTTTTTTTTGGGGACTGGTGTGTTTGAAGGATTGGTCTCAGGCTTTGATTCTCAAAACTGTGTATTTCACAGAGTTGCACCTATACAATATTTCTACACGCTTTTCCACTCAAGTAAAATTACATATGCATTATCAACTTCTTCCCAGTTCATTCCTATCTGCAAGGAGTAGGTCATGCCTCAAGCTACAATCCCAAAAGCAAGTACATCTAGAACGCCTGTGAAGTCAGGGGAGCTCTACTGGGACCCATCTATTTTACACTGAAGGGCTTCAAACGTATTTTCAGCCTTTACCAGAGTTATTCAAGATGCCCTCTAAAATACTGTTGATTTGAATCACTGCTTTAGAAGTAATTCTAAATTACTACATTTAGAAAACAAGGAAGTAAATGAAATATCAGATGGGGGTAATCACGGGAGATTCCTAGTTTAAGGTGCAGAGTTTGGATCCTTCACCACCGTACTTCTGAGTTGCTCTGCCAATAAGCATCAGCCTTCGCTGGAACAGACTACCTAAAGGGACAAGGGCGCAATCACAAATCCATTAAAGGCAGTGAAGAATGTTATCCAAATAAAAATAAAAAAAAGAAAGACTTGGATTGAGCAGCCCTGTGGAGAAGGACTTGGGGGTAATGGTGGATTAAAAGATGGATGTGGGCCAACAATGTGCACTCGCAGCCCAGAAGGCCAGCTGTATCCTGGGCTGCAACAAAAGAAGTGTGGCCAGCATGTTGAGGGAGGTGATTCTCCTCCTCTATTCCACTCTCATGAGATCTCATCTGAAGTACTGTGTTCATCTCTGGAGCCCTCAGCACAAGAAAGACAGGGACTTTTTAGACCGGGTCCAGAGGAGAGCAACAAAAATGAGTGGGAGGGATGGAACATCTCTCCTAGGAAGAAAGGCTGAGAGTGTTGGGATTTTTCTGCCAGGAGAAGAGAAGGCCCTGGGGAGACCTTATTGAGGCCTTTCAATACTTAAAGGGGGCCTATAAGAAAGATGAGGACAATCTTTTTAGTAGGGCCTGCTGTGATAGGACAAGGGTTAATGGTTTTAAACTAAAGGAGGAAAGATTTAGACTAGATATAAGGATGGAATTTTTTACAATGAAGGTAGTGAAATACTAGCACAAGTTGCCCAGAGAGGTGGTAGATGCCCCAAATATGGTAACATTCAAGGTCAGGTTGGACTGGACTCTGAGCAACCTGATCTAGTTAAAGATGTCCCTGCTTATTGCAGGGGAATTGGACTAGATGACCCTTAAATGTCCCTTCCAACCCAAAGCATTCTATAGTTCTATGAAAATATGTGTATTAGTACCCTAACATATTTGTTCAGGAAGCACTAACTTTTTATAAAGCCCTCAGAGAACATCTGCAGCCCAATGAGGGCAGGTGCTTTGGGAAGAGCTCAATTTGAACTTGCCATCCTCCCTCTCCAAGAGGAACCAACACTGAAGCAGGTTTGAGGATGTGTATGCTTTTCCTGAGGAATAGTTCATAAAACAGCAACTTGCTTCACCAGAAGATGAGAGCCAAAGAAATACTTATTTCCTGCCAAGATTTAGCAAACCCTTCCTCTGAGTTATGTTACTTCAAGGTCAGGGACGGATAGCAGTCACAAGGACATGACAGTTTTAAGATCCAGTTTATTATTCTTGCCACTTTATTAGAGCTAGAATAAGGGAGCTGGATATCATTAGCAAGGGAAATATTTCTATATATCTGACTGCCAGAGTACTCCCTTATAGACCTGGCAAGTTGCAAGGTGTCAGACTTTGAAAATCTATTATATGCAAGCTTAGGAGGTATTTTTAGAACTTTCTTAAAATTTATGCAAGATTTATATTTCCTGGTTTTCCTTCAGACCTGTAGTGTTGGCACAAATTAGCGCCCTGAGTCAGACAGCAGATGTATACTGTCAGTCACATGAACAGCCCTGCAAAAGTCCCTGGTACTGCTGGGAGGGCTGCTGGGTTGCAACCCAAATCATCTGGCTTCACAGACTGATGTGAAGCGGCACTTTTGAAAAATGTGTGCCCTCCTGCAAGACTAAAATTCTGCCTGATCAGCAATGCTGTGTTAGAAAAAGTGGTCTGACAACTCCTTTGGGACAATCTACACCACATCCTCATGGCCTTACCCCTGTAGGCAATGTTGCCGTCTCAGACTCATGTTGTAAAATCCTTATTCACAGAGTGAATACATGATGGAGCCACTCTGTGTCTGATTCAACACCTATTAAACACCAGTAGAAGGACTCAGACAGACCTACATGGCAACTGAGTTGGGTTTCTAGTTAGAAAATGGGGAAATGCTTTTATAAACACCAGCAAGTTTCTGTGTGGCAGATGGTTTACAGCATGATACCATCAGAGGTCTATGGTAAAATCCTGCACTTTGTTTCATATAAGCTGCTTCATGTGACAGAGTTAAAAAAAAAAAAAAAAGGGATTGTTTAACTTCTTTTTTTACATTGAGTCAGAGTTAAGCCCTTGCAGGAGAAGAACAGTAACACACTGTGGACTGAACGATTGCAGTTCTGTAGTTGTTAAAACCAAACTGCAGTTCCCCCAAATACACTTCAGACAGAAGTCATAAAATACTGCATGATGTTATTTGTTTATTGTAAAATGCCAGGAAAAATAGGTTCACCTTTGGGCATTTTTAAAGGTAAGGAACCATAAGGTGTGAAAGCATGCTGTCAGAAGTCTCATTAAGACATTATTTACTAGTTCAAAATGAATTTACATTGATCTTTTGAAACTATTGCTAACCACAAATGCATTAAAACTAAACAGTCTTCATTTACTGAGAAATAAATGTGTCAGCATAACCTTGACTTTTGTCCAATGCTGTTCTGGCTTTTAATTCACAGGAGCTCAGTGTTAAGCAGTTTATTGCTTGTTGTGCTAAAACACGCTAATTTAATTGCTAATATATTTCCTTCCTGCAGTAATTTTCAAAATTGTTATATTGAGAAAAAAAAATATTTTTAAAGAATCTCCTGCAAAATTGTAGCCATTCTGGGATGTATTAACTGGAACTATTTTCTGCTACATATTAGGTCTTGCTTAAAACAGTTTTAACAGAAGAGGCAGGTAAAACACATTGATCGAAATCTATGTTCATGTAGATTATAAGAAACATTGGAGTTTTGTAAGCTATGTATGCACTCTTTAGCATATAAATCAGTGATTTAATGTTTACGTTGAATAAAATGACAACTTTGTTAATGGTTCCATACCATCATCTAAAAAATAAGTGTAACTCACAATTAAAATAACACTATGCATGCCTGATTCAAAGCCAAATAGAGCTTGCAAGTTCACTGTGGTCTTTGGACTAAGTTTCTGTTGCAATAAGAAATCCAAGACAAGAGGGCAAAGAGGAATTCCCCGTTTGGTTCCTGCCAGTACCTGGTATGGATTGGTCATTGGCCCCTCTTCTCAAGGATGGTGAACAAGGTAAAATAGCAAATTCAAGTACAGCTTTTGCTTTCCTAGCCCAGTGACAGCAAGTGCTTGGAGGAAGTACTAAGTTCTCTCATTTTAATAAAGAACTTCAACAGTCTCATTCCTCTACTTTGCTGTCCTAAGGTAAAACTAATCTGTTTTCAGCTCCTGCTCTATCCTTCTTGTCACTGTTGAGTCTGTTTCATTCCTATTTATTATTGCAGGAATCCTGTAAGATGGATTTACCCTGTGGCACATTGCAGAGAAAATCCATGTGACTGGAGTAGTGTCTGTCCAGAAGAGCTGCACCATGAGGCCAGCCCAGAGCTGGAGCTGCCTCTTTGCAGAGCAAGCTGATCCCATGCCATTGAGGAAAGGCCTAACTGGGCTGAAGTGAGCTATTTGGAGCTGCACCTCCCAAGTGGGTGCTGTCAAAATTGCAAACAGACCCACTTACTGTGCTTTGGAAAGTCATTCCTTCAATTCCTATGCTCTATGCAAGCTCAAAGAAGCCTTTATGTGAGAAATGCGCTCTCAGTAGATTTGCAGATGACATGAAATTAAGTGGGAGTGTCGATCTGCTTGAGGGTAGGAAGGCTCTGCAGAGGGATTTGGACAAGCTGGAGCAATGGGCTGAGGTCAATTGTGTGAGGTTTAACAATGTCGTCATGCACTTTGGTCACAACAACCCCCGGCAATGCTACAGGCTTGGACCTGGGTGTATTGGTCAACAGCCAGCTGAACATGAGCCAACAGTGTGCCCAGGTGGCCAAGAGGGCCAACAGCATCCTGGCCTGTGTCAGAAACGGTGTGACCAGCAGCAGTAGGGAGGTGATCGTGTCCCTGCACTCGGCACTCGTGAGACTGCACCTTGAGCACCGTGTCCAGTTCTGGGCACCACAGTACAAGAAGGACATTGAGGTGCTGGAACGGGTGCAGAGAAGGTCAACGAAGCTGGTGAGGGATCTGGAAAGCATGCCTTGTGAAGAGCAACTGAGGGAACTGGGGCTCTTTAGTCTGGAGAAGAGGAGACTGAGAGGAGACCTTATTGCTCTCTACAACTACCTAAAAGGAGGTTGTAGTGAGGCTGATGTTGGTCTCTTCTCCCAAATTACTAATGATAGAATGAGAGGAAATGGCCTCAAGTTGCATCAGGGGAGGTTTAGATTAGATATTAGGAAGAACTTCTTTACTGAGAGAGTGAATGGGCACTGGAACAGACTGCTCAGGGAGATGGTGGAGTCACCATCCCTGGAGGTGTTTAAAAGATGAGTAGATGTAGGACTTGAGGCTATGGTCTAGTGGCTCAAGAGATGCTAGGGTGAAAGTTGGACTTGATGATCCTGGTGGTCCTTTCCAGCCATAACGATTCTATGATTCTATGATGGGTACCATCATAGGGTACCACCCATTCTATGGTGGCACTTGTGCAGTTGAAGATCCAAGATTTGCACAGCTTGACAGGCCAAGCACCTGAGACTCTTGAAACTAAGTTCAGTTTAATTTGTGAATGATAAAATCTCAGTGTCCAAGGGTGATACCAGGAAAGGACCCTATATCATCTAGTCCCCACAAGCTGACACAATGTGTTTACTTCGCATATGAATGAAAGCATATAGCACATGGCAGACTTTCTGCATTAGCACTGTTCTACTGTAGAAATGGTAAACATATATTGGGACATACAGTAGACCCTGAAAGACACGGAAGCAGTTTTTCTGCTCTGTCTCCACTGAAATGAAAGAGCCAGAATGAGGCTCAGCACACAGAAAGATGTGGAGTAGTGTTCGGAGAAAAGTAACATTGAGAAGAGATCTCATGTTGAGAATTATCATCTCAAGACCATAGGGAAAAAATAAAAGAGTGACCTTTTTACTCTAGAGGAGGCAACTGTTGGAAGACACCATAATTGTCTCGATGTTGACAACAAAGCTGTTACAAAAAAAGCCAATACTCTTACACTTTTTGTCACAGCACACAGGAAGATAAGCAGAGAAGGAAAGACGCCTGCTGGACACTATTAGACAGAAGCAGGAGATTGAGCTGCCAGGGGAAGCTGAGAAATCTTATATCTAAACATTGCTTTATCAAGGTATAACTATTTTAACAATTAATACATGTAACCAAAACTTCCACGGAAAATCTGCATAGCACCCCAAACTATGTTCAGATACATTATTTGTTGTTTTCTCTAGATATTGATGCTATGACACCCTCTCCAAAACAAGAAATAATATATCTGCTTCTTGTAAATTTATTCTCCAGTCTTCCCAAAGTCCCTCAGAAGCTTGTGAATCCAGGTGTGAATATAAACTTGGTATTACTCAAGGTCATGAAACATACAAGGATAACTCTAATAGGAAATTACAACTTGCCCAATTAAGAGATCATTGTCAGTTATGGGCCCCAGGATTCCTGCATGCTTGGAAGTAGAGAAGAAAAGACTTGTGAAATACACCAAGGGAATTATGATGTAAATTCTTGAAACCAGAGAATTAGGAAAGTGCTAGGTGATGGCTACAGATTGTCTTATTTATTCCAGCACTGACCCTTCATTTCTACTGGACAAAAGCGTAAGGTAGATTTTCTTAGCTTTGGTACCTTACCAAGTTTAAGAGAGAGGAGGTTTCCAGTGAGTGGAAATAGTCTATATTAGTCTCATATATTTACCTGCTCTGTTCAGGACAGCCTCGTATCACTGGCCATGTACAGACTGTTACACGTGCTGCAAAGAGATCTGTGTCCAGAAAGCTGGTCCAGCACTGAAAGGCAGTTCTGTGCAGGTCTCCAGACATCTGGGACTCCAAATACTTGTATTGTGTGAAGCACTGGATTTTTGGAGTCTAGGTATTCTTTCTAATTACTCCTGATTGCTGAGTACTATAGGTTTTGTTAAGGTCCACAGTACAGGGAAGAGACCAACAGCATATCCTGCAAAAGTAATTATAGGAATACAAAAAAAAAAAAAATTATATTCTGTGTTGTAGATCTGAAAGATGGCTCCTCCTTTTATCAAGAGGTGGCCCTTTAGGGTCAGTTGATCTGCTTGTGCACTACATGGTAATAAAACAGTAATACTCACCCCCGTCCAGTCCTTGCACTCAGTTAACCATGCCTTTCCCTCCTCTTACACCCCCCTTCTCTTTCCATTTTCTATCTCACTTGTACCTAACAACATCGTTTTTATAACTCTAAGTCACAAAAAAATACTTTGCAGCTGTCAGAAAACTGCTAAAAACCTTCACTTGTTAGCATACGATCATTCAATTAAGAAAATAAATGGTGACCCAGAGGTTGATTGGAACTGGCTTTGCTTCCCACATTTCCACAATTTAAGATGGAAGTAATAGAGGAAATGTTTTGCGGAGAATGCTCACATATGCCCTGCTAATGGTGGAAATGCTTAAGTATCATCTGCACAGAGCTAATATAAACCAAAGTGGTTTATTACCACGGTTTTGTGATTTATGACTCACATTATGACTTTATTTTGAAATGGTTTCATTAAAAATTAATGTGTGGTGAAGGAAGAATGCACAACAAGTTACAGCGATCAGCTTCTATCGGGGGCAAGACCACTCAGTGATTTATTCCTTATAATCCACGGAAACAGGCATTTCTGTGCTGCATCTATTTGGATGCTGCAAGATGCAGTGCATCGTGCCGGAACTTCCCAGGTGAGGCTGTCACACTGTGGTATCCAGCTGCCACTACTGCACACCACAAGGGCTTGGGGTTTGGGTCTTTTTAAGATCTGAGTAGTTTATAACAAAATCTGAATAATTTATAACCAATGTTCTCAGCATTGATTGGTGTTCTTTTGTAACAGAATGTCCTTTGGATAATGCTTCATTCCTTTAATGTGTTGTGAAAACTCAAGGAACCGGCTATTGCATAACTCAATGGAAAAATCAGCTCTTTTTTATCAGGTATGTAATGGAGGATAAGTAGTAATATCTTTTTCCTCTTTCAGCTATGCACAGCATTAACACGGAGACAAAAGAGGACCAGTCAGGAGACAAGTTAACAATCCTAAGGAACTGCTTTCCCTGCTGGGCTCTGGGAAGATGCTCTCCCTGAGCACTACCTTGCCAGGATCACTCACTGGGACAAGATCCCTCCAGCCCACTGGCAGAAGTCCCCTGCGCCCCATTCTGATCTCCCCTCCAGGGAAATCATGCTTGGCTACTTCCATGGCACTCTTCCCGTCATCAGCATCATTAAGTGACTCACCATCACTTCATAAATTAATAGGCCCACATGGGAAAATGGAGGGAAAGAGAAGTTGTTGAGAGCAATAAAGAGCTTCAACAGTTGGGAGAAGAGAATTGAACCCAGGAGGCCTGGCGTCCACAAATATTGTCCCTTTTCAGGGGCTGCAGCGTGATCCAGGTTTGGCAAGTTATATCTTCCAAGAGGTTCAGTCTAAGCCAAATATTTACATACATATAGAGTTTTAAAAGCAGGTCTTTTCGTAATATGCAAGTGACAGGAACACAATAGTTCCTCATTTCTGAATTTTGTTTATGTAGAAGACACATGAATATGTTTATGAAAGAAGAATATTTTTCTTTTGGTGACACAGATGACATCCATTCCAAATATCTTTATAAAGACTTTTTTATACTAATAATGTCTCATTTGAAGAGCAGATGGAATCTAGGTTTAAAGTACAGGAAATCATTATCAGCTCTGGATTTGAATGCAAACATTTTCACAGAATTAGATGTTAGACTTCTTTGTTGTAATTTCTGTTTGGTTTTGCGTTCATTATTCAATATCCAGGGCTTCAGCCAGAGTCAGACTCCAGACACCTTTTCATTTCAGAAACAAATTCACCTAATTTAAACACATTCAGAACTTCTCTTTTTTGTTTTGGACTATAAAGCAGAAAAAATTGCACTGAACTAAGGCCATTATGCTCCTAGTAAGAATATGCCCTTTGGGATTTAATGTATATTTTTCGTGTAGATTGACTTCAACCCTTCAGGTAATTAATCTTAACTTCCTTGGATGTCCTTCCTTATTCAGCTAGATACTTAATAAACACAGCGTTCAGAATAATTACACCATTTTCTCCATAGATAACTTACTCTTCTATGACTGCAGGGATTTATTTCTAGAGGCTGTTTCTGAAATTATTGAGTGATTGTAGAAAATTTCCTTCCAAAATCTCTATCTTTCAAACTCTCTCCTTTATTGATACCCAAATAATCGGAGTCATGGTTATCATGTCTGGTAATCATGTATAGGCAAATACTTTGCAGCTAGAGGACATGAGGTAAAAGAGAGGGGGGTGGGGAATATTTCCTCTATGACATTTTAAAACTCGGATTTTGACAAAGGAAACGATAAGAGACCTTCTGGTGAGATGCTTGCAGCTGACACTTCCACTGACAGGTTTAAGGAGTGCCAAGGAAAAATAGCGCTTAAGTGGAACATCTTAACAGACTTCATCTTTTGGGAAACAAAGTACTTTATGTTTTGTCTCTGCACATGCTTATGATGGGGCACTGATCTACCATAATGTTGTTATCATTATTAATAACACATCCATGCAAAGCAATGTCAGGAAGCCCTGCCTTCCCAGGTAGGTTGCGCAGCATTCAGGAGCCTGGATTTTACCCCACTCTCTGGGTCCACCTGAGAGAGCTACAAGGGGTGGCCAGCCCCCCAAGTGGACTTCTCTTCAAGTGATCCCACCCCACCTGTGATGGAAATGTGGCAGGTCTGGCATTCTGAGGAGCTGAGGAGCCTCTGAGGAGCCAACTCAACTGCCTGACTCCCTCCTACTCCTCCAAGCCAAGGAATCTAGGTCTGGGCAATGCACTTCCTGACCCCAGGGGCAGAAAGGCTCAGGCTAGAGGCAGATGGTTGTTTATTGCCAGCCGGCACCCTCCTGCCAAGCGGGAGGTGGTAGGCAGTTGGCACCACATTTCCAGGTCTAATTCCAGAGTACTTTAGTGCTCATAGGAAATTCTTTTTAACATTCCCTTTGCTCTAATATTCAATTAGCTTTCAAACAAGTGGAGAGCGTGGATGAGCTGAGATGGCCATTTTACCAAGTACTGTACCATCACAAAGAGTTCACAGACAGCTGTTTCAAAGTAATTGAAGTCATAATGCGCAGAAAAATGACTTTTCTAATGGTTGCCTTGAAGATTTATTTTTTTTTAATGTAATTAAAAAGTAGATTTAGAAATATGCTCAGCAACCCAAAAGATTAAATATTAATATGGTGCATAATTAATAAATGATACATCTCTTGATTACTAATGGGTTATTGACTCTAAAAGCCTAACATTATGGAATATTAGGGCAAACAAAAGCTTTGGGGGAATATCTCTAAGTTTCCAGGATGAAGCTGCATCTTGTTCTGCTAAAAAGTTGTACACCTCTTTCAACACCCTCCAAACCACTGAAAAATAACATTAGACTGAAAGGTATGATGATTATAACCACTTTTGAAAGCTGTGTTCTTACCATTTATTCTACACTGAAGTCCCAACCTGCAGGTTCTTCTGTCAATTAAAATTCTGCCTAAAAAGATATTTTGTCATAGAATAAAAATGTATCACATTACCATTGTCGTTATCTCCTTGTTCCTTTCAAAAATATTACAACACTGTGCTGAAGCCAGGTATCAGCATGGGTGTCTATCTAATGTACCTTGGTAAAAAAAGTGAAATAGAGAAGGCTGTGAAATATTAATAACAATTCTCGATATCTGTCAATCTTTCAAGACAAATAGCAATCTGGAAAGATAATACTTGGTTTTGCAAGAATTACAGTGGAGTAATAACAGCAATAACTATTCTGGATTGTAAAATTGCAGACTGGAGAGAATACAGAATTATGAATGTAATTGTATTGGTAAATCCATTTGCCTTGCCTATTTCAAACAAACTTGCAACAAGATGGTCACTAGCTGGCCTTCTTTGTACCTCTAGGTCTGAGGACATAAGATTGGACAGGAAGATTCACTTTACCATGGAAGAGGCTGAGAATGAGAATATAAGCAAGTGTTCTAACTCAGGCGTTTTATCCCATTTGTACCAGGAAAAGGGTCCAGCTGAAGCTAATACTGCATTCCAGCTCAGCAGCAAGTTTCATTTAATAGAATGAAACAGCTGTATCTCATAACTGTTAAAATATCAGCATCCATATCCCCAAATGCCAAAGCAGTGATTTATCTGCTCTCTGAGGGCAGGTCTTTGCTGAGGAGGTGTCTCAGACCTGAGAAACAGCTTGCAGCCCACGTGCTGCCACAGGTTTCATGCATGTCCTCAGACAAACAGACAAAATCCAAGGTGGTTTTTGTGGATGCTGGTAGGTCCTGTGATGGACCTGTAGGACCCAATCTCAGCACCCTCCTTCAAGGTGCAAGGCAAGGCTGGAGGTCAGTTACCCCTGTATTCATTTTGTGATTGCCACCAACCGCCTAGGTGCTGCTTGGCTGTACTGCTGCCCAGCCAGTCATTCCCCTCTTGTGCTTGTGCAAATAAGTGCTTTTATTTTACTGTATTTGCCTCTGTCCTCAGCAAAGAAAATCCCATTTTTTATTCTTCTGATTAAATAATCAGAATATATATATAAAATATATATAATCAGATATATATATAACCAGATATATATATAATATATATAATCAGAATAAATATATTATTTATCAAGATCATGTTCAATTTTAATCCTGACTTTTAAGTGTGCTTGCAGCCTCTCCCAGTTTATCAGCTGTGAATTTAGTCTCTGTTAGGGATGATTACACACTTATGCCTATTTAGGGTCCATTAAGTCAATTTAGGTTAATAACCCTTTTATTCACTTTTTTTTTTTACTGATACATCTTACCTGGCTCAGATTTAAAGACCAAAAAAAGATAAAACTGTCTTCTGATAATCCACCGGGTTTTTGAGATAGATTTTCAAACGCTGTTATTGCAGTATACATATAATAATGCATGCATAAATGAAACAAAATGTTTTCCTTTAATCAAGTGTCTAAATAGAGAAAGGGGGTGGGAAAGCTTAGAAAGAAATTCTCCTTCAGAATGAACAAACGCAATCCATGGTATCCCTAGCTAAGAAGGCTTTTAGAAAAAAGGCCTGACCATATTGATAAGCTTATTGATAGGCATATTGATACTCACTTTAACCCAAAACTAAAACATTCATTGTCCTTTAAATGTTCGATATGTACGTGCACTATCATGACTTCAAGAAGCAGCATCCAGAAAACCTGCACTTTCATTCCGTGCTCGCCTATGATAGGCTCAGGTCCCTCATTCAAAGTCTTGGGACTCCTCTGATAGTCTATGCTGCTTACAAATAGAAAAAAACATCCTTTGGAGGTCAGAATAGTGACATCAATTACAAAGATGTTTTTCAGAGCAGGTGTTTTACACTTGAATTTTTTGTGTTTATGCACTGAAGGAAGAGGACATGCTGTCAACCTACCAGCTAACTATAAGGTACAATACATATCTCTGTATTCACAACTGATAGCAAGTATCTAGATCCAGCTTACACCAGAGCATGGCTGCAGATTTAGCTGGCTTTTTAAATTATCAGATCTGGGCAAAGTATCAGAAATGAAGGTGATAATGAACTAGTTGATTTATTCTTGTCATTTCTTTTTTTTTTTAAAGCAAACAAACTATTCATATGTAGATGTAATAGGGCTAATGTCTGGAACAGAGGCTTCACACAGGCTGCAATCGACTTTATGCTTCAAAATTGTTGCAGAATCTATATGAAAAACGTTTGTACTTGTGTTAGAAACACACTGAGCTAATTCTGTTTCTGTGAATGGTATGACATTATTTGCTTTCAAAATTGTGTTGATTAAAAGAAGACTACTTGTAGAAGTGTAGATATGTTACATCAAGATTCTACTATGTACAGCAATGTACAATATACAGTACGAATATTTACTTCT
This sequence comes from Eurystomus gularis, assembly GCA_013400335.1. Taxonomy (NCBI): domain Eukaryota; kingdom Metazoa; phylum Chordata; class Aves; order Coraciiformes; family Coraciidae; genus Eurystomus; species Eurystomus gularis. Next base: position 55,300 of record VZZY01018008.1, read on the forward strand.
GAGTATGTGAAATTTTTCACACACGTTTACAGAGAGACTTCATGAAATGGAGGGCCTAGAGCACATGTCTTATGAGGAGCAGCTGAGAGAACTGGGGTTGTTTAGCCTGGAGAAAAGGAGGCTCAGAGGAGACCTTCTCACTCGCTACAACTACCTGAAAGGAGGTTGTAGAGAGGTGGGGATTGGTCTGTTCAACCAAATAACAAGTGATAGGACAAGAGGAAATGGCCACAAGTTGCACCAAGGGAAGTTTAGATTGGATATTAGGAAGAATTTCTTTACTGAACAGGTTGTAAGGCACTGGAACAAGTTGCTCAGGGCAGTGGTGGAGTCCCCATCCCTGGTGGTATTTAAAAGGTGTGTAGACGTAGTGCTTGGGAATATGGTTTAGTCAAGGACGTGTCAGTGTTAGATTAATTATTGGACTGAATGATCTTAAAGGCCTTTTCCAATGTATGCAATTCTGTGATTCTGTAATTCATACGAAACTAATCTTTGGGTAATTTTGTTTCACTTTCATAATATTCTCCTGTAGAAAACAGAATAAGTACTACATTTTTATAACTCTCTACTTTTATACTTAGTCCTCAAATAAATGTTTTAACATTGGCTAGTTGATATTAAAGCCACATCCTTTGTATGAATCTCATTGAGACCACCAGTATAAAGCCAAAATGACTGTATGAGGGATCGCTTTCATATTTTTCTGGATGAAAAAGATAACTTGCTTAACAAGGGATGCTACAAGATATATTACAAGCAATTTTGAGTACTTCTGGAAAAAACAAACAAACAAACGAAACCAGTTTTCACTCTTTGGTTCATTTAGCTTCTCTCTCTGCTTTTTAGTCTGGGATGGCAAACTCTTTCTCACTGCAACAGGTACAGAGCCACAGCTTTCAGGAAAGCTCTGCCCCTACCTCTGCAGCACAAATTCACCACCAGTTTTGCTGTTATATCCTACAATTTTTATTTTTTTAAAATACTGACTTATCTATTCTGTTTTGAGCCGAGATGCTCTTATCCCTGAAGTGAATGACATAGATGAGCAATTCCAATGTCTGCCCCAACAGTGTTCGGTCTATTAAGCTACAGAAAATGCAGTATATTATTAAACCATTACATTGAACAGCTGCATTTTATCCTGAAGAACAACTTTGAGGGAGTTGCATTTGGAATGATTTCTGCTTTTCTGCCATAGGTGGAAAGCTCAAAGAAGTGAATTGGCTCTAATTCCTAAGCTGGCAGAAGCAGAGTACTTCCTGTCTCAAGGGAGGGGTCTGGCCATTCTTCTTTTTTATCATTCCCTTGGTATCCTAGCCACAAGACAGCACAGCCTGTCACTGCTCTAGTAAGACCACTGTCCTCTAGCCTTTCAACAAGGTAGCAACACCACAAGAGCAGATCAGTCAAATAGCAAACTGGGAGCAGAGAAGGACAGGTTATGTAGAAAAATGTTGCAAATGTAATAATAAGGAAAAATCCCTTGGAACTCTTAGGGTATATAACAATAAAACAAAACAAGCATGTGCTGGAAATTAAATCTCCCAGCCGTATTGATTGCTAATGGCCTTTTTTAAATTTCAACCTTATTTACTATGTAGAGATAAGAGCTGACTCTGAGCACTTTGTCTGATTCAGAACCTCATATAAGAAATCCAAAGATCACTCAAATTAAGAGGAGATGGCTAACTACTCCCCTGGGTTATACTGAAGAATATTTTATTTACCCCCATTAGAGCAAAAGAATAGCACAGAACAGATTCAGTCCAATCAGAAATACCATTCAACAAAAAGTGGCAGCTGCATTTGTTTTTCTTAAGGAGAGTGGAAAAATACATCTGTTTCCATTAGCACTACACTTTCTTCTGCTGGTTTTTCTGATGCTTTATTGTTGTCATTCTGCAAAATCTAGAGCTATGCAGCAAAAAAAATCTCTTTAAAGGTAAAATAACCTTTTCCATATGACCCATTCTAAAATATAACAGTGTATTCATTCACGTTTGTACAAAGTGAGTTTCTGGAAGAATAAGAACGTCCTAAACTGTAAGACATAAAGCAATATTCTGAGCAGAAGAATACAAAATATCTACTCTCCTTCTAAACAGGCTATATATACACTGAAATCACAGTAGAAGGTACTGGCAGAACATTTGAGTAACCAGCAGTGATTGAAGGCTCTTATTGACTATATTTTAGTTTTATATTTCCCATGTGACTTGGCATCACAAATATAGCTGTCATAGACAGCAATAGAGTAAGAAGTGGCTGTTCTTTCATTATTTTGAACTTTCCCAGCAGGATTCACCACTCTGGCTTTTTTGAGCAACTTGTGGTTTGGAGCATGCAGGCAGTATGCATTATGTACTAGCTTGCGTATTTCTACCTTAAATAGGTGGTGTAACTCTAAGAGACTGAGTAGACCTGTTTGCATAATATGAGTCACTCCAAACCTCAGCATGAAACCTCAAACCAAACTCTATACTTTAAGATTAGAACTGGTTCAGAAAAGTATCTCTGTCCTCCGTCTCTATAAAGAATAGGGTTTATGGAAGGCAGCCAGCACCTTGGTACAGGATAAAGAAAAACAACCTTTTTTTTTTTCTTCATGCAGTCTGACAGAACATCAATCAAAAGCAGAGTGGAAAATAAATAAATAAATAAATAAAATATCTTCCAGAAGACAGCAGCTGTCAGCATGTTATTGGTATGGAGAGGTCTGAAGGACTGGAGGAAAGACCTCAAAATCAAAAGATAAAAACATTCAAATTGTTTTACATAATGAGAGCTGTCAAGCTCTCTGTCCTGAATTGCCTGCATTTTCTACATCTAGAAGCAAAAGGACTTGGGCAGAACAAGGTCACACCACACCTCTTCTTACCCTCTGTCACAGGTCTCCTTCCCAAAGCACATCTGCTGGCGTGTGTAGGCAGCAGCAACAGGAACACCCATTGCAGCATCTTGTAGGGTCTCAGCAAAGGCAAGCAACCTGTGCAGGACTGGTATGGGCATGGAGAAGAGTCTATGGGGCCAGCCTCTGACAACCCTGGTGCAGGGTGAAGGAACCAGCCAAGATTATTGAAGCCAATTCAAAACCTGCGGCAATCAGTAAAGCCTAGTCATTGCCTTCACTGTGCTGGGGAGGTCAGGCTTGCTCAGTTTTGTGCATGGGCTAAAACCCAGTCATTTTCAAACCTCACTGCTGATATTAAGAAGTAAGGAAAGACTGGCTGGCTCCTGTGTTTGGAAATAGCTTCAAGTATGTCCTGGAGCAGATTGAGACCTTCTTGAACTGGTGGTCCCTCTGCTATTTGGGTCACAAAATGCTTTGCAATCAAAATAAACACTCTTGTTCTTCAGCATCTTGGCTTCCTCAGCAGAAGAAGTGCCAGTATCAAATCTTTCCAATGCACTGGAAGATTCTCCCTAGATGATTCAGTAAAGGCTAAATCCTTTTTTTTTCTAAAAAAGAATCTCATAACTAAGTATTTTCCACCATGTTGACAGTTTCAAGAAAAAGATAATATAATACAGGAGAGTTGTGAAATAAAGGCAGCAACAACGCAAATTTGTCCAAGTTCCTTAAAGTTATTTTTTCATTTTATTTTTTCAGTATTTTTGTTCTTCTGTGTTGCAGAATGTAGTGCCTGGTATCCAAATTGATACAAAATGTATCAATTTACTTCCTATTCCTAGAGACAGACTTATTCACAAAATGAGGAGGGAAGAAGAAGGAAGAAAGATAATTTTTATAATACTTCTAGATTTTCTGGAAATATTTAATGAATGTCTGAAAGAAAGTGAAGCTCTTTCTGGTGTTACTTAATACACATATTCAAGCAGGGCCCTTACCAATGGCTATAAAGATCTGTTTGTACTCAAAGAGAGCAAACCTACTTTTTTGAAGAGAGCTCATTAGAAAAAGAAAAAACACGCTTTTTTATACTCTACCACAAATGCAATGCTTTTCTCCACGCCTTTAGCTGGCAAAGCCCATTTCAGGAAAATTGCAAACTAAATTGTCTTCTTCAGGATAGCTCCATAGAAAAGAAATTATTCCTTTCAAAGTGGCTGGCAGGATTGCATTATCATTTCTCAAGTGCTTCCCAATTTTGTAGATCCTGAAACAGCTATTAGATGTTTCAGCCTAACAGACTCAAAGTGTGCAATTTCTCTGCAGGCACAAAGTGGACTTCAGTCTGAGGTTGCAGAGACTGGCCGGTCGGGTCTATCCACACAGCCATGACACACCTGTTTCAGTGCACTCACTATATGCACTTTATTAATTTACACCACTTAAAGGAATCTAAAAAAAAAAAAATCCTTCCATTAAGGAGGCAAAATCCTGCAAAACTCTGCAGTACTCTGTACACATGCACAGGCTTCTGAGTGCTGGAATATTTTATTTTAGATCAAAGGAAATGGTCCATTTGACCTTTTTTAAAAACAAACAAAAAATTGCTAGGAAAACTTTCTATCAGCTCGTTTGTTTCCCCTCTGGATCAATCAGGAAAGTAAAACAAAATCTGTCATTGGTACAATTCTACCACATTTTTCATTCCCCTATGTGCTCAGCCCTGTCATGTGCCTCTTCTCTTCACAAGACAGATGCAGGAGTGTGTACCAGAGCACAGCCTTTCTGGGGTCCTGGGGACACAGAGAACGATGTTTTCCTGCTTGCAGATTTGCATTATGATACAGCCCCACAGCAGGTGATCACATAGTGCCTTCATATGTCCATCTCATCTCTTAGACTTCATTTTTAGAGTTCTCCTTTTTAAAACAGCAGGGCGTTCTTGTACTTTTTTTCCTTCTCAAGGCTTCAGCAATACCACTGCAGCCGAGGCCTGCACTTCCAGGCAGCATTTGTGCCCTTCCCTCACACAGGCTGCACCAAGTAGCTGCCTGTGTTACCACATCTGGCCAACAAGATCCCCAGAGGTGCTCTCCAGGGCATAGGCTGAGCCAAGACAGGGCCAGGTAGGTGTCTCTGGAACATTTTTCTCCATCTCGTCTATAGCTGAGCATCACTGACCTAAACATGAAGTCACCTTACTGACTGAAAGTGATGGTCAAACCTTTCTCAATGACCTTAGTAGAAACTGGGCCCAATATATAGCCTTAACTCCATCCTTAACTTTTATGAGGTTAGTCGTGCCCGATGACTTTTCAGCAGATAGCATCGTTTGCTACCAACTCTGCCTTGTTCTGAATAGAAACGGGGAGAAGCAAAGAGGCTCTTTACTCTTCTTGTTAATCACAGAATGACACCAAAAGGCCAAGGGAAGAAATGCAGGCAAGAAATGTGTGCTAAGCTCCTTTGGAAAAGCAGCATTCAGCCAGAGGAGAACTGCTTTGGTGTGGCTCTGCTGCTTCGGTGTGCACCACCCCACATCACTCTGCCCACCTCAGTGGAGGAAAACACATAGATCCTTGTGCAGGGATGGGGATGGTGAAGCCATCCTCAGCAACTCTTTAAATTTGGAGTCAAAATACCCTGAGTTTCAGATAATTTATAGTTTTAACATTTTCAGATGTATAAGCCTGTAAGAACAGAATCAGAGCAGAGCTAGTTCAGCAAAGTAAAAACAGATGTGATAGCAGCAGAGAGGTGGAGAGATACAAAATATTGTGAAAAGTATAAATGCCCCTTAGAAAACCAGAACTCCTCAAGCACCTTTTTCAAGGTACTGTTAAAAAAATCAAAACAAACAACAACAACAAAAAACAACTCCACACATTTATACATAAAAAAATTTAAAAATACACATGGTTAGTAGAAACTGACCATCAAAATAGTTTGCAGACTGCACAAACAGAAGTCAGTAGCCTGAAGATGCCAAGCTATTTCAGATGCCATGGTTTGGAAAAAGCTCAAATTCCTCAAAACCTGCTCATCCCAGGAAACTGATCCTGGCAGATACTGCCCTGAGGTGACTCCTGAGTTTGGGCTCCCTTCCAGGCTCCACGGATCTGAAGAAAGGAGCTGTAAGGGGGATGTGTCTGTGACCAGACTGAGCCAATCTAATCTTGAGGTGTTTTGCTGACGCAGCATAAAAGTGCAGCACAGCATCGAGGATGAAGAAAGAAGGCCAAAGAAGGTCCAGCCAGCCACTGTGTCCTGTCCACTAACTCCTCCTACTCACCAGGAAACCATCCCAGAACAGAGCTACTCAAACTCAGGAGATAATTTCAACATAATATTTGGGATTCTGCTAACAAAATGCTAACAGTCACCCACTCAACAAGACTCATGACAATGTTTCCTGTATATCTACAAGTTACTGCACACACAGTAAACGTATATATTAATCCTCACAGTTCCTACCACCTTATTTAAAGCAACCTGCTTTTGACGTAGGACACAAAGATTTCACCCAGACCTTTTCAGCTACGAGTTAAAAAAACGTGTTAAACCTAACACCTAAATAGTCTTTCCTATCACATGGCACAAATTCTCCTCAGAACCTTGTCTCTAATGCATGATAAACTTCTCTGAGACAGATGAAGTCCTTAAATCAAAGAATGTGAAAGGGAGTAAGTGTTATTTGTTAGCACAGATGTTGGCACGTGACAGCTCTGTTGCTTTAAACGGCTGCTCTCTTGCCTGAGCCATGTCTTTAGCAGGTATCTGTTTTCTTGAGGTGCTTGCCTTAAATGCAAGCAAGCAAAACATTTTTATAGGTGTAATATAGGTTATGATATATTTAGAGGTTGTGTTTAGAAGGAAAGGAACATCAAAATTCAGCAGGGTATGACACAGATGACAGGTTAGGCAGTCAGTTCTACAGGGACATTTTGGAAAGAAAACTAAGGAAAGGCAAGGTGTGGAAAACTGCAGAAAATTAAGCAATATGCAACTACACTACGTATTCTTTTCATTCCTGCAGCATAAGTTACATCCTTCACCTTTTAGTGATTTCTGAAGTTGGTAGTTTCTCGGTTCCACAACTCAGAGAAGTGATATGTTTGATCACCCTGGGATGCTGGTGTAAGCTTGAGGTACCTCAGCTGGAGCGTAGCTATATCAGAGGAGAGTAAACCTGCTGCAGATGCAGGGCCCTGAGGTTGTGCCTAGTTTCTCTCACAGCACCACTGTGCAACAGCTCAAAAGAGCAGTGCTGTGACTCCTCTGCATCAGACAATGCAGTCACTGCTCTGCGTGGTGCAAGCCTTGGCCCAGAGCGGACCCAGAGAACTTGGGCTAAATAAACCGCATTTAACTGTAGCTAGAAAGCTGCTTACTTTGTCTGTTATGGTGGTAGTGTTCAGTAGCTACTCAATTAATAAAGGTAACTTAGATCAGTACAGGGAGTAGGTTGATATTCTGCAATACTAAAGAGCAAGGATTAAGTGAGGAGGGTGAAGAAAGGGAGGGGAATTAACACCAGTTTAAACACTTGTCAAGACGAGTCAGCTTTAAATGCAAAAGGGACTAAAGGTTGAGGTCTTTGCTTGATTCACTGTTACTTGATACCTACAGGAAATTAAACCACAGAAGCTCAGGTCAAAAAAGCATTAATAAAAGCAAGGAAATTCAGAAGTTTGGAAAAAATGATATGATACTTTCATGTCATTTTCCCTGCTTCAAGGGTGTTAAGGCAAGTATATTACATTGTGTACCACACTGTATAGGCTGCAATATGTAGCATGAACTGTGGATTTCAGTGTTGTCACTGTATTTTCCCAGATTGGCTGGTTCCAAGTCATAATGGAATATTACTCATATACAGTCCTCGTGCAGTTTAATCCGAACAATACAGTGTATAGACATTCCACCATCTGTTAGGAATTGTGGTAACACTGTAGGGCAGAGCTGATAATGTTTGAAGTAGACATCCTTTGGTTTGGGCGAGGAGCTGTGGTGAGCAGCTTGCTGCCTTTGGTGGAAAATAAATGCTAAGTTGCTGGAACAAAGGAGAGAATGTTTTTCCTTGTATAGCCATTTTAGCTGGCAGCTTTGCGTTGGCCAAAAGCATGTTGCATCATCTAACTCACAGCAGAAACTTTGTGAGTTAGATAACCAGTCTGAAATGGCACGAATTAGGTTGTTCATCTTAAAAATGCCTAGTTTTGCAGTCAAGATTTAATAAATGCTTTTTCATTGAGGATAAGTGGAGCAAGATGGCCATCTTTGACTTGTAGTGCTTTTTGCAGTCATATGGGAAGCCCCTGATTTTGTTCTTCTCTGGGTCTGCTCTATGGCTGGTTTTCGGGTGTGTAAAAGTGCATGGGTATCAGTCTTCATGTAAGCCCTATTGCCCCTTTCCCACCATGTAAAAGCAAGCTAAAAGTCTGTATCATCATAAAGACCCCTTAATGGAAATCTTTGACGTGAACAGTGCAGTAGAAACACTCAAATTGCTGGAAATGACTAAAACCCAAAAAAACCTCAACAAGACTGAAGTGTACTATATGACAGCAAATCATAAGCTTGATTCAGTTATGAAGTGTACCCAGCAAAAAGCTACTTGAGACAAAGTGTATGTTACCCATACAGAATAATAAATCAAGATCACTTAATTGAGCTGCTTTGTTATAAAGTAGTCCTGCTTCTCTCTTGAATTAATGATTTAAAAAATCCTGCTAAAGATTGAATAGCTGACTTAAATTTCATTAAGGGAAAAAAGGCATCATCTCTCACATCCAGTCTTCTTTCAGCTTTGTACAAGTCCCCCCTCTATACATGGTTACTGGGTCAGAGGCTTATGAGGCAAAGTCTGTAGAAGTACTTCTGTTTCAGGGAATGCTATTCCCTAAAGTGTTTAAAAGACTTGTTCTATTACTCTTACTGTAGTAATTCCCACATCAGTACAGAGCCCACTGACTTCCCAAGAAGTTTGGGACTCAGCTGTGCAGATCAACATCAACAGTAAGAGTCTAAAAACTAAATAAGTAGGCATCATCTCCCCACATCCTTATCCATGCAGATGAAAAAGATCAAATGCTCAGGCCTCTGTTGCTTTGGTTTTGGACCTTTATTTGAATTGAGCTTCCTGGGCATCCATTATCATCTGGGTTCCTAAAAAAAAAAGAAAAGACTTAAAGCTTCCTAGGAGACCCAGCTACTGTCTTGACTGTGCAGACTCCTTGGATTCTAAGTGCAAGTACTGTGGCCAAAGTCCTGCCATAAGAAGTATGTCCCTGCAGAGCATAGTGGGTGAGTGGCTTGCTCTGCCCTGGCCATGTTGTGCTACAGCTGTGCTGGAGGTGACAACCTCATTAGCGATGGCTCAGGGAGGTCAGTCATAAAGGACCACATACTCCAAAGGTTCACGGCCCACAGTACGAACCCAGAACTGACCAAAACAGTATGTCCACATTGGTCACAAACATCTTAATCATCTGGCATGTATTGCTCACTATGTTTCCAGGATTTGAAGGGTTCAGCTACACAAACTTTCTAGTAAAGCAAATGCTGGGACAGAGTATACTTCTATTCACATCCCCCTGATGCACAGCAAGAACTAGATAATATGTTTTAAAGTGAAAAACAAAAAGAGCTTGCCATATTTAAATTTATAATTCATAATTCATTCTCAAAGCTTTCACTGTTTTCTCAAGGTATATGAGAAATGATTATGCACTCAGCTATCCTGAAATAATGAAAAGGTCATCAATTTGCTGTCACTGTACTGATATGGTTTAATTACATTCTAAAAATATATTGAACAGGCTATCAAAGGAATATTATATTGCTGAGATATGTTATTATTTTAACAACAAACCAATGTCTGTTGAGTAGGAGGAATGCATGAAAATATGATCTGAGCATAGTTTTAAATGAGCACAGCTGATATGAATCTAAATCTGCTGTACTGCAGCATTATCTGACCTTTCCAATCAGAGAAATGTGCTCAAAAATAAAGAACAAATGAAGTCATACCTGGAAAGCCATTATTTCATATAGTCCATCTCTGGATCTCTGGCAATATTCATCTATGCATGTATTGCTATATGCATAGCAATGCTATCAGTTAGTCACAAGTTCTTTCCCAGTGAATAAACATTAAATCTTAAAAGAACATTTGAAGACAGAAAAGGGAGTCCAGGGGGAAGAACCTGGTAGCCAGTTAAAATACATGGCCTTGGAGCCACAGCATCATTATCCATTAGCATAACACTCCTATCTTCCATGAACCCACATAAATTTATAATAGCAATGGATCTTCCACATCAAGAATCTGAATGAAGCAACATGTAGTAAATTTTTTCTATATAAGAACTGTTAATCACGTCCCATGACTTTTTTCTTCCAAATTTTTAATAATCCTCTGTAAATTTGTAAATTTAGTAGTTCTTCCACTACCATCCAAGGAGACCTCCTTTACTGGCTGACTGCTTATCTGTACTGTAGCCTAGCGAGCTTTACAGGTAGACAGTTGTCTTGATGTATGAAAAGTGCTAGAACTATACAAATAGTGGTTTTAATAGCATTTATAGTACTAACAATAGATGGAGTTCAATCGCGCTCCAATGGATCAGGCTGTAAACTCAGTTTTCAGTGGTTCTGATCCACAAGCATGAAAGCTTCCATGAAAATAAGCAAAGATGCTTTCTTAGGTGTCTGTACCCATGAATACACATACAAATTCAGACGGAACAGATATCTTTAAAATTCATTAAAATATTTGTTAATAATATTCTGTAACATTTCCTGTAACATTTTGTTGTTAGGTGCACACCTCTCAGGAGCTACTTTTGAAGCATTTGAACATAATACATAATTCAAAACACATTATTATGTAGCACATAATTCAGAAGTACACTGATTCCATAGTAAAAGACAACTCCTATCCCCAAATATTGAAGTCACATGTCCACACTCAAGCCATATGATATCCAGCTGATTCTCTTTCCAGCATACTCAAAAAGAGTATCTGCAGTTGAAATCTTAGAAGGAAGCTCAAGTAAGAAATTAGTTTTGTTTTATTTTATCCTATCAAAGGAAAAAGTGTTCATCCTCCTGTCAAAACAAGATCTCATGGAATGGTTCCCTCAGGTGGAGTGAGGATAGGGAGGAAAGTTAAGTTCAGCAAAACGAAGAACTGAATAAAAGATATTTAAAATATTATTTCAAGGACCTATTTATTTTAATTTAGTCTGCCATGCCTGTTGAAAGGGCAATTTTCCCTTTGCCCCTTACCATGACAAAAGATGATGGACAAACAATAGAAAAAGAGAAAATCTGCCAAGCCTGAAACTCTGTCCCTCAACTTGGCTGCAGCACTGAGACTAGAGTCTGCCTCATAAATTTTGCAGGATTAAACAGAGACACAATAAAAAAGGCAGTTTCAGAAGAAAGGAATGAGTCAAGGGTCCACAACACTAGGGAATTTTGATGCCCTTCTCAGAGGAGTCCAAATGGTTCCCACCATCCTTCAGAAAATGTCCTATCAAAATCATCCAGAGTAAGATCTAAGACATCTAAAATCTCCAAGTCTACCAAAAAAAGACAGGTGTCATCGAGTCACAAGGATGCTGAAAGCCTGAATGACCTCTGTGTCAGAAATCTGGAGTCAGTGAAATACCCTGAGGTCTCTTGCAGAGCCAGTAAGCATACTGGAGGGAGGTGCAGGCCAAGCAAGAGCAGTACTCTGTAGTACACCAAAAGCCAACTGCAGCAGACAAAATGACATCAATGGCACCATCTTCTCCTATCATTAATGGTACCATGCCTATTGGAGCAGAGAATCCAAAACCTGTTTGGGCCTGTGGCTCTGCCAAGAGCTCATGTTCTCACGTGTTCCTTTGAGAGCTGCAGGAGAGAAGCTCTCTTACACTATGTTTCGTGTTTTCCCTCCTTATTACAAAGCGGGGCCACACCACAGCACCCAGCTCCAGATCTCCTGTGTCCTGGGTGCCTAAGGGTGAAAACTGCAGCCAAGGCTCAGACCATTAGCCCGACCCATTTCCAAACCAAAGCAAAGAGAAGCCAAGCAGTCTGGTGCTGGTGTTGCCATGCCCCTTGGCCGAATAGATGGTATTGTCCCAGCAGCATCAACCAGCATTTCCCAAGAGATGTGCTGATAGACGAAATGCTGTGGACAGAGCCTGTTCTTCAGGATTGCTACAGGTCCACAATGATAGGAGGGATATGACAGCTACAATTCACTCGAACAGGTGACTTGCACAAAAGTAGCACAGCCACTGCATGTGTACCTCATGAAGCAACACTCACAAGGAAGGTGACACTTGAAACATGCAAGACAAGTGGAAGGATTGACACATAGTTGAATAATCAATTCCCTTCAAAAGTAAGCGCTGTCTAGCAGTCTCAGTGAGCAAATCAGAGCAGAAATACAAAAAATGGCATTTAGGAGGCAGAAAAAGTCATTCCATGGCAGGGAAAGTTTAATCTCAGCAGTGAAAGAAAGTTAATCTCCACAGAGGGGGTGAGTGTGTGGGGTATGCACTGCCCTGTGTGACACAGGCTGTGCAAATCATTGCCAGAAAGTTTGCATACACTGATGAAACAAAACACGTCTCCACTACTGAGCACTTAGGCATAGGTGTGCTCACAATTTGGACATGTGTGAAAATAAACACTTAAAGTAGAGTCCTTTTCTCCTTCCCAGCAGAACCTCAAAACACATTTTGAACAGCCACAGTGACAGTGTTTTGTGCATCAGTCTCCACTATCAAGGCTTAGGTGTAGTGTTCCCTAGACTGGAGCCTTCTGTCCTGCATGTAGTTGTACAGTCAGTCAAGCAAAGTAGATTTAGGGCTAGGTTTAGCGGCTAATGAAAAATGTTGTCACACACAATATACAGTCATGTTTCACTTTTTGATAATCTGTCATGCACCATTCTGGCTTGTGAGCTGCAATCTGAAGACTGAGGGGTCTCACAAAGCAAGCTGAAGGGATGAAAACAATGTTTGAAAAGTTCTTACAAATCTGAGGAGGATTTTTGCCCCAGATGATACCATTTTTATCTATCTGGGATGCATTTATTTGGGCATTATGTTGTTCTCTATGCAGGCCCCAGAAGCTGTTTGTAAATTGTTGTTCCTTCTTCTAGTATGCTATTACTCTGTGTTACCTGACTGGAATGAAGGTAACAAACCTCATGGTACTTCATCTTCCCTCCCTTTAAATAAAAAGCCTATCAACACTGAGAATTAGAAGCCCGCCTTCTCTCACCTTGTTACTTTGTGCTTACAGCTCAGTGTGGGGTGAAGGGCCTTTTTCCTTCTGAGATAATCCTAATAATTGCTACAAACTTCCCCTGCTAACAAAACTGGATTTCACAGCAGAGTTTGGTCAGAAAAGCATCACGGCTAAACCCAGACCACTGTCATTGCCTGTGGGAAACGAATTTGCGTCAGACCAAGCACAGGCATAAGGAACCAGCGGGCCACACAGATTTGTTGCACGAGACAGGTGTCAGCTCTGCGCATGTGAAACCTCAGTTCCTACCACCTCATCTTTGCTGGAACAGTTGTGGTTGGGAGCCATTTACATATATTAAGTTTGCAATCAGCCCCATGTAAAATACCACCAGATTGTGGTCAGCGGTTGCGTGCAGACTTTGTCATTTTGCTTACTGACCACACGTTCCCATTGATCAATTCTAAATTGGATTATTGTTAGGTTTAAAAGCGCCTCAACAGCAGAAAGTGGCTGTGGAGGCTGGCAAAGCAGAGATGGATAGCAGAATAAACAGGGAAAGTGACAAGATTTCAGACTGAATTGATCACTGTCAGCGAGTTAGTGGTCAGCTGTCTGACCTCTGGTGCCCAAACCAAACATCAGAATAATGTTTAGACAAACACATTTGATTTTTGAGGTAATGGGTATGTCAACTAAATGACAAACCTTAGAAAGGTCAAAGGGATATCCATTTTTCAGACTTTTTTCGAGCATTAATCGTTCATTTGGGGAGCAGTGTCTTTCTAAGCTGGACAGAGAAAGAACTTCACTTTCTCTGTGTGTGCATGTGTGCTCACAAGCACTGAAAATTGTTTAGCCACAGCCTCCAGCCCCATCAAACCCAGCCTGTCACTAACTCCTGCCATTCACAGCCACATTTTGCTGCACACAGAGCTACTCTAATTGTAGCAGAGTCAGGATTTCAGGCTGTGAAGGAGGCCCAGCAGAGCTTTAACCCTCCCTCTGTTTCCTGTAGCCAGTGTGGGAAAGGCAGTTGTGATGACCACCCAGGTGAGACCTGCACCTTCCCCACTGGCACTGGGAGAATCCTACAGCACGTCACAGCACAGCAGTGCTCAGCCCCTCAACCAGGCTTCCCCAGCCCCTACAGGCTGCTAGGCTTCTTATAGCAGGTGTCTTCTGTGCAGTAGTAAATGGAAACTACTTTGATATGTTTAGAAGAGGTTAGTAAGAAAGCCTAAAGGGACTGGCATATCCTTGTGATTTTCCAGTCTGGAATCTGTCCTTGCTGCTGCAACAGGGACAGTGCAGAGAAAAACACAGGAATGCCAATGACAAACTAGGAAAAATGAACAAAAATGCTAACGCGAAAAAGAAAACAACAGCCTTTGAGATTTACCATTACTGGCCCTGGCTGTGAGACTGCTATTTAAACAGTTTCTACTTACCTTTATCTTCTTTTTTTCTACATTATTTTCTTGGCAAGGTGTGAAAGCAACACAACGTGTTCTCACAGAAAATACCAGCAGGGTCCTTTTCATGCTGTGTATATCAGAATCACTTGGGAAACAAATAGGTTTTTTCTTCTTAACTAATGTCTTCACAAACACACTCCGCCCCCCTAAAACATTTGCAATACCAACGCCATACTAAAGAAGGAAGAAGGACTCCAGGACTGGGAATAAGAAGCAGGAAAGGGGAAGCAGCTGTGAATTAAGATCAGGAGAAAGTTTTCCTGACCCTGCCATGGATCTCCTCTCTTGTTCTCACTTCACCTTTCACTCGTGCAGGAAAACAACATTATCTGTTACACACTGCAGAGGATCATCATCAGCTACCCCTCTACTTTCAGCTCTGTGCCTGTGGTTCCACTGTTTAACTCCCTGCTCTCAGGATTCACTCAGTGGTACAGCAAAATGCAAGAATGTTCCTGAAACTACAAATTCAACCGTTTAAAATTCAGCTTCACTTATTTTGATGGCAATTCATGATGTTGCAGGCAGTGATTTTCATGTATAAGTTATTCTCCTATGCACTGAAATTCACCGTATAATGCATCTAATATCACTCTTCTGGCAGGTAGGCTAACTAAAAGTAATTTTTTTGTAGAAAGTAAAGGAATATTTAGCATATCCTAACAATATTCAAAATAATTGTTTATCTTCAGGCATATAATTTATGCTTGCAAATGAGAAGGATTTTTCATTCCATATTCTCTAAGCCTTGACATTTAAGTCTCTGTCCTAGCTGCTGTAGATAACATTTTCATAGCAGAATTGATCAAAAGTCAGAAATTTTGTTTGGCAAGATGACTTTCAGCCAAAACACAAGCATTACAAGACAGAAATATTCTTTTCTCAGACAACTGAAACTTTACCATGCAGTAGTTTTAAAGGCTATACAAGGTAATTTCTCACAATCTTGACATAAACATTTTCATAATCATGAAGCTCTCACCTTCTTTAAAGCCTCATTCTCTGAAGAATATCTGTTATGACAAAACTTTCATATCAACATGTTGCACACATTAATAATTGGAAAGGAAAACAGTGTGGAGAATAAGGAGTTCCTTTCTTATTACTCCTACAGTCAATTCTCACAGCATTCCTGGGACTTCTCTAAGTTTCAGGATAAAAGTATTTTACCATGGACAATTGTTAGCTGAATTTAGCTCAGACTAAAAGGGAAAGAAGATAGACACACTCATCAGTGACTGGCTACAAATTTTATTTATATTATATATACCTATATTTACAATCAGATGTAGGTAGCATTCACTGCAAGGGTGTATGGAGCCCACATGGTACCCACAATAGGCATTACAACTTATGTTTTATCCATTAAAAAATTATGTTGGCAGAAGACGTAGGGGAGACAGCTTACTGGATCTGAGGTTTTCCAGCCATTTTCTCAAACCCCAGTTTCCAATGAAACCAGACAGACCCTGGAGGCAGAATTGCAGATGGACACCAAATTTGGATGGCTACTGTTTGGACATGTCCGGTGGCCTTGTCTCCAGGCTTAGCTCATCTGCATTCCACTTCAGCAATGACATGAGAGTTGCACTTTTCCCTGGAAATTTTTGGTCAGTGGGAAAGGAGTTTCCTCAGCCCCAGTGCTGGTCCTAGCACTTCATGGGTGCCTCACAGTCCCTGAAGTATCCATCATGGAGCCTTGGTCACTGAGCTACATGGCCTGGAACCTGTAGGCATCCTCCCTTGCCTTATTCTAGATCTGCAATTGACCACAAAAGCTAGAATGTCTGTCTAGAAAAGTATTATTCCATAAGTATCCCAATATGGTTTCTCAAAATTTATCTAGGCAGATTATGGAGATCTTTTAATTTTTCAACTAGATCTCATAAGTGGATGACTTCTAGAAAACATGACAGTGAATACAGGCCCTCCATACTCCTCATACATTCTAAAGGCTATCAATAGATAAGAAACATTGACAGCCCTATGGTAAGGGTACAAATTTTAATGTAGTGAGACATGCTGAAGGACGAAACCTGAGCATCGGACTTTTTATGCAGCATGCATGCAGTCACAAGGTCTGTGATAGCAGTATGTCAGGCCCTTGAGTTTCTTTGTGACCATCTGCGAGGGGCCATGAAATGCTCTGATTCACTGGCCTCCCTCTGGGGTGGTGATATATTGCAATTAACAAAAGGATCCTTATATGAGATTTCTCACCACCCTATAGTGGTAATTAATGTCCCTGGGCTGCATACACTTGCTGGTAAGTTAAATAATGAGGGGTTTAACAGACGCAACTAAGCAGTATGTGAAACTTGTCCTTGCCAAACTGAAACACAGGAGATTTTGTCTGAACATTGGGAAACAATTTTACTGGGAGGGTGACTGAGGACTGGCACAGGTTGTGCAGGGAGGTGACTCCCTCCTTGGGGATACTCAAAAATGGTCTGGACACAACCCCAGGAAACTGGCTGTAGGTGGCCCTTCTTAAGCAGAAGGGTTGAACCAGATGACCTTCAGAGGTCCCTTCCAACCTCAGCCTTTCTGTGATTCTGTATCCAGGATACCAGTGAACTCTTGGCTGGAAATCACACCAAACTTTCTAGCAATTCAGTTGCAGGATTTTAACAAGGGTCTACAACCTGCCCTCTGTTATGGAAACAACTGACCCTGCTATGGTGAAGAGTGTCACACATTATTCATCATCAGGACCATAATGAGCCTAACCAAAACTTCTCTGAATCTGGAGCCCCAGCAGCATTTTGCTGCTGTTTGAAATCAGACTGACAGTCTGACTTTTCAGGCTGGACTTAGCTAATCCTTGTCCATTACACCAGCCTTTGAAGAGGTCCTTGCAAATACACAGGCTCTGTATCGATTATCATTACTTGTATAGTGGCTAGTATGTAGCAAAGTATAGTGTAATATGAGAAAAAATATTGATTTCAAGAAAGTTAATATTATTAAAAGGTAGTTGTATTAATCTCTTTCTTAAATTTTAGTTTGGGATTTTCCTCTTAGAAAATCAATGAAACTAAGAGTCTTATTATAGCAGGAGCACTTGTTAAACTATTTTTTCTCTCCAGTGCTTTTAAGTTATGTTAAGAGCAGAAGATTTGAAAGACTATAAACACTGACTGGGACTTAGAGAACTTGAATGACTGAAGACATGTTCATTGTCTTTTTGTCACCTTATCTTGCAGAGAAAAAAATTAATTAAACAGAATTTAAATTGTATCTGTTGGCACCAACAAAAAAGCCTATGGTATTTCAGGAAAAATCTCAGCACCCCAATTTACTTCAATAATACTAAATCAGATTTGTGTAAGGACTCAAGCATCCCACAAAAAAAGTCAAGCTTACATAAACATACTTCTGCAAATGCCTAGCACATAGGAATAACTGATAAGCAAATGTCTTATACCTCATAAATCCAGTCTTCTACCTCAAAAATTGCTCAGATTTTTTTTTTAATTCTTGTTGTGTGTATAAGAACAACTCATTTCACCTTCTCACCAATGCACCCCTGCATAACTGACAAGACCAAAGCCAGGTAAAGTTTTAGCTGAAAATCAAAATCTCCAATTCTAGCAATAAGCCAAGTTACCCTACAGTGTTGTCAGGAGAAGCTCATAATGACCATTTCCTATCTTGACTCCATCACAGAACCTGCCTCCTTAGCCAAAAACTTCTTGGCTTCATCTTTGCATCTAGGTTTTCCTAGCCAAATTTTCCTAGCCATTTTTAGCCAAAACATTTATATAAACAATAGATAAAATGTGTACTAAAAGTAAATGTGTGCTATAAGGCCATCTCTTGTCACAGGAAGATCCTGTGGTCTCTAGGCAGAATGACATTACAAAGCTGATGGCTAAAATAACCTGGTCATAGAAGCTACATATTGTGATCTTCACTGAGCACTGTGGTTGAAGTGTGAACTAATACAAATCATGGAGGAGCTTTCCAAAGGCATAAATGGATGTTAACTGTCTAGGCCTAGTGAAAGGCTGTCTCCCTGTGGCTTTTGCTTGTCAATGAAAACACAGTCTCCTCCTTCTTTTTCCTTCATAACACTCTGGCTCTTAACTCTTCCTGATCTCTGTAAATCTGTCAGTGCAATTATCTGCCATCAACTATATACTATCAACAGGACATGTGTGCTCCATCTCACAAGAGGAGCACTACAACAACATAATTTGGAGCCAGATGAGGCTTGACAGTAGCCTATCTCCCCTGCTCTTGAAAATCAAAAGAGTAATTGGCAGAGCCACTTCCCTCGTACCAATTTCTTGGCCAAGTAAATGGTTTACCCATATGTATGTGCACTCATAAGCACCATACACATGCTTACACTGAAAACTGATCAGTTATTTTTGTGAAATAAGGTGATAAATGAGTCCTGATCTGAATCATCAATAATTCATTTTTTAAAAAAAATCTTAAAAAACATTCTGCTTCCTGCAATGCTAACGGAAGTGTTTCAAGATGCAATAATTGCCTACAAATTAACTTACAGTGAAGATGAAGAAGGAAATATCCTACTGTTCTTGTAGCATGCTGGCTTTTTTTACAGACATCTAATGAGAATGTCTTGCAATGCACTCGGTATGTAAACTCATGGTGATCAAAGCTGTACGCACCAATTATATTCTATACCCAAACTGTTTTTCCTGAGGATTTGTTGGCACAGGAGGTGTTGTAACCAGGGCCAATGTGTGACAGCCTGGGAGAGGAGTGGCGTGTACAGACTTTCCAATACCGATTGCTCTGCAGAGCCAGTAAAGCTGACACTGTTACACCAGAAAGGAAATGCAACACAGCAACCAGGCGACCACACACGACTCTTGTTTTTTTCTCCTATTTCCCCTACATAGTGGAACAAAAACTGAAACTGGAGGGGTAATATACGCAGTCTAAATTCTATGCCTAACATCACGTTGGAGGGAGCCGAGTCCATTGCACAGGTTTCCAAAAGATCCAGTGTCTCCAAGAGGATGAGCCTGTCCTGGTGCATCCACTCTCCCATGAGCATTTTCTCCATTTTTCCTCTCCTCCTCTCTCTATACTCACACTCAGCAGCTTTGGCTTTCTCACTTGGTTTATTAAGCAGGGTCATGAGAGCACTCCCTGAGGCAGCCAAAGGGAGGCCAGGTGTAACATGGCACAATTCTTATTGCCCACCCCCATCACACTGTGGACACAAGGGATTAAGCACCACATCCCAACCCAGATACTTTCAGAGGCTTGCTGGGCCCCTGAGCCAGTATATGTGACACGGTCCAGCTCTGCACATAAGTTTGCATCATGACCCTTGCATGCACCTGCAGGGCTGTGGGCAGCTGTCAGGGTGCTGAGGGAACTGGGGTTGTTTAACCTGGAGAAAAATGGGCTCAGGGGAGACCTTCTCACTCTCTACAACTACCTGAAAGGAGGTTGTAGCAAGGTTGATGTCAGTCTCTTCTCTCAAATAACAAGTGATAGGACAAGAGCAAATGGTCTTGAGTTGTGCCATGGTAGTTTTAGATTGGATGTTAGGAAAAACTTCTTCAATGAAAGAATTATTAAGCAGTGGAACAAGTTCTCCAGGGAACTGGTAGAGTTGCCAGTACCTGGAGGTTTTTAAAAGACATGTAGATGAGGTGCTTAGGGACGTGGTTTAGTAGTGGGCTTGTTAGTGCTGGGTTAATGGTTGGACTCCATTATCTTAAAGGTCTTTTTCAACCTAAACAATTCTATGATTCCATGATGTGTTTCCAAGCAAACATCCTTGTTCCAACCAGCAAAGCACTCTCCACTGCCCAAACACTGGCAGTCTGGGAGAAGGATTAATAATGCATGCATCAACTCAGAGACAAGATGAGACCTTCTCCCACCATCCTGTCCTGTCCCACCCTGAGAAGCTCCACAAAGCATTGACACAAAACCAAAGAGTTTGGGCTCCTGGTGTGCAGAGATTTCAGCACTATGCAACATCCTTGGCTGTACCGCCAGAGTGGTGGCAGGGTCAGGCCTGTGGACAGTAGCAGGCTGTCCCAGCCCTGCTGCCCAGGTGCTCATTCAAGGAACCTCAATTCTTATTTGGGATAGGAACTCGCAGACAGCTGTAGTGGGGTACTTTTTTTTTTTTTCTTTTCTTTTTTAAGTAAATACATTGAAAACACAAAATATGATTTGCAACCTGACTATGGGTAGCTTTATTACTATCCCATGGCTGGGTCAAATAAACCACACTGCTAACCCCCTCACCCTCTCCTCATCTTCCCCCCACCCTGAGTAATTAATTCCTTATGTCCAGTGATCATCAAGAGACACGGTGGCCTTTGTAAAGAAAGATTTAGCAATATTAATAATGCTCAATTGCCCAATCTCACAAAGGCTGCAGCTAGAGCCGGCTGGAATATTTTCAACAAAATATCGTTTCATTCAAATGTGTTGTTTATCAAAGCTGAAATATTCTGTGGAGACATACTGGTTTTGACAAAGATTTCTGAAGCCCAGGGTTTCTGACTAGAAGCAGGGGGAGGTCTGTACCGAAACCTGGAGTTTTTCAATTCGAAAATAGTAATTTTGGACACAATTCCAAGTCAGAAAAATGTTATAAAAGTTTTATTTTCATTCCACTGTGGAACAAAATTCTGGAACCTTAGAAGTTTCATGACAGTGAATTTTTATTGTCTGGACAGCTCCAGCAAAACTTCTCTCATTGTGAGCTGATTCTGAATGAAACTTCTTTATTTCATAGGTGTTGATTCTTTTCTGTATGAGTGCACGTGTGTATGAATTCAATTTATATGGTTTATACTTTTGTTGGTTTGGGCAGCTGGTTTCTGTAGCCATTTATTATGGTCTTGTTGTGGATTAGCTGTGAAAGACAGAATGACAGAAGAGCAACACCTCTCCCAGAAGCGGGTAAGAAAGAGAGGTCATTTAAGGCTTTTCCTATCCCACTTCTTCCCCCTCCTATTTCCTATTGCTGCACTTACAATTAATACTTCACATGAGCTTGGGTCTCCCAACAGCCTGTCTGATGTCTTTTGCCACCTGTAACATGATCATTGTCTGAGTTAGTTAGGGGTTTTTTTTAATTACTTTTCTCAAAATTCTATGATAGATGAATTGATACAGAAGAAACTGGGCATAGACTGTGTCATTATATTTTTAAGTTTTACCATTAGATGATATATGCTGATGGGCAATTATAGCTGTTTCTCCATTATGATCTGCTGATTCCATTGTTTGCAAAGTTCAATGTACTTGACAGCAACAAAACAAAACTGTTCTGCAACAGGTATGCCATACCTGCAAAAGGAAATCACATCGCTCAGAAAGGATCATGGTTTAGGAAATCCCATAAACCCAGTTGTTCCACACAAGTCCTGCTGAATTCAAAGCTAAAATATTTTCCCTGCACCAGGATCATATTTTGTTTTGTAAAATGGATAATACACAGATATCGGGTGTTTTTTAAGTTGCCATCTCCAGAAAGTGTTTATACAGTGATAGTAGTTAACACTCTCATAAGAAAAGGACATCATCAGCTGGAAAAAAAAAAAATCGGTAACGGAAAAGAAAGCATTTAAATGAGTTTCTGGAACTTTCCTTGCTCCTGGATGCCTTTGACCTTTACTTATCTCTAAATAGTCAGAATTCTCTTAAATGTTCTGCTCTTTGAAACACACATGAAAACCAAGGGGAAACAGACTAATATACCATGAAAGGATGACTATGAAGCTCATTAATAACAATGTGCTGCCCAATATAGCATCTAAAATACAGACATATTAAATTTTGTATTCTAAAAAGTCTCACTTGTTTTTCTCTATCGTGATTGTAAATAAAAATTGAACTTGTAAAGGACTGATTTTTAAGTTGATTATATGTTTTTCAAATTACCTCCGCTATGTTTTTCTGTAAGATGTACTTTGTCCCTTATCTTGATAAGTTAGCTGTAATAGCAGTGGTACCACACTACAAAGTATTTCGGTAACACCTTTTGTTCAATCCTTACAAAAGCTTTTCCCAGAGTATTTATTTGGTGTGCTAGTTCCTGTAACTGGCAGAGTAGAACTGTTGCCAGGGCATCCCAGAAGACCTGATCAGCCCTTTGGACAATATCTCAGCATTAAATACCAAAGCCATTGACCCTGTAAAAAGTCTCATTTCATCAGTACCAACAACCCATCCTCACACTAACTCTGTAATCACACACAGAGTATCATGCCAGCTTGACAGCTCAGAAGCACGTTAGCAGGGGGAAGCACAGAGCAGCTTGGAATTGTTTCCACTGGCTGGGCCAGTGAGTACAGGAGCTGGTTCCTGTGGGCCTTCTGACCAGTGCAGGGGTTTCACAGAGCTGAAGCAAGGTCAGGGACCCTTCTGTCATGCCTGCCCCTTTCTCATCTCAAATCCAGTTTTGGCTTCTGTTTCAAACCACTGATGACTCACTAAATACACAAAGACATCTCCACCAGTTTTCTGAGATGTTAAGGGTGGGCCTGAACCATAACCCAGCTGTGAACACTAGCCCTGAGCTTTAGGACCCTTCTGGGTCCCATGTTGGCAGCTCAAGTCTGACCCTAACAAAAATTATATCAACCTCTGAAACAAAGTTACATACTTCTTTCCTCTTTCTTCCTTTTCCTTTATGCCTTAAGGATTTCATTGACTTGGTTGTTCTTCCAAAGAAGCATTCAGTACCTTTCGGTAGATCTTGGAAAGGGTAAGTTTCCCTTGAAATGTTACAGTCCTTACAAGATCATAAGGTTCTCATATTTCTTATATCCAGAAAAATTGAAAACTGGTCCATGAATGCAAATCATCCAGTAGCTCCAAATCTAAATGTTAGCTGTGAACAAGTTAAAGAAGAGCTAGCTGGGTGCAGATAGGCTGGGACTGCAGAGAGGGAGGAACCTTTTAATACAACATTGTTGAATCTATTTATCTTCCTCAACACAGAAATTTTCTTCAAAAATCAGGTACTCCAAAAAGGAGATAGATAGTAAAAAACCTGATGGTCAGAACATTTAATCTACAGGTCTTGAGACACTTTGAAAGCTTTATTCTTTCGATTTAACAGTAGTGAAAATTAAGAATAATTGTGGTTAGTGTCTTTTCCACTGATACAACAACAAAGGGAGGAAAAGTCCCATGTCCAGTTCACACAGGCTGCAACGGGCCAAGAGAGGGTTAGACTGATGGATTGTCCTCAAGAGATTTCCTCTGAGGAGAGAATGGCAAGAGAGCTAACTCCTACAACCATTTTTTGCAATGAACATATTAGTAAAGAGAAGATATTATGTCCAGTGCATCCATTCTCCTGTGCACTAGTCACTGGCTTGCAAAACAGCTACGTGTCTAGCTCCCAGCTTGGGTGGCTTGTGCAAATAGATGAGGCCTAGGATTAAAATATTTGGAAACTCGTTTTCATGCTGTGCTTTAATAAAGAGGAGACATTGTCTGTGCAAACTCTCCAGGACTCTAAAGGCTGCACATCCATGGGGGTTGTGATCTGTAAAAAGCAAACAGCCTGTAGATCTCATCTTTATTAGCCCAGGTTTAATGGTTATCCGGTTTTGCCTTGCTGTCCCCTGAGACAACACTGTTGGGAACAAATTCTTTAAAGCTTTATTAGTATTGTGTTTCCATTGTTTACTTGTCATGGCTCTGCTAGGCAAAACTTTTCTTTGACAGTGACTGCTTCCTCCTAAAAGGTTGTGATTCCTCCTTTCTGGACCAGAAGGCTCCATCACAGTATTTCTCTCTTGTAATTGCCTTGGGCCAATTTCTTCTAAAAGAATTAAAAATGCAAATCTAATATTATAATTGTGTAATATGATAAGCTTGGCAGCTCAATCAATACTGTTCTCCACTGTCAATAATACAGCTCCGATGCACGTTTGTCAGACCTGACCAATCTCACTTTATCACTGGCACTGTGGTCCTTCCGCATCTATAAGATATGACATTTTATTAGTAGGTTCCTATCAATCAGATCTAATTTTTGCATCATAGAAATTAATTTTGTCGTCTTGCTGCCTGGCGGCACTGGGGTTGCTCTTTGAGCCAGGCGTCAGAGGATTGCAGACTTAGGCTTCCCCAGGCTCCCATGTTACAGTCTGGCTGAGGACTGGGACTGACAATAGCACACTTGGGTGTCTTCATTTTCTAGCCACAAATGACATGGGGTTAGCAGCAAAGGACATGCCTGGTAACCACTGTGGAAAGGGAAATCTGTGGATCAATAAGAGAATGCCCAGCGGTGCTTGTACTTTTAGGTGTATCTCTAAATTAAGGAAGATTTAATGTGAGATAACTTTTCACCCCCTGCTGAATCTACCTGACGTATTCCAGATAGTACTTTGTTACTCAATAATACCTCCAAAGTAGAGTGCTTCTGAATATATCAAAAGGGCTGCTGATCCAAAACGGAGGCAAACCAGAAGACACAATAATTGTATTAATGCAGACATTGTTTCTTCCTGCCCATCCACAACCACAATAACTGAAAGCAAGAGGACAATTCTTCTGAGGTCCACACCCAGCCTCAATAAACCTACCTCTTTCTGCTTGAACTTGCTTTAAAATTCTACATCTAGGAAATGTTCCTTTTTAAAAAGTAGTTTTTAAAAGGCTCATTTAAAATGTTGCATTCTGCTGTGCTCGGGTTTGCTCTCATGGTAATCCTTTCATGCCCCCTCAACTTTTCTGACCTCTGGAGAATTGTTCTTGATCTGTCCTGAGAAGAAAAAATGGGTCTGCTGGGCTTTAGCCTGGACACTCATAGGAAAGTTACCACTCCTGGAAAAAAAAAAACAACAAACTAGTAACAACAGTGAAAATGGAGCCTGACTCCTTAATTCTTCCTCTAAGGTCTGACACTCAGATTGATTTGGACAGCTTGCTGTCAGAGTATTATGTGTGTGTGTATACTATTGCCTTACTCATCCACCTGAAATAACATGTTCTCATAATTTTAAGCAAAGAAGCCAGTGTCAACGCTTGAGTAAGAAATTTATGAGGTGAACATGCTTGTAAGGTTTACGCTTTGGGTTTGTAAAATAGTTGTTTTCTGTTGCGTCATTATAAACCTGACTGATGACTCAACATCATATAAGTGAGGTGAGCAATAGCAGGACAGAGAAATCCAACTACCCTCCCTTCTTCTGAGAGCATGGGGATTGCACATAAAATTGTAAGAGCCCAACTCGGAGCATAAGGGTTTCACTGCACAAGAACAGCCCCTAGGCAAGGAAGGAAAAAAGACTCTGAAGCACAGACAGCTGCATCCTGGAGGTCAGGAATCATAGGGAAGAAAAGAAAGCTGCCAAAATCCAAGTTTAGTTAAACTTTGTGAAGGGAAGGAGAACAGCAAAACTTTCTTCAGTTATATAAATAAAAGAAGAATGAAGGATGGTGAAGAGAGAAGGAAGGCCAGTTGCAATGTTGAGGATGGATTAAGTCTTAAAAGTAATGCAGATAAACTAAAAAGTATTAAAGGAATAATTTACCTCACATGCAGTAGGATAATTGAATACAGAAAATTGGAAAATGAAGGCTAGCTAATGAGAATAAAGGTACAGGAAAAGAAATGGCCACTTTCTGAAACGGAAGCAAGATACAACGATCTTCCGTTCTCCAACTGGAGACATTGCAATGCCCATCCCCAAATGCAACAGGAAGAGGCAGGTGAAATTGCATACAATTGGGCATTGTTGGGAAGGATTTTTAATAAACCTGTCAAATCACTGATCATAGCAAATCTCCAGGGAATAACAAATGCATCACCTGAGGAATTTCCCCCTTCTAACTTAGGTAACTCTGGGCTCATTAGTCTGACTTGAGTAGTATGTAGAGCTTTAAAGCAAATTTTGAAGGAAAGAGTAATTAAAATCTTGGAAGAAAAGAGAAAATGTTATTAAATCAACACAGTATTTGAAAAGATAGTAATTCCAGACTAATCTAATACTTTTCACATAATGTGATGACTGATTTATTCAATTCTAAGTCAATGGAGTCTGCTGGATCTATTAATATTTCAGTAAAACATTTGCTTTGGTGTTGTATGGGAAGTTATTAGGTAATAGGAGCAGGTAAAGATTATTAGAGAACTGTAAGTAAAATAATTAAAGAGAGATTATAATGAACTCCTCTGAAAGAAGAATGTTTGGATTCTTGGGAGGTTACTAGGGCTGTAACATGGTTCCAGCTTGGGACAATCCTCTCTGCTGTTTGTTAATGACTGGTGTAAAATACAGCATGTGTGAAATACATGCAATATAGCATGTAGGAGGGTTAGAACATCCTCCAGGGAGAACTGGATTATCTTTATAGTAACTGTGTTGAGATGAAATTCAGTTATCAGATTGGTGACCCAAAAGGAAATTATTAAGGACCAAGAAATTCTGATAAGAATGAGGATCTTATCAATTAGAAAATAAACAAGGTGAGAGATATTGATATATTAAGTATTTAATTGCAAATCATCCAGTTGATGTGCCTTTGGAAAGGCAAATGTAATCCAAGTAAGTATCAAGAGAAACACTACCAGGAAAGATCTAAAGTCTTGACAAAATTTTGAACTTTCACTCAGTCATAATCTCCAGCGTCCTTCATGTTCTAGTCCTTGTCTTCAAGGCAGATTAATTCAGTCTGGGAGGTTGAAGGTGATTATATATCATCTTCATGTAGGCTATTGCTGTTTTCTTTATGGCACACCCACATCAGGTGATGCTCTTTTAGCCACTTTCTTAGTTAACCTCATTGTGCAAAACAAAGCAAATCCAGGCAGAACTCAGTCCTTGTGATCCTCCCTCAGCCCTCATCAGGCATGGATGGACAGTTGCCATTACCAGGACTGCGCGAACCCACACCAGTGCCCAGTCACTCTAATTTTTGCTTTTATTTTTGTTTATCTGAGGCCCAAAAAATAGTAAAAGTGTTCCTTCTATAATATGACACCAAGATTTGTTGATTGGGTGAGGACATTAGTGGGAGGAATGTGAGGAGATGAACAGGCCCATTGAAATGGTGTTGGGGACCATACCAGAAAGCTAATGCAGAAGAGGCACAACCTCATCTCTACTAGGAGGTAGAAGCATTGCCCTTTTTGCGCTAATCCTGAGCAGTGGCTGGGAATTTCATGGCAAACAGCTGATGCACCTAGTTGACATGATGTCAGTAAGTAGGCTCACAGTTTGCTGGTGTCAATAGTTGTATTTCAGTGTCCCGGAAGCATCTAGCATCCTTCAGTTTTACCAGTGTAGGCACTCTCTTAACTTCTTACAAGTGAATGAGGCCCAAACACTGTAGTTGTTAGACATTACAAGTCAGGTGACACACAAGGCACAATTTTCTTGACATAGCCTTTCATTCATTTCCCTTAATCCTGCATCTCTTCATAATTCAGTGAACTGTGCTATGGGGTCCCCATCTTTACACCCAGCTATAGCATTGTACTTCTCCTCTGTGTACTGCCTAATACAGAATAAGCGTATAGTGGTAGGCAAGGTATTGTTTTGTTTTCCTGTACCTCTGCAAGTAGAAACATAGTGTAACAATGTCAAAAATCATTAAGACTATAATATCTTTCTACAAGGCTACAAATAGGTTGTATTAACAATGGCTTTTCCCTGGGGGAAAGCACCACATGGCCATTAATATACTTATGCTATCCATTCTCTAGCAGACCACAGTCACGGTCACTTAGCTGCAGATGAGCCTTGGAGTTTCCAGGCTAAACAGAAGAGTTATGAGCTGAGAAGGAAACTAAGAGAATGAAACACAGTAAATGAAGTATAGCAGGGAAAGAACCAAACTTGTTTACTGTCTTTTATCTTTTTACATTACTTTGACTGAGATCTGGGTTGATAGTATCCCTATGATGACAGTGCTGCAAAAGCTGTATCAGCACAATGGTTCTAAACATCACACAGCCATCACAATAATGGGAAACAGTGCTCATGGCCACTGTCAGGCCATTGGGGGGATATGCACGTTTTAGACCTGTAACCCCGAGTTGTCTTTCTCTCTAACCAGCAAAGAAAAACACAGTGCTGTTTATCTGGGGAAATAAGGGTGTGAGTTCAGATGAACTCTTAACACAGAGTAAGCTTTTAAAATGGTTCCTGCCATGGGCTTTGCCTCACAATACAATCCCTAAGGAGCAGGGAATGTGAGGAAGAAATTATCATACTGTTTGGAACAGCACAAGTATGGACTGCAAGATAGCCCCAAATGAGGCTAAATACATGCATATTATCTCTGATAGTGATCTCTGGTTGTAGAGTCAAGTTTAGACTAAATCTAAATGTAAAAATAATCAGAAACCCATTAAATGCGATTTCTTATACTAGGAATAACTTGCAGTTAAGAAAGCTTTACTTCTATTGTAGTGGAGAGGACAACTATACAACATTCTCCCAAGAAGAAGGCGCTATTTGTGTTCTCTATTTAGGTTAAGGAAGCCTAGTTATTTATCTTTCAGAAGTCAGTTAGCAGTAGGGTGAATAATTTGTGAACTGTCTCTTTTGAGTAGCTTTTTTAACATACAGAGAAAGGAAATATAAAAATCAGAAAATAAGCAAACAAAAGCAACAACCAAAAAACCCCCCAAACAAGAAATCCAAGGAACTGCAGTGACACCAGAACAGTTATTGATGAAATAAAGCTAAACAACAATTTCTCATAGCTTCTGGGTTACCATCAGAGAGATCAACATTAAGTCACTTTGAAAGCAAGAAGTGGATGAGTCCTGAAGTTCATCTTTGCTCTCTAGGAAGAATTCAGAAAATTGAGGATCCAAAGATAAGACTGTCACAGATGCAGGTTACCATCTCTCTGAGGACTTGCAACAATCTAGAATATGATGTTAAAGAAATACGTCTAGGTAGTTGAAGCACCTGCTATAACAGAATTCTTTGCTTTCTAGGCTCTGCACTTCCGCCACACTCTTTTTTAGGGTCATGCTAGATCTCCTACAGTGATGTCCTCTTTCAGCCAAATCACAGGAAAATTATAATCCTTCAAATCCAAACTCACTCAAGCTCTAAGATGATTTGCATTCAGAAACAAATCCTTTCCTCTCTTCACAACATGCCAGAGGTAAAAAAAAAACATATCAGAAAGCTTTGCTTTGAAATGATGAAATAGTGTCTGGAATCAGCCCATCACACCATGTCAGTGCTCCTTCTAAACAAACTAAAACATCCCATCATTGTTGAAGTTCCTCTCTTGTGTGGGAGATATAGGAGGAGCACATTAAGGGAAGGAGGGTTGTGGAGACAAGATAATCTCATCAAAGACATATCTGGTGCTGTAAGAAGGCCAGCCTGAAAAGAGGTATGGATTTAGGGACCCTTGGATGCCTCATCCATTTTCCAAGACAAGGCAATGTTTCACAGCAAAGTTTTGCATCATAAGGACATGTGCTGGTCAGTAAAACAAGTTTTGAATATCCATAGCAAGACTGTTTTTCCCCCAGTAAATGTCAACATGGACCTGAACAGCTCCTTTCCAGAGAAGTCTACGTACCACAAGTTAATGAAAATGTTTAACAGTGCTTCTTGTGTCTTCTCTTGTGTTTTGCAATAGCTCTACTTTGCTCTAGTGGTTAGAAAATCAAAGACCTAATTTTTTAAAGTATGTAAAATAGTTTTCACTTCTTTAAACAAACAGACAAGACTTCTGAAACAGCTTTTGTTAGTTCATCCCTGAATGTTTGCCTTCAGTCTCCTTAACTTGTAACTATTTCTTCTACAGGAGAGCATTACCAACCCTGACAGCATTGATTTTCAAACATATGATTGCTAGTGAAATATTAAACCCTATTGATTTGAAATTCAGGATCAGATGCCTGTTTGATACTCTGCATATTTTGGGGATGGACAGTTTCATTTATCAGCTCTTCCAACTGCAGAATAATTAGAACTCAATCATGTTCCTGTTTTGAGATGTAGAGGTTCCCATCAAATTACAACATCCGCAATCTTAAAAAGTGTTCTATGCGTTATGTTTACTAATTGGTCAATTTATCCTCCCTATGAAGCTTTTTTATTCATTTCTCAGGAAATATGTTGGAACAAAGATATCCATCTTTTCATGCACTGAAATTTCACGTTGTTCTCTCTTCTTAACCCGTGGAAGAAGTAATAGGAACATAACGGAGATTTCCATAATTAAAAGAAAAATCAAGGAAATGATCACAAGCATTTGAAACACAGCTCAGGTAGCCAGGAAATGCTTTTAATGGTAGGTTAGAATTTATGTTTAGAGATGGTGAGTGGAACTTGTCACAAAACTTCTCTGTGGAAAGGATATGGTGATACAAAACACTGAGAAGACACCTACTGTGGGGGACTGAAGGGAGTCCTGACTGGGTTGTCCTTTGGAAACTCAGAAATACACAGAAATTTTGAAAAAAATAAGCATGACTCATGGCTTCCACACTAAGAAAAACATTCTGGCATTAACCTATCTCTGTCTCTGAGGCTTAATACTCGAGGAAGGGAGACCCTGACCCACTCAGATCAAGTGAAGTTTTGCTGATTATTTTCATGGGGACAGGGTTTAATTTTTAGCAATTTATACAAGAATATTGAAGACTTTACTGACATAATTTATTAACTCTATCCTAGGAAAATATACCTTACACCTCAGTCATGGAAGATTCATGATGAAAGACTCTGTCCATTAAAAAATAAAAATTTTAACAGTTTTCTGGATCCTAGGAAGTGACAGCCAAAGCCAAAGCTATATAGCGTTGGAACCCATTTGGAAGGGATAGATATAAGTCTCATATGTTAACTTCTTAAAGGCCTCCTTACTCTGACAATATTAGGTGTCATGTTTGTTTTTCAAGAGATAAGGTTTTAACAGAGTGCTTCCTCCTGGGCCCTGATGCAAAAGTGCTGACACTTTTGGAAGTCAGCACACCAGTTGGTAGGTAATGTTTTCTCTACTAAACCTGGAAGCTGTGAACACAGAGATGGGGCAAGATTAGGAGGGATGTAGGAGGTGAGTAGAATCTGTGGTGGACAGTGGTAATAAACATGGGGGAAATAATAAAACCAGAAGAGGCAGTCTGCATAAAAGCAGAGGTTCAACATAGATTATATTCCTATGAAGGAAGCTACTTTTAAGTCTAGATGAGGTTTTCAGTGTAAGGAAGAATGTTTATTTTGTCAACACACAGTACATGCCTCAATAAGTCCTATATAAGCCTAACTGCAGGATGCATGGATTTTAGAAATATTGTAATTTGAAATTAATTGTTCTTTAGTCCCTTCAAACAAAAATTAGTTTTCTTTTTTGCTTTATATTTTTTGGAAAGAAGGTGGATCCAGATTAAATTTATGAATACAAATTCACATGGTCCAAGTAGATAGGGATTTCCAGACCACAAATGAGTCTGATCCAAACCTCTGGACTCTGTGGAACTTCCTTCTAGTCAAAGACAAGAGTAATTCATCAATAAGTAAAACTCCTAGCCAGCCTGCTTCAAGACTTCACAGTAGTTATGTAAAACCTTTAGGGGATGAGAAATTATATTCATGAATCAGCAGCAATGCAAGTTGTTATTATTAAATACCTACCTGCAGGTTTCTAACATTCCCTAAGACTTTTTTTTCCTTTTGTGTGCTATACATGTGCACAGAGAATACCTATAAAAAGGGGGTTAATTATAATAATAAGATGACAGTTTACTCTCCTTCTCACTTAACCACACTTCCAGGAAGGACATGAAAGTGGTTTAGGATAAATCTTCCCAAAAAAAAAGGACCAGACATTGTAAACATCTTACCAGAATGGATTAATAAATGATGCCATAATTTCAAATTTAGACTCTAGTTTTCTGGGGAAACTAAGACAATCCACCCCCCCAGTAGTTACCACTCCACATTGAATCTCCATGTGGTGCTGAAATTTCTATTGCTTTGTTGATTTATGCCACTTTTTAAAAAAACTTATTTCACTAGGATAACAACCTGACTTAATTCAGCTCATTTGTATCCATTCACAATCTTTCGGTTTTCCTCTAATAGAAAATCCTGGTATCACTTCTAATAAAAAAACTTCCTTTCTTTCTTACTCTATTTCACAAATTTTCTGGTGATTTTACTGACAAGCAGTAACTTTTAGTGCTATGATGTGCTCATTGCCTCTCCACAACTAAAGTGACAATGAAATGTGCATTATATCCACATTTTTCTTCCATAGTCTCTCTCTCTCCAGCAAATACTCTGAGAGCAATAATCCTGGTCACCAAGCACCTAAAATCTATCTGCTTTCTTTGAGTCTCAAAGTAATGGAGTAATTAAGACCACGGGTATATATTTTATCACAAAAAACCCTCCCTTTTTACATTGACTAGTACAAACAGACAGTTAGAAAGTTTTAACTCCTGAGTAGAAAATGAATGCTTTAAGAGGTCTCAGGTTGGGTAAGAGATCACTTTTTAAAATTGAGACAAGTTTTGCATGCTGAACAGTGCAGGGGTTCCACATACAGTGCAAGGCACATCAGGGAGCAAGGACAGTGGAAGAGACCCTGCTGGAGCACTGAAGTGGAATCATGCCCTTACAGACTTCCACACTGGTGGACACCAGGGTAGTGGAGACTCCGCTCCAGAAGGTCTTTATACTGTAGGCTGTGTGCTCCAAAAAATGCTGTGGTTTTCAGTCATCGACTATTGTATTGAATTAATATCATTCAAATTCTGTGAAACATTCATCTTAATGCTTGCCCATCTATATCTCATTAAACAAGCAAATGTAGAAGTGTCAGGTTCCTGAATCTGCCAGTGATGATGTCTGTACCACTTCAGGAATTTAAAGCCAACACTTTCACACTATAAAAGTGCTATATAACCAGAGTCTAGACTTATTTATAAGAAAGTAATCCTTATATTACCATGACAGAAGAGTTGTTTGCCTACTTATAAAGAAAATTGGGGAATACTTGCCTAAATTTGTGGCCTCAGACACATAAATTTGAGGTTAAATCATTCTCACTGATATTTTCCATAATTTCCATTACCTTCATGGTGAAAATTGGCAGAAAACCCCTCTAATCTGAGCATGAAGTGTTGTTGCCATCCAAGCCAGTTAGATTCTGTATGAACATAACTAGGTACATAAGGATGCAGAGTCCCATTTATGAAGAAATTTAGATTTATACAGTTATAGAAGTCACTGTGTGAGTGAAGGGGAGTAATATAGGACTCGACTAATTTGCAGCAACTGTGCAGAGACCCTGGGATTTCATCCTCCACACTAGTAACACCAGCTAGTGCAGCTGAGGGCTGCATGGCTGGACCAGTTCAGACCTAGTGAGGCTGAGCTTGCAGGGTGCAGGACCCCAGCAGAGTGCCCTCTGCAGGTATAATTGCCGTCATCAACACCATCCATACGCAAGTTTCTGGATGAGAATTTACTGTTCTATGTAGGGGGTCTAATTAAAAACATGACTTTACCAGTGAAAACAATTTCTATTCTCTAGAGGCAGGGCTGATACACACCTCTGAGATATTCAAAGGCTAGGCAGAGAAACACTGGCTCCTGGGCAGCCAGAGAGAAGAAAACCAGTGGAGGATCTGGCCAGCATTTCCAGGGGTAAGAAATGTGATCACAGAAGCACTGCTGGGATCTGAGGGAGCTTTCCTTTAACTGACCCTTAGCTAGAAACCTCCTGATTGCCTTGTCTTAATGTAGAGGCAGTGGAGACAATACATCATTCATTATGTCATTTTGGTGTTTGGCTTTTTAAAATATTAATGAACAGTCTCGGCCTTCCTTTTGCTGACCACTGAAAACAGCTACATTCCCCTGAGTAAACCAAGGCTGACTCTTTAAGCCTGTGATTGAAATTCAGTCAAACCTCTGGGTGAACGGAAATCATTTGTTGCGTGACAGTGACATGCGGCAGCTCCTTTTTGTTTGCAAGAGAGCTCAGGGATTCTGTGTCTATTTATTGTCATCAGCTGAGGACTCAGTATTGATGGTTACCCAAAACTCTGTGGCTTTGGAGAGGGGAGGCTGTACCGCAGCTGCAGATTTGGCAGAGACAGCGTCTGAGTCTGAACAAGCAGCACTTTGTTGGTTTCTGTTCAACAAACTCTGCACAGAACAAGGCAATCCCAGCTGGTTGGTCTAGAATTGGGGAAGCATGGTCGGGATAATCCTGGATGATGGGAGGATAGATATGCCAGAGAAGCATTGCCCTATCTATCCACTCCCTCTGATGTCCTTCCATAACTGTTTGCTACTGGTCACTCTCAAAGACAAAATACCAAGCTAAGAGGAACTGTTGCTCTAACTCACAATGACAGTGATGATATTCTGTGGAGAAAAGTCAAGTTTAGAGATAAGGAGGTGGGAAATTATCTGCCTGAAGGAAACCGCTATGTAGAACCAAGAGTAACTTTTTTTGCATGGTCCTTTTCACCAATCTCTATCTAGCCAACACAGTATGAAAAGCCAAGAGGATGATGCTAGTAAGAAGATCAGCTAGGAGCAAAGGCACTTTTCAGACATCTGTTTCAGTTTGTAGGCTGTCTTTCAGATGATCTTTTGGTTTCTTGCCTCCTCTGTTACCAAGCAGCACAGTGTTTGACATGCACAGTGACACAGCCTCCAAAAAATCTGGAGATCACATTTATTTCTTAAGGTCCCCTGAATGGACAATTTATTTTCTTCAGGGAACTGCTGTACTCCTCTTGCACAAACGCTCAGCTTTCTGTTCCAGCAGCGTAAGCAGACTGCCTCAGCAGGCTGTACAAAGCTCGGTCCAGCCACATGGAGACAAAACGCGGTTCCTGATTCAATGAATTCGAAACACAAGTCTGTGTTGAGAGAGAAAGGTAGACAGAGTAAAGAGGACAAAGAAGACAAAGCAGAGTGAAACAATTAGTACAGTGGCACTGTATGCTGCAATCTTAGCATAACACTAACGATTGCCCTACAAACAATTGTTTCATTTCCTGCAAAGGTGATGTAAAAATCTTGCACGGATTTCCTGGGAAAGACTTGACTGTGGTACAACTTTTCCTCATTCAAGGGTAATTGCCCTGCAGGATCTTTCTGCAGAGAAAAGTTTTCCTGCTGGAAACCCAGTAAGACTTTCACCAGGACTGAGTCTGTTAAGAAATTCCACATAGTCTTTTTCTTTCACATACATATTTTTTCCAAGTTAAAAAATATAAATACATAAATAAAAATTGTAAGCTCCCCATTTACAGCTGAGACTGAGTGTTTGTGACCTGGGGTCCCATAGAGGTTAACCTACTCTGATTAACTTTCTCATGTTATTCCATTAAATAAAAACAGTTTTGACACCCAGAGACTAAGGCATCCTAGAGATAATACAATAACCTTATGCAATCACTCCAAATTGAATTGCAATAATTCATTTAGGTGACCATACATATTTGTTATGTGTAATATGAAACATTGCAAAATGAAATCAATAGAAATGTTTCTTGTTAATGAAGATATACTGTGCTGTTATGTGTGGGGTTTGGACTCCATATCACAGAAATCTCATTTGTATTCTAAATTCTAGCATATCATACTATTTTAAAATGATGAAAACACTGTTTTAGAATGATATGGCTGGACAGCTGGGAAATTCTATCATGCATTTTGTTCCATGTGTTGTTCGTTAAAAATGGAAGTCCAGACCTCCTAACATCACTGGGAGTTTAGCTGTTTTCTTCAACAACATGACACACTCTCAGATTTTTAGGGATTATTACTGGATTCTCAATTAAATTTATACAACTGGCATAGGTGTTCTGTTTTTGAAGGTTGAAATGGAAGGATACTCATTCTAAATAGTAGATTTAAAAGAAATA
Organism: Eurystomus gularis; assembly: GCA_013400335.1. NCBI lineage: Eukaryota > Metazoa > Chordata > Aves > Coraciiformes > Coraciidae > Eurystomus > Eurystomus gularis. The sequence continues at coordinate 91,739 of VZZY01018008.1, forward strand.
AACCTTACAAATATTTGTGGTGCTGATTATTTCCTATGAAAGACAAAAACAGTACTATGTGTATGAATCCCTTCCTTCTGCTCCACACGATGCTTTGCAAAACTCTCATGGAGCAAAATCAAATAAAAAAGGCCTCTGTCTCTCATTAAATGGTTTCTAGTGTTCCTGTCTCTTATAAAAGCCATACATACAATGAGATGAAAACCACTCCTTCTACCATGAACTGTCTCTGTCTGCTTGTCTGCACACACAAGTTTGCCTTAATGTACAGAAAAGACCTCTATGACTTTGCATTTCTCTTCAAATAATAGGAGTCAAACTACCCTTGTGTATGGGCAGTGCACAGGAGATTGAAGAATCTAAAGACACCAGCTTCAGACTCAGCCATGCTGATGCAGAGCTGGGCCTAAATTTGTTAAGCTCAGTATGAGCTAAGTCTGCATTTATCACCCAACAAGCCCCCCTTGACAAGTTGCCTGCATTACCAGATCTTGGCTATAGGCCAGGCAAACCAGAGTGAAATGAGGCTAGATTTCTTCTAGTGCCCAAGATACTCTATTTCAAACTACTTGGAAGATCACAATGTTGTAATATGGAATATCTGGTGTCTTGGGCATAGCCTATTTCTGCTCATATGGTCTTTACTGCAGAGAACTTTTGAGCCAAAAATCCAGGGGATTAGCAGAGCTGCATAAAGGAGATCTCTGGAAAGAAAAAAAAAAAAAAGAAAGAATGAAAGAAACCCAAACAACTGTGGACACAGCAGAATATTTAACAGCATTTGTTGCAAGGTGTCATCTGTTTTCCTATTAGAAGCATGGGATGCCTTCATAATCATTGCATGTTGATGTTTTTTTTGATGTTAGACAACATCAAATTTACCATAAATTGACTGAAGAAAGCTCCTTAAAGCCCTAAGCAGAAACTTGTAAAAAGTTCAGCCAAGATAACGCTGGAGGGAAAGCTGAGGCAAAGATTGTAACTTAACGGTAGGCAGTTCAAATTGCACAGAAGAGCTCTTTGAATGTAATGGAGAGCTATGGACACAGTGATTAAAGGAGGTTGAACTCTTTGACCTAGAAAATCAAATTGGTGACAACTCAGTATGTTAAACTACATTCAAATTTACAACACTGAAGAAGAGAATCAATGTGTGTCTGTGTGTGTGCACACGTGCATGCGTGCATGGGTATTAAGCCTGAATTAGGAGATCTCCAGAGCAGGGAAAGTGATCACCTGCAGGACTTTCAAGCATATGAAGAAGCAAAGGTTCCACATTCATTTACTGACCCCAGAATGATGTGAAGGTCTCTTTTAAAGGAAGCGGGAAATAGACACAATGCCTTGGAAAAGAAAACTGTAAATGGTCATTAGAAGGAAATACCTGAAGAAGTTTCACAAAGTAGCCGCAATGTTATTTTCTGACTCCAGCAAACGACCCTGCGACAGCAGTAACCTCTGGCTAGGGAACAGGGAGCTGTAAACTCAAACACCCTTGTCACAGTTCAAGTGTCAGGCAGGGTTTTGTGCAGTGTTAAACAAACTTACTGTAGAGCTAAAAACTTATGATGAAAAGCAGCATGTTACAGAACACTTTCTTAAAGCAGGTTGTTCTTTTTCATTTCAATAACGATCTCTGAAGTTAAAGGGATGCTGTCAAGGTAAAGTCATCTCTTAGAATAAGAAACAGAAACCATATATGTTGCTAATAGTAGTGGTTTTTATTTCAAAAGTGGGCTTTAAAAACAGTTTATTTTTCAGTGGTTTTGCCTTTAGCTTGTATTTTCATATCTTTCAACCTGAAGTAACAGTTTTATTTCTGTTTACAATCTACTTCATACTATTTCTGATGAAAATAAAGAAACTCTCATAACCCACCCTAATGTCACTTGCATTTCCAGGGGAAGCAAACCCAAAAGTAAGACACAAGGAGTGACTCTTCCCTGTGCCTGTCTGATATTGCTCTAAACCTACTTCTCCTTAGCTCCATTTGTAAATCAAGAAAGGGGGAAACTAACAGTAAGCAGACACAAACTCAAATCAAACCAAAAAAGAAGCATAACTGTTCTGAAGTTATGTGACACCTAAATGGCTGAAGGGCTGCTTCCTCCTGCTCTTTAGTATCCACAACTGGGTAGTGTAATTAATAAGTATCCTGTACTCCCCACACTGGCCGCCACTGTCAAGGCATACACATAAAACACAGCAGCAGTCCCTGTCAGACGTGGCTTCTACCTACATAATTTACATGTGTTTTGTTCTTTATCCAAAAATGAAGAGCTTCAAGAAACTTTTTTCACTTCCAGGGTCTCCCTCTCTCTCTCTCTCTCTCAAAAAATAAAAAAAGAAGAAAAGAAAAAATGTATTGAAAGCTGGGATATTCACCATGCTTTTAAGGGAGACTCTGAAGAATTCTTTGGAATCTCACGGAATATTTTCATATATATCAAGTGAGTGACAACAGTAACCCCACACTGGCAAAACAGATAGTTGTTACTTGGCAGGGCTAATTCTTGGAGGTCGCTCTGATTGCAAGTTGGTACTTGGGTTAGAGGTGGGCTTCCTTCCATGGTACCTTGCTTCTGGGGCCTGTCAGGTCCTTCCACTAGAAACAGGCTTGAAATCTACCAATGTGGCTCACTGCTCCTTTACATTCAGTTCCCATGTACATCCACTTTCATGGTCAGGAAATGAGGTTCATGGGCTTTTACATTTTCATGCTTTCCACTTCTGGCTCCTACACTGGCCATCTGTGAGAGCTAGTCAGTACCGCCTCAGCAAGAGTGACCCTGATAGCAGAGCTAATGTGTTTAACAAGCAATAAATTAAGAGTTTAAGATGCTTTGACTGAATATGCTCACATCCATATGGCACCCTTGCAGTGCTGAAGGAATCCCTCATAATGATGAATGAAAATTCAATAAAGATTTCAGAGCCAGAAAGGGAAAAAGAGTGTGCATGTCTGCAGTATTGACAAACAGCTGGCCTTCTGCTCTATGTGCATCCCAGTGGCATGTGGATTGGGCTGAAAGCTGAGGCAGGTATTGGAAAGAAGCAATCAAGGCACAGCCTGGCAGCATGCAGTGGGTGAGCGAATTTGGTGGTTTGTTCTGAGGAATCATTTACACAGATGACCCCACTCTCCAAGGAGATTTGAACTGGGTCTAGAATTAAGGGTACTGAGCCCCTATAGGTGGTAAAATGAGTATGTTCAGCTCCCCTTTTCCACTACAGGATGATGGCTGTGTTGAATTTATATGCAGAAAAGGCAGAGCTCCTGATGTAAGAGAAATGCTTGACCCTTACTCTCTATCTCCTGACCATTTCCACAGGAGATGCCAAGTCTCATAAGACTTAATAAAGAAGGTACAGATGAAGGCCTGTCCTAGCCACAGCTTTTATAAGTGAAGCCATTAGAACAGTGTTCCCCAGCCTCACAATGACAAGAATACTAAATCAGTGTTTGCAATATTATGCTCATGAATTGATATAAGGGAGCAGATGATATAAAAGACTCCTTCTATTGTGTCTTCATCCTCCTTATAAGGGGAATTTAATTCTCTTCCACATAAAAAAAAAATTCCCTTCAAAATGTTCTTACTATTATCTTCTCCTATCAGTAAAATGTTTCTAGCTTATCATGTCCCAGTGAATCCCACTTTTGTCCACTGTTTCCAGCACTTCACTCTCCCTGATTTTTCCTCACAACCATCAGTCCAACTTTGGGCTTGTGATCTCCACTTTATTACTCTCCTTCTGCTTCACCCACATGCAAAAGCAGATGAGAGTGGTCAAATTATACCTTGCATGCTCCTTCGCCTTTCACCATGACGCTCTCTTTCGCTCTTATTGTGCTGAAGAGGGGAGCTGGCCCCTGGCCACCAGCCCCCGGTCAGGCCGGGGAGCGGGAGGTTCCGGCAGCCCCACACGGTCGTCCCGAGTGGGAACTGTCCACCGGGAGCCGGTGCTGAAGGAGCCCAGAGATACGCACCCACCCACCAGTCCGCCACTGCCACCAAACCCTCCTGACTCCCACAGGGAGGAACCGCCTTGGCTGGCAATGCAGCTTCGCTTCAACTTTCTAGAGATTGGGAGAGTTCTCTTGGGGCTCCCCTCCAAAGTGTTGCCTGTAAGCTACTTGTAGGCTCTTCCTCTGGAAGGCAGAGGTCAGAAAAGTTTCTTCACTTCAGTGTTCCTCAATTTGTAAAAAACTCGTCTTCTCACCAAAAACTGGGAAAAAACTTACCCCTACAATCCCGACACCTGTTCTTATGGGGCTTTCTTAATTAAACATCTTCTCCAGTCTCTCATTATCCCTTTACATGTCCTTAGTTTATTAGGGATTTTTTAGAAACTCAGATGCAACTTGTCATCAGGTGATGACACGACAAAACTTTAAATGGAGTTAGTTTGTGGTAAGAAAATGTAAATGAAAATACTCATTCTTCCTTGTGTGTGGCTGGCACAACATCCTGTTCTTACCAAACAGACAGCCTTTCCTTCTCTGTTTTTCTTAATATTTTTTTTCTCTGCTCAGATCTTAACTTAAGGAAAAAAATAGATTGTATTCTACTGTCAGTAGCTTTCTGACCTGACACATCTATGAGCCAACAAACTGAGGTATTCTGATGACTGAAGAAAATAATTTGCAGCTCTGGAATTTAAGTTATACCATATTATTTTTCTAATATGGAAGAAAATATCTCCCTTACCCCTTCATAACTTCCCATGCCAAATGGCCTACAAGAAGCTTAACTAGTGTTCCTATTTTATGGGTACGATCTAAAGATCTAATGAAAAGGCAACTCTTCTGCCCAGTACATTATTTCTCTTTACACGTACCATCTTGCCAGCATCAAAGATATAACATTTAGGTTTTTTGTTGTTATCCACTTCTGACACTGATGTGAAGTCCTGCAATGAATCATTGTCTAGTTATTTAACATATATTACATAGCACTGTGTTGCAAATATTATGACTAAGTTGTATCAGAATGGCCAAGCTGCACCATGCTATTACTTTTTTCACTCTGTGCAGGTCACTGACAGGTGGTTAAGTGATGTTTTCTACCATAATGTCTGCTCCTCTGCTCATGTAGACTACCATAGCTAGCCAGGTACGTCATAACAAAAAGAGATCACAGCTACCATGTAGTATCTGTTTCTTTCTTCTCTCATCTTTTTGTTGATTTCTTTTCCTCTTATTGTTCTGCATTATGGCCAAATATTAAAAGTCAAGATTTGGAGACATCAGAAGCAAAGCATCATCTTCTTGCCTCACTAGCCCTTCTTGTCATGCGATTTAATCCCTTTCAGTTTTATTTTGCAAAGTCATCTGCTCCTGCTTTTGGCAACATGGTTCTTCAGCCTCTCTCAAGTAGAAAAGGTGGGCAGAAATACTTTTCTTCCCAGGATTTATCAGTAATTGATCCATGTTCAGCTACATCAACTGCCAGTGCTTTTGCTCTCCAGCGTGTTTCTTCTTGCTACTGAATTTTTTAGGACAGTCATCTCACATGAGGATATTCTATTGAACACTTTGAGGTCATTGTTAGAGAAAAAAGAGTGTAGGCATTTAATAAGGACCTTGGGAGCCTGTCTTATTTTTGCAGGAGGGGAGGTTCTTGGCAATTTATCCTCCATAAGAACTGCAAAAATACTATTCATTTAAATTTGTGAGATTTTTTGAAAAGCATAGTATTTTCTACAGATCCTTTAAATATAGGTAAAATACAGAGAAAATTTCTTGACTATTTCTCTTGACTAACTGTTTCTAACTATTTCTATTTTTATTTCTATTTTTATTTTACCCATATTTTACAAGGTAAAAGTCTGAGGTTGTATCTGAGTGGTTAGAAAGAGTTTAAGACAGGATGGCATTATTCCTAAGAGAAGACATTCTGAAAAGGAAGACTAGATTTCAGGAGAAATCTGAAAGGGAAGGCTATATGGATCATCTGTGATTAATCCTCCTGAAAGTTTTAACTGTACCAGATCAAGAAGGAAGTTCCCATACATACACTCTTGTCTTTTTTTCTGGTCAGTACTTTCAATGAGGAGCCCTTAGTGCTCAGGGTTGGATCCGTGAGTCCAGTACTTCAGTATATTGAAAGTACACTGCCGAAATTCTTCCCAACTCTTTGGCAGGTCTTCACATAATCTACTAGAAAATTAAATTCTTTCTTCATCTACTGTATGCACAAGTCCAGAGTATTTATTAGACAAGATTCAGCTATTCTAAAACAGATGTTGGGAGATCATGCATTTGATGGCAGATGGAAAGAGTAAATTTTTTTACTCATTAAATGCACTCCTATAAAGTAATGCTAACCAAAACTGCACAGCTGACTACTAAACAGTGCAGGTCTAGCTTACAAATGAAGCCAAGAGGATATTCCATCTTAAGAAAATGTCAATGGCCAAAAATAATTACCTCTAAGAGAAATGCATAAATCACTATTTTGGAAAGTTAACTCTCACACCAGAAGCCTGCAGGTTTAGACCCCTGATTAACTTATACTCACAGAAGCAAACTCTGTTCCAACAGCAACATCAAGCTTCATAGTAGGCCAAACAATTGTTACCCAAAGTAACAATTGTTACTCAAAGATTACTTAGAATATTGTTATACCTGACAATTGTTACTCAAATATTACCTGCAGTATTTCAGCATATATTTTAAATTGTGGTTCTACAAACCTCCCTTCAGGATTCCTATCAATGTCATGAAGAACTTTGGGGGAGATGTGAACAGAGATTAAGGTTTGAAAAATTTACATGAGGCTAGACTGTTCTTTCTCCTGTGTACCTATGGACAGTATGTGCATGATTAGCAGCATCTTTGGATAACTCAAAGACAAATTAATGCTGTCTGGAGAAAAGGAAGATCAAGGATATAACTTTCCCTTGGACAGGTAAAGTACTTTTTAGTAGAGTCTATATGCATTGCTTTATTCAGGGCTCTGCTTCAAGGCAGGTTCAAGGCCAAAATAGTAAAACACTGGAAAGGAAGGAAGGAGATCTGTAATGCTGTTATGTGCTTCCCAACCACATCATAATAATGGAGATAGTCTCTAAAGTGTGTGGCAGATGTCTCTACAGTTGGGACTTTTGCTGCAGAGTAAGCCTTTTTCTCTCAACTTTGCACCTTCTTTTTCTTAAAATTGAGTTTCTCTCACATAAATCATTTCCAGGCACCACAATAGGTTGCCTAAGCTAAGAATTTACTTGTGTGATGTTTCCTCTACAATTAAGAGAGACGGGACTCTACTAAGTAATTCAGCCCACCAAAAGTCTGCATCACCCTATAGAGGTACCTTTTTTCACTGACCATAGGAAAACTTCAGGTCATAAACTTTTTACCTAGGATGCCTTTGTGAAGTACAACTGAAAAAGACAGTCTTCATGTTTAAGGGCACAGAAGAAAAAGAGGTGATAGAATAAGAAAATGAACTCATGCCTGCAAGTGCCCTAGTAACGAGATACAAGGAATCATCTTTATGTCAACATGATATAGCACATACCTTTCACCTGAAGGAACAGCATTAAAGTGTCAATAAGAAGCAAAACCCCATTTATTTAATGGTGGTTAATTTTATCTTGATTTCAAATGAAATGGCTGAAGAGCAGAGCTCAAAGTGTTGTAGTAAATGAGTCCACTTCTGACTGGTGACCAGCAGTGTTCCTTGGGGTTCAATTCTAGGGCCAGTTCTGCTCAATATATTTATCAAAAATCTGGATGCAGGAGTCGAATGCACCATTAGCCAATTTGCTGGAGATACCAAACTGGGAGGTTCTGGAAGGGACAAGATGCCTTGTGCAGGGATCTAGATAGACTGGAGCATTGGGCTATAATTAATGGAATGACATTTAAGAGGTTAAAATGCGGGATTATGCACCTATGATGGAGTAACATTGGGCACAAGTTTATATTGGGAGAGGAGTGGCTGGAGAGTAGCCCTACAGAAAGGGATCTGGGGGTGTTGATTGAGACTAAGCTCAATTGTGTCAGCAGTGTGCCCTGACAGCCAAGAGGGCAAACTGCACCCTGGGGTGCATCAAACACAGCATAACCAGTCAGTCAAAAGAGATTATTATCCCACTGTATTCAGTGTTGGTTCACTTCACCTAGAGTCCTGTGTGCCATGGTGGATCCCACAATTCAAGAAGGACATGAAATTCTTTGAATGCATCCAAAGGACACCAACAAAGCTGGTAAAGGGCTTGTAAGGCATGTCCTGTGTAGAGTGACTAAGGTATCTGGGTTTGTCTAGTTTGGAGAAAAGGAGGCTGAGGGGCTACCTTATTGCTCTTTACAGCTTCCTGAGGAGGAGAAGTAGAGAGGGAGCTGCTGATCTCTTCTCCCTAGTATCCAGTGACGGGACATGTGGGAATGGTTCAAAGTTACTCCAGAAGAGGTCTAGCCTGGAAATTAGGAAGCATTTCTGTACTGAGAGGGTCGTCAAACCCTGGGGCAGGCTTCCCAGAGAGGTGGTCAATGCCCCAACCTGTCAAAGTTTAAGAGGCATTTGGACAAATGGTCAGGCAATTGAACCAGATGATCATTGTAGGTATCTTTCTACTGAAATATTCTATTCAGTATTCCAGGTAAGCACATATTTGTCTGATCTGCCAAGCTGATAAGGAGCTTATCCTCCCTGGATATGTTGTTTCAGCCCATGAAAACAAGGTTCTGATATCCCTCAGGCTACTGTCAATGCTCACAACATGCAGTGTAGAGGCATTAAGGTACTAGGCAAGAGCTACTAGCTTAGGTCCCAGATGCCATATAGCCCTGTTACTAGAAGGCTGTGTCATAATTGTAACAAGCTCACAATCCCTTCTTCATTTCTCACATCTCAGTCACACCGTATGGTCATGCTCTAAATTAAATATTATGTAGACAAACAAGAACATATGCCTGCCAATGCTACTGGGGCATCCATTTAATGTTGTTAAAACCAAAAAATGTTAACTTAATTGAATGACAATTTCTAAATCTAATAGATGTGCATCTTCACTTGCAGCAAGCTTTAGTTACCTTGTATCCTGGGGAAAGGTTAAGCATTAACTCTTATGTTGTGATTGGAGGACTCCAATATTGGGATTTTATTAACAAGATTATAAAGAGTATTCAGTGACTGCCATAGTAGTGGTTGTTATCTGTCTGTAATCATAGAAATATTTTCCATGTTTTTTTATTAAAGTCAAATTTCTTCTTAAATTCCAAAGCTGAACTTCATGTTTGCAAAGTGGGAAGCATGATTTAATAGGAAGTCTTCACTGTAGCATTATAACACTAACTGTCTTTGTACTGAATCCTAACATAAGTTAAATTAGTCCTTATTTCAAAATGCCAAACTGTTATTTTTTTACACAGTTTAAAGAGTGCTTGCCTTAACAAGTCCAATCAATTTCCAGTGGAAAATTGTAATGATTCAAAAGAGAAATATTCAGATGAGTTAGCCTAACATCGTGCACGCAACAGATCGTACATTCCATGGCACTTGTTGTGTTCTGCCATTGTGGTGTTCATGGGGGAAGAAGGGAGGTGCAGCACAGCATGAACTTGTCACCATGTGGCCCCAAACTGCTGCCATTAGTGAATGAAATCTTGGCAGTGGACCTGACACAGCTCCATTAGAAAGGATCTTTCCTTTAATTGCTACTGACACTGTATTTTGCCCTGGTATATTTATCCTCCTATTTTCAGAGTTACATTATTTTCACACTTATTAAACTGAATTTTCAGCATCTTATAATTACTTCTTGAAGAATTGTATTCACCCTTGGGAAGTATTTGTGAACTCCTTCTGGAGGGCATTTAAAGAACTTATATCTATGCTCACAAAAAGTGGTTTATGATGTTCTTAATCTTTCATATACTAAAATCTATGGAATTTATGAATGTTTTCTGACATCTCACAAACATCTTTAAGTCCTAGCTGTATTCCACATAACTTGTGAGTAAAGCTGGGTGAACTTTTTCATCAAAAACATGTATGCATGTGTAAAATCTTCCCATGTTTCCTACTACTCTTATCTACTGACACCTATAGCTGGTTACTAAGTTATGTCTTAGGAAGAAGCTCTAAATTATTTACTATATCTTTCCTCTCTCTTTCTTCTCTTAGGCTCTGTCACCGTAGCAAAAATACTGAAAGTAGTGACAAGTACAATATCAATAAACATAATAATAATTGATTTCTGGGAGATGAAAAATCTGAAATTAGTGGCAATTTCTCCCAGGAGCGTTCTCTGATTAATTTAATGTTCATCTTAGTCTTTCTAAGTCATTCTAATACTTCTTATCTGCTCAGCAAACCTTTGTGATGTGTTTGTGGGCCAAGGCCCATAAGAAAGTGAAGTATTATTGCATAGCCCAGCATTTTTAAAACTGGAAACACCTTCAGCCAAAAAAAAAAAAAAAAAAAAAAAAAAAAAAAAAAAAAAAAAAAAGGCTCATGGAGATGCTAAAAGTTCTGAGTTTACCCTACCTTTTTAAATTCAGCTATTTATTTCTGAAGAAAAATACGCTAATGTCTGACAGGAGCAGTAGTACACAACATTGTCCTATCTCATGGCTGCCACTCCCATATTTGAAGAACTATCTGAAAGCATGAGCTTGTCTCAAAGAACATGTAGGAAGCCGTGGTAAAAGATGAACTTAGACTGGAATATAGGCAAAGAAGTGCTATCAAGATGATCAGGGTGACAGAGAGCCTGGGAAACAAGTGCATTTAAAAGATGTCAGCTTTATAATATTGTTAAATAAAGGTTATGCAGTCCTGTAGTTGTTGTCCACAAACTTCAGGACAGATGAAGAAAGATATGTGTTAATGAACAATGTTGGGACAAAAAGAGAAAGTGTGAATTAACAAAGATTGTGTTTCTGTGAAGAATCTCAGGAAAGTTTCTACATGTCATAGCAGGAACTGTAGGAGAGGAAAGATGTGACAAGTTCCACTAACATGAAGCATGACACAATTGCCTGAGATAGCTGGGGATGGGGTGGTCGGAAGCATTAACATCTGTGCAGGGGAGCAACTCACTGCTGTTGATGTTGCATTCTGACCAAAATGCGTAAAGAGTTCTCAAGCAGTATCACTATGTTACAGTCAACCTTTGCAGTTAAAGTCCAAATACAGATTATGAAGGAAGGATTCTGTGAAATCAAGAAATCACTGCAAAGCACAATTCTGAGACAGAAAAGTTTTCTTAGCAACCTATAGAAGCCATTAGTGATTCAGACACCACTAGAATAGTTCATTACTGAGAGAGACAGCATTCATATTGTTTAGGCAATGGCATCCTTCATCAGTCCTTAATAATATCTAAATTGAGCTCTCCTTAGTGGGCTTCCTCTCTTTGGAAAGTAGGAAGAAACCTTGCACTACAGGAACTGTAGTTAACTGCCTGATTCTTTGCACCCAGTGTGGTTTCAAAGAGGAAATAAAGAGCATTTAGAGTGACTGAATCACATCAGATCTTCCAGACATCCTCATTAAGCTGTTATAATGAGGGTTGTGTTGTTTTCTTCATTTTCTCTCAATAGTGTTAGCTGGCAAAGACTGATGCCTTTAGCCCTCTAATAAATTAATTATTAATGCGGGAGTTAATAATTCATGTTAATTGGTACTATGAGCTACTTTCCCCAACAAATGTGAGCAAAGGTCAAAACTTGTTAACAGCAGAGGTGAATTCTATTTTTATGTTTTCTGTTCCATAATATATCTGCAAAAATCAAGCTATAGCTTGCAAAAGTTAACTGTATTTCAAAAGACAAGCATATACTGAGGGCAAAGGTCTGGTCTATTCACTTAGTTTCAAAGTACCATTAACTGGGCATTTGCACTGCCTTTGTCATAGCCAGATACACAAAGAATTTAGGATTGCCCACCTTGGATAATCGAAAAGTATCTCTCATGTTGCCAGGACAGCACAAGCCCGAGCAGGGAGTGATCAACAAAAATGTAGACTGAGAAGATGTCAGTTGACACTGAAATGTCAGGAAGCTATTTTAATAACCATCTGGTAAGTGCATTACAACACTGAGTATACATGTTGCCTTTCCTGAAACAAAACCTGTTCAATCAGGATCATAATTGTGAGGTTTACCTTAGAGGAAGATCAAATAATTCTCTATAATTATTCCTTGCTGCTCAGATAAGACAGATTTGCCACTCACTCATTGTATGAGGTGCAGTGCTTTGATCACTGTCCTCTTAAATGCAACACAATTTCATGTGAGTGTCTGTCCCAGCCCCATGCCCTTCATCTGGAACATTAGAGCTGAAATCTGCTTTTAATTTGATAGGATGTTTGAACAAGGCCATGTGCTGTCGAATGTGTTTAGCAACCGAACGTTTTCCCATGTAAAGAATAAATCCACAGTCTTTCTTCAACAACCAACAGGAAATCATGGTTTTGTTTGTGTTTTGTTTATAAAACAGAGATTCAAAAAAGCAAAGTGAAGAAAGATATGTGTAGACTTTGGGAACAGCTTAAAAGAAACCAAGAAAAATATGGTTTTAATAAAAATAATCAGCTTTTCTTAATGGATGTAATAATCTATTGTAAGTAACTTATATAACACAAGGCTTTCACTGTACTCATTAGAACTTGGCAACTTATTTTTCAGCGTTTAAACATGAGAATGAGATGGGACTTCATCCAACATCCACTGTCATCAGTGGGAGTTCTTCCACTGACTTCTGTGGGCACTGGATCCGGCCCCTGCTCAGCAGGACATTTTCTTTCTGGGAAGAAAAAGCAATCTCTTTGGAAAGGTTTTCCTTTATGACATGGCCAATATAGCTATTTACTCTCTTGTTGTTTTGTAAAATCAAGATGGTGTTTTATAAAGAGAAGAAAGTACAGCTCAGGAAAAACAAGTCTAGTTTTATAACACTTTGTTCTATTAACAGGAAGCATTAAAAATACTGATGGAAAACATCTCACGTCATCGGATTTGTGTCAAGTTTTTCACTATAAGTGTACAGTTTCCATAACTGAAGTAAAAGTAGACATATTATGGGAAAAATAACACGTACATGTAGGTATTTCATTGCTGCCAGTATGTAATTATGCACAAAGTGCACAGATGTGAAACCACTGTTACACATAGTGATGCTGAAGAAACAAAGACTCTTTCTCATTTCTTCCAATGGCAAACGCAGAGCTTGTTGTTCTGGCTTGAAAATGCAACATGGGACTGCTGAGTTTTGCAGTCAGGAACAAGGATTCATCCTTGTGTCTAGCAAATAACAGGGACGATCTTTGTCACTAAGTGCAATTAACAGCTATCCAGCATGTGGCTTGGCGAAGAAACAGAAGCAAAGTTCCTAGCAGTACAGTATTAATCCTTTGATTTACAGCAGGACTTGGTTTTCTTCACTCTGTTCTTGAGGTATCAGTTTGGCATGCCTCACAACCCAAACTACTCCTGGAAGTATCCAGTGGTGGTGCAGTCACTACAGATCTGTCCTTTTACAATATCTGGTTAAAACCAAAAAAAGATGATAAATCCTGTCCAAAGTCTCACAAGCTGTGACAGACCAAAGTACTTGATATTCCCAGCTTGTAAGGCTTTCCTCTTTCTGCTACCATATGCAGGTTTCCCAGATTGCACCCAGGAAGGCAACAATGCAATGAAATAGACTTTTCTGTCTCAGAGTTCGCTGGTATCTCAGCTGTCTTTATACTGCAATAACCTCAGAGTAGAAGTTGCTTTCTTCTAGTATATTGTGTGTACAATGCCTCCCTCATTCTGGATTGCCCTGATCTTGGTTTGCACTTTCAGGTGCTATCTTGATGACAAATGACAGCACTTCCATAGCATAATCTAATGTGACATTCTGCAGAAGACTTGTTTTACGAGTCATTCCACTCACACCACCCACAGGTAGTAGCCACTTGCAGAGAAATTTCACCTTGCCCTCCTACCCTTATCCTCTGCACTGCTGTGGCAACCTCCCTGGATCAAAGGTTTTGCCAAAGGTCTTTCCTCCTGCTCTGAAGAGCATCTCATCCATTTACAACTCCATGTTTTCTGGGAATAGGATTTAGCCCTGGTTTTGTGACTGCCCGTAAAACAAGCAAGCACACTCTCTTGTTGCACATTGCAATCATTTCTAGAAAATGCTTCAGCAGGTGTATTTTTATTTGCTTTTTCATATGAACTCAAAACAACATTGTTTCCACATACGGATGTTATGAAAGTCTGTCAACAATCTGAGTAACACAGGGCTGACTTAAAGTGAAAGCTTTGCGCTGAAAGCAGGCAAATTCTTACATTTCACATTATGGCATTTGCAATGGTGCACCTTTAAAATATAATACAAAATTCTTTCTGCCATTCTGGCCTTTTTCTGCTATCCTTTTATGCTCTGGCTGTGCCAAGTGTGTACAGAGTGCTACACATTAACCATTTGATTTCATACCTCCTTACACTGCAGAGGTGTAAACAATGAAATCTGGTTCAAACAGCGGTCCTATTATCAAGTTAACAGGCAGTGTAATTATTTCAGGCACCAGTCTACAAGGATAAGGGCAAGCACTAGCTTTTGGCTGGGGGAATGTCTGGTTTCTTTCTCTCCCTCAGGGCCTGTGCTAACCTGCCGTGTAGTATGAATCGAGAATGGAGCCTGCCATGTGTACAGAAAAACACAAGCGAAAAAGAAATCTCAAGCAAAGTGAAATTCCATGTGATGATGCCTACTCTGACTCATACCCAGCTCTGTGTTAAAATATATTTTTTTTCATCCTCCTTAGCCCACATTAAGCTAAGAAGAATTTCAACTCGAAGGAGGAAAAACTCAGAAGGAAGAAATCCCACAACAGACAATGCGTAAATATCCTGCAAATACTGACTAGTAAGTATGCACATGTGTGGGAGGCTACGAACACCGTTTTCTTTGTAGGCCTGGGATGTGAATCAGTGAGGCTATTCGTGGTAAAGGTACCATAGTGTTTGCAGGACCTATCCCTCTGTGTCTTCTCTTCTCCATTATCAGTTCCCCAGGCCTGTAAGTGTTACTAATGCACAGCAAAATGTAGCTCAGAGGGTGTTTGGCTGGGGAGATGAGTAGTTTCTTGTTCTCTACTCACAGGGAAGGAGAAGGGACAGAGCTAAAAGGCTAACGTAACAGCCTGCTCTTGGCATCGGCTGTTGCTAATTTTCTTTGGCGTGCTTTGACTACCTGTCTGAAAGGCTGCTGCAGTGCAGGAAGGAAATTTTTCAAGAGATTAAACTATTATTGTTTCCTGTGTGGCTGTCTTCGCTGTATATGAAAAAAAGCTTTAAGGGCACTTGAAAAGAGATTTGTCTGAATAGCAAAGTTGTTGTGATTCATCCCCCGCCTCCCTCCTCAAAGAGTCGGGATTTGGCCAATTTCCTCAGGAAAGTGGTTGATTAGGGCCCATGGATTTATCCACAGCCTACATATGAGATGTCATAAAGGTGATTAATGGTGAACCCTCCATCATAGGAAGCCCAGAGTTTAGTAAAGCTATTTTCAAGGGCATGGAAGGAAAATAAGTCATTTGTATTTTTGCCAAAATGCTTCAATGTTTAAATGCCTCTTTGTGCTTCCAGCAATTAATGCTGCTGCCTATCAGAGGCTGGTGTATTTTCTGATTTTACAAGTTTGTTTGAAAAATTGATTCAATGTGTTTCAGTGTTTACGTAACAGGATATTGTGGAATTAAAATAAAATGTTTCCACAAGACCAGCATTTGTTGCTATCCTTGAATCTAAGCATGATATTGGAAGCTTTTTTTAAGCCCCTTCCCAAGAAAAAGTTCACCTGGGTTTTCCCCAGAAGGCAGTGCTATTACAGTGCAACTTGATGAATGCTTTTGGAGATAATTACCTGCCCTGACAAAGAAAACCTGCACTGAGCTTTTGAGAATTCACTAAAAGTTCCAAAACATGAGATTTTCTTACACTTCTCCTGTCTGACACTTACTTCCTTTGTCCAATCCTTCGTCCCACTAATTTCAGTCCTAGCCCTCAGTGCCAACACTCACGTATTCCTTTATTTTTTAACTGCATGGCTGAGTAAAAGGAAACACCATGAAGCATGTACACAGACTTAGATCCCTCTTTTTTTTTTTTTTTGTGCTGCACTCAATCCTCTGTGTAAGCATGCAGGGCAGTGTTTATAAACGTGAGGCATTGCAGGAAGTATGGTTAAACCCCTGTGGCATCAGAGCAGAGGATCAGGAAGTTGGGGAGCTCAGTTCCACCACATACATTTGACAAAACTGTATCCTTCCCTTCTCTAAGAACTTGCTCTGTTAAACAAAGCAAAACATCTGAAGGTGGAAAGCACAATCCTGTCCCAGTCTTAGGGCACTCACTCTAGGTCTGAGTTTAGGGAAAGCAAACCATTCACAGGTCTCCCACCATCATGTGGGACTGAAAATGCCTCTGAAAATCAGGACACCTGCAAGCAATACTATGCTGACTAGGATGATCTATAACATCAGGACCAGCTTTGTATTGGAAAATATCTCTGTAGATGAAAATCCTAACAAAGGCATTCAAATAAATCCCCCAGAAGTACCTGGTTCCAGTATTAACAGAGGTCACAGCCCAATGCAGGTAAGAAGACAGTATCCCAAGCCCTCTCCTGGGGAAATATTTCTAGTACGCTTTCCTGGCATCTGCTGACAGCAAAGCAGCTTTTTTTCACACAATGAAGTAAACATTTTATGCCAGGAATAGGATGGAGGAAAACAAATACATCTGGGCATTGTGCAACATTATGCAACATGTGTTAATAGTAACCAACTTCAGAAGAAAAAGCTGAGGGCTCCTGACGAACTGATTTCCCAGCTATATTATTTAGAAGTATTGTGATCCAGTTTCCTCCTCTTCAATGCTTCAATGCTTCAATGCTTCAATGCTTCAATGCTTCAATGTTTTGTCCCTAACTCTCTTTCCTCTTCCTATCACACTTCTTTTTTCATAGCTGCTCCCATTATCACCGGCTACTTCGCTCCAATCATTCCAGTCCTTGCACCCATTTTCCCTGCTCCTCCTCTCCTTTCTTCTTTCAGGCTCAAATAACTCCACCTTGTTGCCTCATCTCACTCTCGCTCCCAGATTCTCTGCTGTTTTCCAGATCCTACTGTCCTCTTACAGCCACAATGGAGCAATCTGCACCCTCAGCATGACCAGAAATAATGCACAACTCAGGCCAGTACCTCTGTGTTTGCCACCATTACTACATTTTGACATGTTAGCTTGCCTCTGTGTCATTGTTGTAAGCACTAGAATTTTTTTAACACAGTCATTGCTTAATGAAATTGTCAAGGAGTCGCTCACAACTAATTGCACATGCAAATTAGTATCTGAGGTAACAATGTTCAAAGTAACAAGTAAAAGGGCTTATTCTACCTATTTCTTGTTTTTTCCCAATCTGTTGAAAAATGTTGAATTTTAAGAGAAAACTGCCCAAACATATTGTGTGAAAGCACATGTTCTGGTATAGCTAAGATGCTCTTTCTGTCAACATGTTTTATAAACTTTTGCATACACCCAAACACCTGGGTTGGTCAGCAAAGCTGCATTTCAAGCTCTTCAATTATATGAGCACTCAGCACTCATGAGCCAGGCTGGAAAGATCACAGAGGGGCTTGGTCTGGTTTGGCTTTTAAAGAATAAAAGTCGGTGCTTTGCTCAGCTCTCCACCTTTTCTCCTGCAAATGTACAAGGCTAGCATGCAACTGGCTTGGTAACGACAGCAGGCTTGGTTGCTGTGAGACTTGCTGTGCACTGATGAGTAGTCGTGGAGTTGATAAAGACTTGACAGAAAAAAAGTGTGGAAGGTACTTTTCAGATAATGTGTGACTGGGTAAAGATGGTCTTATTAGGGGCAGAGAAGGTATTGGCAGAGCTGCTCTCTCTCAAATAAATATGCAATGTAAATTATAACACATGTTCTCAGGGCTTTGAAATACATGAACTTGTAGCAAGGCCTATGGCCTTTCAGTAGTTCCAACACAGCTTAGATTTTCTGGCATAGAGGTTAGGACTGAATTCCAATGTGAAGTAATAAAAAAGAAAAAAAAAAATACTACGACTACTACAGAGACTCTATTTAGAGCTTCTTGGCATCAGGAAAGTAGGGGGGGAAGCTGTTTATCTTGACCAACGATTTCCTTAGTCATTCATGAAAAACATTCTCTTTGTCAAAGATGGCTTGCAGTCACACAAAGAGTGGCACTCAGGAGGCTAGGATCAGCAGGGTGTTGCTGGCAGTGCTGTGTGCCCAAACAGGAGGAGTATCTGCTGACTTCAAACCAGGGCACTTGATTTCTGACAGTGTTGACGACGCTGACGACGATGAGCTGAGAGAGGGAAAAGGTTATGCAGTTAATATTTTCCTATAGGGAAATGTCATCACCACCCACCCACTAGGCAAATAAAGATCGGAACAGAAGAGGGACAAGCAAACTGGATTACGAGCCCTTGCTGTTTGCACTAAGGGTTACGACTCGAGCACAAATGGGAAGTTATTTTCCCAACCCACAGACATTTTGTAGGAGGCAAAAAGAGCTCAGACTTTCATGACGAGCTAGTGGGAAGAGGGTGCTCAATCAAAATAGCCAGAAGCCAATCACTCATGGCACAGCCTCTGGATGGGGGGAGTGGGAGTTTGGTTGCTTGCTTCTCATTCACCTGAATCACAATTGATCCTCAAACACTGCTGCAGAGGCAGCTTCTGCTCCTGCCCTGGGAAACAGCAAGGTACTTCATGTAAAGTGTATCCATGGGGCTTGAAAGAAGATGCATATCATCCACTTCAGCCAAGATCCGGGATTATCAGGCAGCTCCGACATGCCCAGCTTTGGGTCTGACCAGAGAGTGTAGCCTGGACCTCTGTAACTTTCCTCATTATAAATGCTTTCTTGAAGTTAGTCCATTCTCCCTAAAAAAAAAAAAAATCTGGTTCTAGGACTTGGACATGTTTACTTGAAAGCTTTCCTATCAACTTGTATTATGGTTCTAGAAATATGCACAAAAGTATATTTCCTTGCACATGGTTTCATTGGGACTACAATAAGCCTTGAGGCCCAGTCCTGCAAATAAGGGGAGTTTTTCCATTGTTTGCTGTGTAGTCTAGTTTGGGCTGAGTGGCCAAAATAGCAGCACTGAGCATACCGTTATATGTGAAAATACAGAAATAGCTATATTTAGCTTTTTCAGGATAACCTACTCACCAATTTCAGCACATGGAAAAATATCCACAATTCAACACTCACATAGTAAATCCACTCTTTTTAATATATTAGTAGGAATTCTGTAAATGCATAGCAGATGTTATGACCCTGCAGAAGACTGAAGTCTGAAGCAGCTATAAGAGAGTTGCCAGTGGTAACCTATTCTTGTTGTGTAGAACATGCAAAATTTGTTCATATTCAGAAACTCTGTGATTAGATACCAGAGAAAAAGAGAACCACAGAAGCTGTGCAGCATTCAGGAATAACACACCAGGGCATACTGAAGGGGTTCTGAGATAATGTATATCCTATTTGCTTGGATTTCACGTTTGTAAACAGAAAATGTGGCCAGCTATTCCAAAACTAGATCTAGCTTCTCCCCAGCATCCTCACTTCACAGCTAAATGAAGTGCTCTCCAGCACTGCATTGTCACAAAAAAGATTTTGACTGAAGCTGTCTCAGCCTTGTTCAAGAATATCATAGAATTATTCAGGCCAAAGAAGCAGATGAAAAATACTTTTTTCAGATAAGAAGCATATGTCAAAAATTAGAAGGAAAATACAAAGATAAATCCTGTTAAATGCGAAGTTTGCCATCTCTTCTGATCATCTGATTAAATTGTATAGCCAACAGATACAGTGAGATTTTACACTCAAGAAGATTTGGATTAATTTGGATTACATTTTTCAGACACTTTTCTGATATTTGCCACCTGTTTCATCAATGTATTGACAGGAAAAAAAAAGACTGTAAAACTGACTCATCAACAAGATAAGAGGTAGTAAAAAAGCTTGTAGCTTGCTGTTTCACCCCAGTCCAGGACAAGTGAGAAGAGAGTGGGAGTTTTCTTGTATTGAAGTACTGGTGAATTGTGCATGCCATGTAAACTGCAAGGACATCTTTGAAGTGCTGGAGTAACACTAAGTTCCCAAGGAGAATGAAAGCTCTCAGCATGAATATGGCAGTGACTGTAGCTCTGCACACTCTACTATGAGTACAAAACCAGGAGAGATAAAAGTGAGACATTTCTCAGAGCATATGATGGGTAGGCTAAGAAAGGCAGGGTGCTAAGTGAGATGTGAGATGTGATGTGAGATGTGGTGTGATGTGATGTGATGTGATGTGATGTGATGTGATGTGATGTGATGTGATGATGAGTTTCATCTTCACTGGCCTAGTTTGTGCTGGACCTTCTGCAGGACCAACATGAAGACAGGATCCTCCACGGCCTTGGCACAGAACAGATGAAGCAGCCCTTATCAGGAAACTGGAGTTGGTTCAACAGCATGTCCAAGCATATTTTGTTGCAGATAGTTTGTTGAACCTTACTCTAATTGAATGGAGGGTAGCAGTCCAACATTTATCTATTGCTTTCCATGCTAGGAAATGCTGGAGACATCTTTCAGGAACACCTCCATAATTTGCAGCAGGAGCTCTGAATTTGACAAGCAGATGGTCTCCAGCTCAGGCTGTCTTTATACTTGCCCTTGTCTCCATTGCCTTGTTTGCCAGTCCCATACACAACTGTTTTCCCTTGTATTTACCTCTCTAAGATTTTTTCCCGTCTCGCTCATTGTCTGTCTTTCAATCTGCATAACAGAATATCTGTGACTTATGATGTATCCCGCGCCAACTCCCTGTTTTCTCTACTACAGTTGTGTGATACTTAACCTGACTTTTTCTTTCTTTCCCCACTTCATCTTCCTCACTTGTACCTGTGGGCTGTGCTTACTGGAATGTGCCTGGCTTTGAAGGGGGTGACTGGAGCTGCTGCCATTTCTCTGTCCTTTGCTCCTTTGTGGAGATTGAGGATAGGCTGGAGCTAATTGAATCATGATAGATGTGTTTAGATAGACTGATAAACAAAGGGACACAAAAACAATATTATTTATGTATTCTAATGCTACAAACCATTTCTAACATAGCAAATGGGGACTCAGTTGTGTGGAGGAAGTATGGCAGCAAATACAAAGGCTTTTGTCATCATTCATTTCAAATCTCCACCTTGCCTCGCTCAGGGCCTCACATATCAGATTGGTTTACCAACCATACCACCCACAAGGACAGCCTGTACCATACCGTTATATTAGATACTCGGTCCCTCGTATGGCAGAAGGGAAGATAAACAGAACACACTGTTAAATCAACACTGCTTTAAACTGCTGTTTCTTTAGAAGGACCCCTATGGCTTTGCTAAATCCATCGATCCTTTCCCAATTAGCCATACACTACATTTCATTCTTGACTTAGTTTCATAAGAGTGATTGTTCTTTCAGAAACATATAATGCAAGATTCAAAAAAAAAAAAAGCTTATTTTATTAAGCTCAATTATTAAATTTTCTCTGACATTTGCTGTTCATATTTGCTGGTAAGCATTTATACCTTAATATTTTTTGAGTTCATGTGGAGTTTAACAATATGAATTTCTTATCAGTGAAAAGTACTGTGTTCATTGGCAGAAGCCAAGTATATGAAGAATTAACAGTTATCAAATTCCAGAGGGAAAACAATTTCTGTGAAAGTCTGTTGCCAACTGTCATACTTCCATCTGCAGATATGAATTTCCCTTTGTTAGCCAGCAGCTGCAGCCAGTCTCCTAACATTCATTTCCTCAGCGCACAGCATATTCATGCAAGTCCTAGATCCCAGGTCCCACTTCTCTTCCTACAGTAGTTAAAAAGAATATTTTCATTTATTTCTGTGGAAGTGGGGTTGGAATCCTCACCAGAGAGAAATGCTTCAGCACTCTTCTGAGCACTTACACTTATATATGCACAGGATTGAACACTCTTTTGGACAACACTGGCTTTTATATTTGTCAGTAATTTGACTTATGAGACAGCAGAATATTTAACCAATTAGTAGCCACCTCTGTGTTCCGAATATGGGATCTTTGTTGAAATATTCTTTTCTTGTCTTCTTTATAATTTCTTCTTTCAATAAAAAGCCAAGATTTTCCACCAAAATAAAAAGCAGACAGATTATTTCCATTAAAGTCTTCTCATTTAAAAAAAGAAATTCATCAGAAAAAAAGTTTTCCATAAAAAATAGTTGAATGGAAAATATTCTTTACCAGCCCAAATATTTTCCCATTTTAAATAACTAGTGTTTCACTTATTCTTCTGGGGATAACCAGTACATATTAACTGTTTCATTGCCATATCAGAATACCACAGATCTTTCCAAGATAACCAGAGCTCTAGCCTTGCACATTGTAAACCCAGTCCAACTTGTTGATTTTTTTTCTGTCATTTTTAACCCTTCCATTGGAGAAAGAGACCCCCTCAGATGAACTAGAACTCATGTTTAGAGCTGACTACTCTTCTTTGAGCTAACACTTGACTAAGCTTCAGCAGCACTCAAGATGCCTGGTGGAAACCGGTCTATCTCTACACTGTAGTGGGACACATAGATCTGAAAAAGCTGTTGATGCCAGTGCTTAGCCTAGCCCTGTCTCTCTTCACTTTTCTGCCAAATGACTTCTTTCTCTTCCTTCCCTCCTTCACATTCCTAACTCACAGATTACTATGTATTTTCCATCTTCTTTTCCAAACTAATCTTTCTTTCCAATGTTAGAAAGTAAGATCTTACTATAATTTGGTAAACATTATAATTGACAAAATTTACCAAGCAGCATGATGGATAGACAGATAGATAAATAGATAGATAGACAGACACATAGATAAACTATTTTTCTCTGTCATTCAAATGAGAAATAACCGTGGATCTTTGATGCCACTACATGATAATTGCAAGGAAATGCTGACTTTTCAGCATTAACTGATGTGTATATCTGGACTGTGCTATAAGCTTTTGTAATGATCTGTCAAAGTCCATAATAGCATGCAAAGTCTTTATAGAAATGGAATAGTGACTAGCTGTCGCACAACCCGGGTGTTGCACATACCAAAGAGCAATAGTGCTAAAAATTGAGAATAATGCTCTAGACAGCCAAAACTGATGAATTTTCCCTCTGAGTTGTGCAAAAGATTTCATGGATATATAGAGCCAAGTTGCTCAACATTTTGTCAGAAAAAACGGTGCATTCCAATCTCTTACCCACTCTAGTAAAGAAACTAGTACATTTATTATGTAACATTATTATGTACATTATTATGTAACATTTATTATGAAACAAAAACTATAGAGAGTGTCTTAAAATAAAAAAAAAAAGAAAGAAAAAGAAGTTGAGGTGAGTTGAGAAAGAAACATGCTGAAAATCACTAATATCACCCTATTTAATTTTAGGTTTGCTCTTCTACCTCAATGCACCAGTCTTTCCTTCTTGCCAAGTTAAGAAACGCAGCCACACGAAAGAAAAAAAAAAATTACATCCTGCCTTATCTTGCAAGCTGTTCTACATGTAAAACACTATTGTGTCAGGTTCATTCCATAAAGGTTTTCATTAAAGGAAAAAAGGGTTCAAAACCCCAAAGTGATAGTAAGGTCCTCTTTCCTTTCACATACAAGTGATACAGGTACCCAGACCGATCTTATTTACATAAATGAGGAGACTCCTCGAGGGATCCAGTAACACAAGATTAGTTGGACCTTTGAGCTTAAAGATTATATTCACATAAGCAGATTCATTTATGTGCACCAGTGTTAAATGGACTAAACTGAATGGTTGAGTCTGACCCAGACTGCTTCGCACATGTTATAACAAATTTTATTGCATGTACCTCACCATAGATGATAGAAAAAGTGTTTAATCTAAACAAATGAGCTGAAAACTCGTATAAACAGGATGGAAGAACATTTATGCTGTCTATGTATTATATACTACATGGTATCCACTGGCAAAAAAATCTTTCACAAAGTACGTGTTTCACAAGACTACATCAGCAGTTTTAATCATCTTTGAGGTGGCAACTTCAGTGTTCTCTGTTTCAACACGCCAGCAAATTAGCTTCTAGTCTTCAAAACAAGGCATCTTTGAGCCAGTCAGAGATGCTGTTTTCCCAAAGAAATGCTTTTTTCATTACTAACACTGTACTGGCAGAATAACTTGAGTTTTCCAGATAAACTGAAACAAATATAATGCGATGCAATTCTATAATCTTCTTCCCAAGGTGGTTAATGTCACATCTTCATTAAAACAAAGGGTCAGCTTTCATCAGTCAGACACAATTCTGTAAAACAAATTCTAAGAAAGACACAGAAAAAACAGTCTGGTTTCAACTGATCATGGAGAGTTGCAAGACATGCTGAAACATCATTCACTATTTTTAATGAAAATACTAAGGTATACCTAAAGCAATTGTTAGATAATTGCCTTTTTTTTTTTTACTCAGACTTTTCATTTAAGTACTGAATTGTCTGCAGCTGAGTGCAGCATGTCACAAAATGTTTTTATCACCTGGCTTGGTCCATCTGCCATGCAGACAGACCCCAGCCTACATGAACTATAAAAGCTTACTTTTAAAAGATCCAGTCCATCGCAAAAAGATATAGCATGAAATTGTAATCAGTGAGGTTTTGAAAGTTTTTTCAACACTGTAAGTATAATAATTCCTGTGAACAGGATATTCAAAGAAAAGTAGGCACAGCAAGAACAGCTAGAGCGAGAATCTGTGGGATAGAGGTGTCAGTGGTGGACCTTCATACTATGTCTGTCCAGAAACATCCAACTCAGTAACCTGCCTCCAACAGTGGCCAGAAGCAGGAAGTTATGAAACAAAACAGGAGAAACAAAACAGGGCAGACGTACAGTGCCATTGCTGTACACTCCCAGTACAGTTTAGGAACTTCTTGAACTAAACAAAATTTTTTTGTGCCACAACTTTAAAAACCCCAGACTTCTGAAGCTGACAATATGTACAAAAAGTGTTAAATCTGTATCTCTAAAACCAGCAAGATACAGGTTACTAAAGTGTACAGAAAGCAATCTGACTGAAAAATATGGAGAGTTTCAAGGACATCAATAAACCCAGATGGCTTGATGTTGAAGACTGCTGTGACAAGAAGCATAATGAAAAGTGAAGGGGAAGTTAAAAAATTATGAGGGCATGATTAGAAAAAAAGGAAATTGCCTTGTGGAACTAGGACTGAAAGGAGCATGGATTTACAACATAGAAGAGAACTGAGGATCAATTAGGCAATGAGAACACATGACACTGCCCTTCAAACAAAGGGGAGTTTGCCAGTGCCTCTGATTTTAAATATCTGTAGGTCATGTGTGTATCTTCCAGCTCCCAATAATACCAGTGAGAGCCACCAGTATTTATCTTCCAACACTCCTATGATTTACCCGTATCTTTTCTTCTGCCATTGTGTCACTGAGATTTATCTTACCCACTACCTTTGCAATGAAATTTATCCGAGAGGAATAGCTACAATTAACGTGGGATCTAATACATTTTTACTTCCATACTACTGGCACAAGAATTTTAAGTCAAACTAGCAAATGCTATTCTCAGTGGGGTGCACATATGTTTATAGTATAATGTAAAGCCTAAAGAGTGTCCTCTAGGCCTCAGGGGCAGAGTACAATGGACATGTTTCCTTGTAACTGCTAGAGGTTTGTAAATATGAAGAAGGGAATGAAGGTGGAGCCATGTGACATACATTTCCATTAAAAATTGGGTAAGTGAAGGCCATTATGAGGCTTCTGGGAAGAAAGAAGATGCACGTAGGTAAAGTATCTTGTCACAATATTACATGCAATGATGGCTAAGTTCTACATAAGAAACAAATGAATACTTGATTGTAGGCATCTCTAAATACTGTTCTAAAAATTGGATTAAGCTTGTAAATGCCAAGAAAATACAATCTGTTGGCATCTAAAAGCAGCTTTCTCCTTTAGCCTAGAGTCTACTTGATAGTTACCTAAATATACCAGCAGGCAATTCTGACATGTCTTTGCTTAAATGTGGTTATATAAAGTAATACAAAAATAAGTTTTGGCTTTGCTGCAAATGTGCATAATGGAAAGACAAACATTATTAAAAAGACCATCATTTTTAGTGATTAAAATAATCCACAACAGAAAAAAAAATCTTCTGTAACTTTCCAAGTTCCCATTTATCATAGTTTTGCAAAAAGAAGCCACGGTAATTTCATTTTTCTTGACTTCTATTAAAAAGATCAATACATATGATTCCAAAGAGTCTCGGCTCATGAAAAGATGGAGCTAGTCTGTAATCACATCTGAAAGTATTGGTTGTCATTAGCAGTAAGATTGATCTGTAAAGACAGTCAGCCCGGAGTGAAAGTACTTAAAAATTTCCATTGGGCTATTGCTGAACAACACTGCCCAGCAACCTTTCACCTTGCAGATAATTAAATACAGATAACGAATTACCATATTAGAAGGAAGAATTGCATTGGGGATATTCAATAGATGCCCACTTTAGTAAAGCAGTTCCAAATCTCTGAATAATGATTTTGTTTTGTGCATAAAACCTAATGAGCTCCGACAGTATAAAGTCATTTCTCAACATGCATTTAAATCTGACTTGTCAAATAAGATATTAATAAGTCACCTGAGGTACAAGAATTGCTAATGGCCTTGCAGCATAATCACTGCAAGTCCTCATAGCATCTGGGCTGTCAGAAAAGGATCTAGTGGACTTTGCAAGGCAGAGCCTTCTGTTAGGTTTTGAAGAGGAGTTCTGGTCCTACTGAAACTCATTGGCTTGGATGGGGATGAAGAACTTCCCCGATACATGACCTACTAACCTGCAGCTGCCCCTACACTACCACAGGAAGCCTCTGCACCCCCTGTTCTTTCCAATCCATGAGTAATCTTGGAGAACAATGGAAAGAGAAGAGTCTCTGGAGTATTAGGTAGAAGGAGTGGTCAAACAGTCTTCTTCAAATAGATTTACTGAGACATATTTGTATCTGTACTGTCTCCAAAAACTGCTCAAAACAAGCAGGTATCTACTTTTAGTCTTTGATTCCCTCCATGCTCATAGCAATGTGATTTTGAATCATCAAACAGTTTGATTGGAAAGGACCTCTTGGAAGTCATCTGGCCCACCACACCTACCCATAGCATGGCCAGCTTCGAACTTAGATGAGGCTGCTAAGGGTCTTGTTTCACCTGTGCTTTGAATACTGCCAAGCAGGGGGATTTCACTGCATTCCTGGGTACCTCTGTCATCATCCAACCACCCTGATGGTGAAAACTGCTTCCCAGATCTCCAGTCAAGAGTTCCTTTGCCGCAGCTTGTCTGTTGTCCACCCACAGGCCCACGTGGCACAGTCTCAACTTGTTCTCCTCTCCAGGGAAGTGTCCAGTGCCCAGGGCTGGGGCTACCCCTGGTACCCCCCAGCTGCCCTTCTCCTGATTGAGATGGTGGGATGAAACCTGGCTGCAAAACCTGCCCTGCTGACTGGAGATGGAAGATGCTCCAAGCTCACCTTCCTCCAAGTGGTTTTGCTTAATTTGAACCAGTGTGCACCACAGGCCAAGCGATCTTCAAGGTCTTCTTCAGAGCATATAGTAGGATCCATTTGCTTTCACAAAAAGGCTCCTATTTTGCTGAGTTTTCTGTGTTCCACAGCCAAGAACGCTGAAGCGGGTGAGATGGGAGGGGGCTGCCTTACATCAAGACACCAACGGCAGCAGTAGCTCCGATGCTAATGATCAGCTGAGCAAATGGATCCTACTATACGCCTTAGTTACGTCCCTCTGCAGCTCAGTACAAGTGAGGGGCCAGGTTCACATCCCCAGCAAAACCTCCAGGGATCCTGATGGGGTTGGATTTTACCAGTTTTTACTGGCTCCCATGCAGATCCAATGTAGTTTGCTTTGGGTCTCTTCAGAGCATAGAAGGAGACCATGTTTGAAACTAAAAACAAGCACAAAAATGATAAGTTCTTAGATAGGAGATATTGTGATCTTTAACTTCCATGAAAACCCTTGAAACAAGACCATTAGTCAAGGACCAAAAACCTTAGAGCATTAGCAGCTTTCTCTGGGCAAGGTAAAGGTCTTACAACTGAGGGAGAAGAAATGAGAAGACAAGAGGAAAATCTGATAAAAGGTGGAATGTCAGTGGGAAAGGAAAACAGCTGGAGAAAAAAAAATGGCAGCTCTGGAAAGAGAAAGAAAGTGACAATAGTCTTGCCAGCTGCCATAATTTGGGATGCTAATTGGTCAGTGGAGAGCAGGGGTTTTTGACATTGGCATAGACATTGGGCTCCTGGAATCTATTTGTGAACTCATGAGCCCCAATGAAAAAAATATACAGCCAAGAACATCACATTTCCCTTGCCATCCAAATAATTCCAGAAGCATGTTTAGAAAAGCTTTAGATGACTGCTTTATGTAAGCAATAAGCACAGTAAATTAAGCATAATTTGGAGTACCCATGTGGTCAGTAAGTCTGGGAAAGATATTTCTGAGATTTTTGCTAAAAACCCTGTAACATAAGAAAAGCTATTTATGGCTTTGAAATAAAATAATGCAGGAGAGCATGTTTTTATGGAAATGCTGTAAGGTAAGGAACGTTCAGTTTCCTGGTGTTCTCTGTACAAATGTCAGAGAGAAGGTGTTTTCTTATGTAATTCCATTGAAGAAGAATGAATCTGGAAAGGCATTATTATTCTTTCAAAAACCAGAATTATATCTCCCTTCTAAAATGTGGTTAAAATCAGATCTTGTGGTATTTTGCTTCTACCAAAAATTTCCCTCAAATCTATGACAGGGAGCATAGTTTCAGGCAGCACTTTCTAACCTTCCATTATCTCCAAATATCATCACACCAGCACAGAAAAAATAAATACTGTTTTGATTCAAAGGCTAATTAAAGCTGATATGTAACAGCAAAAAAATGCTTTCCTCTCAGGCCGTTGGCAAAAGTCAGGCATTTAAAAGTAAGGAAGTGAACAGATGAGGACATTGCTCATTTTATATTGGCCAGTAGGTAAATGTAAAAAGCTCAGACAGTTCAAGTAGTGCCATCTGCGGCTGATTTCCCACCACCTACCCACACATATGAGCCACCCAGGAAGCTCGGCAAGAGCTCATTTCAGCAGATGGTGGTACAGCAATGCTCTTCAGCCATATCCTGCTCCCAACATAACCTGGGGGCTATAGGTGTAACTTCTTAAATCCCAACATGTCCTCCCAACGGTACTCTGGCAGTAACGGTTGGCACAGTGACCGCATCCTCCAGGCTTTTGGAGTTCAGCTTCCCCACGGCCAGAATTCAGGCTTGTTCCCATTTTGAGGTTACCTGAGAGAGACCCTGCCTCTTTTGATTTCAGTGAACTCAATAACCCGTCAACTATTAAGTCTGCTGCAAGGAATTAGCTGTTGCACCATGAAAAACAACCAGCCTTACCTGTGGCGTGTTTCTCTATTGCTTTATCCTCAGTTTGGGATCATAATACTTTTGTTTAGAAATGTTATCTAGTAACTGCATTTATCTACTGACACAGGAACTTGATAAGAAAAAAATAAGTCTAAAAGTGGAATGGATGTGGTAAAACAGGAAAAACTGGAAGGCAAGATTGAGTCTTACTGAAATTAGCCTTGTATGTGGCCCTATCAGTCTGTGTCACTAATGTGTTTATAGCTGATTGCTGTATTTCAGAGCAGTTTTATTCTATGCTTTTGGTTTGGTGTTTCTTGATGAAATATATTGTAGCTAGAGTCAGAGTGATGGTCCTTGTGTTGTGATGAAATGTTCACTTCTCCATAGTTGATAAGATTGATAATTGTGTTTATCATGTGGGTAGTGTGAGATTAATGATCTTCTAAATTATTCATTTCCTTGCTCTTGAGTGCTTGAGTTTTGTAAATTGTGTGATGGGGTAAGAATGTTACATTGCTTAACAATCTTAACTGGCTTTTCAAACAAATTGGTTTTGGCATCTCTCTGGGGCTTAAATTGTGTCTTAAAGTCCTTTATGCAAATAATACAATATCTATCTTACCAAATGACTAATTTTCAATCACACATAGCAGCACAGAAAGTACCGATAACTTCTTTGGAGACCATCTCATTCAATTCTGACCTGTCTGGAGCTTTTCCCTTCTCTTACAGGAAAACTGACCACAAGACCAGGGAGAGAAATAAGGGATCTTGCACCATGCTTTACTGCAGCTATTTGTTCTCTGTCCTAAGTACCAAGCACAAGGACAGCCTGGGTTAGTCCTTTCACAAATGTATCTTTGCCCCTGAGGCAGAGGGACACTTTAAATAGTCGATAGATTTAGAAAAAGTCTTTCTATTCTTCCTTAACCACAAAGATCCAAAAGAAACCAAAAAGCTCTAATGGATATATTTCATAACTTTGCCCATGTTGAAGATACTAGTTTTAATCCAGAAGGATTCAACAACTTTCATACAATTACCATTTTTAGCAGTGCTTATGTAACATAAATTTGGAAACAGAAGGCAGACTGTACGCAGTACTAGCACTAGAGTGGTTTATATTTAATAGGCTGCAAGACACAGAAGCGCTTTGAGCTGTTCACAGTGAGGTGGGCAGAGAGGGGGATGAGGGGAGGTGGTTTTTCTCGGTGCGTGTGAGCACCGCAACAATTTCTTTCCTAAACAATATAAACATTCATGGACAGTTTTAAAATGAAGCCTCATGTAAGGTAACTTGAGAGAACTTGCATTTTTTTTATTTGTCTGAGAGCGCAAAACTTGCACTGTGCCATGAGGGGCTTGGAACAAGGGCTGTTCTCAGTAATCCCTTTGTCTCTTAATTTGAATGTAGATGTGAGTTCCACAGTCAGAGTCTAGGCAATGGCTGAAGAGAAAATTGCACTGAAAACATTTTTCTTTTCCTAAAGCAAGCTCATGGAGGAACATTTATTTAATAAAATGGAAAATCAATATAATTTTAATTTTAAGAAGTCCGAGCCAATGCCAAGCTGTCCTTTAAGGAAGCTTGATAAGAATTCATTACTCTTTTTTTTTCCTTTGATAAGAAAAATAAAATAAAATTGATTTAACAACTCTCCTCCAAGTTTGTTTAGAGCCTGGAAATTTTGTTAATCAGTGTCTTCATTTTACTTCTGCAAAACCTGCTTGATCACCATGTATTCACCACTTCAAAATTACTTAGGATTTTGGATTAATTTACACAGAAAGAAAAGAAGGTAACACAATTACTGCAGTTATGCATATTTCAGGCTGTAATATTTTCAGCAACTGAGGCATTCCAGCAAAAAGTTCAAATCCATTTGATTAATATTGTCAGAAGCAATAGAATAGGTAGTTCGAAAAAAATTTTTAAAAAGGAAAAGTTACATATAAAGTGAAATTACACTGGAACATATTTCATTCTATTGTTGAAAGATGCTGCCCTCAGGCTGGAAAAACACAGAAAGTGTATTATTTCACTAAGACTTGCTAGTTCATTTAGTAGTTTCTCATATTTCCATAGGAGGTGTCTGGTAATCATGTTTCCTACAGGTCTTTTTATTGTAACGGCTGACTGAGACAACTATGGGCTCATTTATGCCCCATTAATCCTAATGTAGAAAGAACCAGCTTTACACAAGTTTGTCCAAGCTATGCGGACAGCGTTCAATCAAGGATGAACCACTTTCTTGGCACCAACCCAACATCTATTTGGAGAAGGCCTACTGAATGCAGTAGAGCTGATGCTGGAACATACATGGCTCTTCCTTCCCTGAAAACTTGAGGATTAAATCTTTGTTGCAGTTGCTAGTGATATAAATAGTGAATATATGTACATAACTTGGTGCATAAAATCAGATACTGTGATTTCAAGTGCCTTGTGGGGTGTGTAAAGAGAGCATGCCAAAGAATTTTGGCCTTCTTGATGGAAATGCTCTTAAATCTCTGAGACTTTAGCCAGGATAGAGTGATGGCTCTCATGGGTGAGGGAGAACCAAGGCATTTGCCAGTGCAGGACTCAGAGTCACAGATGACCTTCTAGGCTGCTTTTAAGACATTCCACTTTTAACGATCTGAAGGAAAGCCATGACTGACCCTCTTGCTTAGCACAATAATCATTTTTTAACAATGTTAATATCAACCAATCTGATTTTTCATTGTTACTGATATTGAACCACACAGTGGAAATTATCTCACCCAAATAAAATCAACATTAGTCCTTTACATAACATCAGGTCGAAGAAGTTAACAATGACCTTAAATGCCATACCCAAACACACAGAATTCAGAATCAGAAAGAGATTCTAAGAGATGGTAAATGAAATCCATGAAAGCTGTGCAGTTAGTAAAATCACCTCTTATTACTATCCAAACCCAGTATTTTAAAAATAAATAAACAGGTGGACCAATGTGCAATGACTGGAAATTAGATTTATGCATAGAAAATATGCATCTAGACTACATCTTTAAATAATGTGTCTGTTTATGTGTACAAGTCATGATGTAATCTCTCTAGAATGACTGAGAACATAGCCAGCTCTGTTAATTGTTTATTTTCCTCTGCAGAGGGTCTATCTACTTTATAAGGCCACAGAGTTTTGAAGGCTAGTGAAGTGGCCCTCCAAATCTTAGCTTGCCTTTCAAGTAGTGCCAAGGTCAGGCTGCCATTGCTACAGACTGGGGTGACCTATGGAAGTCCTGATGCTCTTCTCAGGATTTGGAGCAGACTGCTCCCAAGTGCAGCAACCAAAGGAACTGATGTAACTATAATATGAACAAAACTAACTGCTTTTTGTGTGTGGTATTTTTTACACATGTTGAGGTTTGATTGTGTAAGGGATTTTAAAAACTATGACGTGGATGACATGAATTATTTTCTTTCTTATATGTTGATGAGGGAAGACAAGAGGAATGTGGTTTAAGTGCCTTTAACTGTTTGGGTTTTTTTTAACTTAAGTGTCAAATATACAAATATGTTGTCTTACTTCTGATAAACTCCCCTTCAAAAAGGAAGTTTGATTATTTTCTAAGGGTCTATGTGGGTGAGAGAGGTAGCTTATCTACCAGTCCTTGATATGCGTTATTTATATTCACTTGAATCTGGAGGGAGGCTAATTAGAGACCTAAAAGGAAATTATCTTCTGCTGAGATTCCCAAAAAAGTGACAGTCTGCTGACTTTCTAACGGTCAGTATAGCAAGAGCAACACGCTTGAAATAAAAAAATAAGGAAGCAGAGCCATAATTCATCCTCCTCCAGTCCCACCACCACAATTAACCTGGGAATGAGAATGGCAATATATCCTAAGCTTTATGAAAAAACCATGATTTTGTGACCAGCATGTTGGCACGAGCTTTTCTGTGCTGAACTGATTATGGAATGCTCTCTATTGTGCTCAGTACTTTTGCTGAGGTGATGGAGATGTGATAGAGGACAAATTTTGAAGAAGTTAGGTGTAAAAGGTGTATGCAGGACTGAGTCCTTACTCCACCTGACATGCAAGTATTCATCTTCACTCCTTACTGAGACAGGCATCACCACTTTCCTCTGTGGGAATGTTCATACATATACAGCCTATTCTTGTAATTAGTGAATCCAAGATGAGCTAAAATACTGCTTTCAAAAGCCGTGTCATGTCAGAAGGCTTTCTGAAGGTAATAATCATGCCTGTAGTTATTTTTTCTGTATTAAAAGAATTTCCTTTATGTATAGGATTTTGAGGAATATTGACATGGGGCAATATTTGAGAGCTGCAGGTGGGTCTGGATGCAGAATGAACATGCACATACATGTGCTGGTTGTACTGTGTCTCAAGGCTCTAGGATGTCCACTGGGCTTATGTATCAATTGACTTTGAAATTTGTGAAAGCAGGCAGATTTTTGCAGCCCTAATGTGATATAATGGCATGGATTTTAAGGCTGTCAGCCCTTTTGGTGCAACTTAATACAGGCTGGTTAAAAGGAGCAATAGGAAATCTATGTGAGCAGTTTCTAGCTGTCAGCTCCAATTTGCC
Source organism: Eurystomus gularis (assembly GCA_013400335.1). NCBI lineage: Eukaryota > Metazoa > Chordata > Aves > Coraciiformes > Coraciidae > Eurystomus > Eurystomus gularis. The sequence continues at coordinate 125,815 of VZZY01018008.1, forward strand.
ATGACAGCCCATGATAAAGACAGCCTGCACTGCTATTGAGCAGATTTGACCATCTCCAAAGAGGGTTGATTTGAATGTGCATGCTCTCTGGTCTCTTCCCTGGAAAGCTGCTGGTAAAGCAATCTGGTTTTCCAGCAGAAGAGAGAAAAAAAGCCCTTCAGCCCCTAAGAGAATGCAAGAGAGCAGCGCTGGGCTGCAGCCAGCAAACAGCTCCCACCTGTCAGTGTGAGTGGTTTCATGGGGATCAGTGTTTGCAGCTCTGTGCCTGCCCTGTACACAGGGGTGCTAAGAGCTGGAGAAGCCTCTGTAAACCCCCTTTATCCTTTGCACAATCTTGGACTCTTGTTGTATTGACAACATTCTTGTCTGTTTTGCCTATTTTCACCCTGTTTCCTCTCTCTTCCTTGAAATCTAAGCAAGTTTTTAAAATTTGTGGATCCAGTCTTTAGACAGGTCCCTAACAATAATGGAAATTGTTCAGGTCCTACACTCTGGTATAGAGGCCAGGGACTAACAACCTCAAGCTCTCCTTCCTTTCATGAACATGAAGGAATTAATTCCTCACAGTACTGCAATAATTATTTTTACATAAGCGCAGAACACAGTGCACATCATTCATTTTTCTTGCTTAAGGGGCACTGTGATGCCATACTGCTCTTTCTCCATTAGTTACAGTCTGCCACAGTTAACTTTAAAATCAGGCTTTGGCACACCATATAAACAACAATACATTTATGCAATTGAATGGCTATGCAGTAATTCAATCAAGGGAGTTCTACTGCTGGTCATAAACTACTTAAGCTGTTTAACTCTCAGCTTAAGATATCAACAAAGGTCCTTGATTGAATTACAGTTTTAGATTTACCTGTGCAACTTCTGTTATTCAATGCTACCTATATGTGTGGTGAAACATCTGATAACATGAGCAAATCTTGAACTGCTACCAAAATAAACTGTATTGCTATTTGGGTGAAATCTTATGACACTGATGTCAAGGGAAGTTTTAGCTCAGACTTTGACAAGTCTAAGCCTACAGCCCTTTTGCCTTTAATAGTACTGTTGTTGTCCTATGATAAAACATTCACAAGGGCAGGTAATAACTTCCATTAGGCCAAATAATTTTGAAAAAAAAAAGGACAAATTTGTAGACATACAATGTCTCCTTTAGGTCTGACAAATACTCAGAGAGCAATGTAATGAGTTCAAGCAGGGAGCAACAGCTCTGAGTATAGCCTAAGTGCTGCAGCTTGGGAGTAAAGCTCCTGATCTCACATCAGCAGAGGACAAGGTGGCATGTCAGGGAGACTGCACCAACAACTGCACTGAACCCATGAGGTGTAGAGTACCAGTTTTAGTTTCTAAGTTTCTGTCTTTTGAAGATAAAGTCTAGGTCTTCTCTGAGGATCAGGACTGAAGCAACTGTATGCAGAAAATGTTTTCTTGGAAGGCATTTCTGTCCCTTATTGACTGGGTGTGCAAGTTCTGTAATGGAGTGGCCATTTGGTTTCACTCATGCCTTCTCCACGGTGTGTGTGGCAAAATACATTACATTCAAGCACTTATATTACAACCAGCAATTTAGACTTGTCTGCTGGGAGGATAAATTTATTTTAACTTTTTTTTTTTCTGAACAAAGGCAATTGTAAGCTTTGATGACCCAGGAAGCACTGTCATTTCAGAGCACTCTTGTCCCAAGGCCTCTTCACCAACACAGAGCGTGGAAATGGCCCTGACAAGTATCCAGCACTCAAATGGTCTCATTGGTATAGATTTCCGTTAGCTGTGTCTCATACACATCCCAGTCCCAATTCCCAGAGCAAGAGCATGTCAGGACAAGCTGTGGTCTGGCCAGGAAAAAAAGGAAAGAACCATTTTTTCCCTCCCAAAAAAGCAGTGTTCATTCTGAGCTCCCGAGCCTGAGAGAAATAACACAGACATCTCAAAACGTAGATTTGGACAGAAAACTTATATGGCCCATAGGAGTTTAGCTTCCAGTCCCTCAGACAGATCTGGTAGTCATATCAATGTTTATTGCCAAATATAGATTAACAAAACCAGCTGCTCCTATTGCACGTGTGCAATAGGCTGTTGCTCAAGGCAGGCTAACGCTTCATGGCTGCTCCTGGTGTAAGCAGCTCTGGGCCGTGAGCAGATATTTTCCATTTTGCCACTGGAAAGCATCGTACCTTTCCAGTTCTCCCTGCAGAACAGAAAGGGATGTTGCAGAAGAGTGCTTGCATTTTTAAGACAGCTCCCCTTACTGATGGCACAACAGGGAGTTGTGGCAGTGGCTTCAGTGGCATTGCAGCAGGACCCTTCAGCAGCAGCAGCAGGGCTGCACAACCATCAGGTGTTGCTGTCTACTCTTTTCTGAGTTCAGAGGAGAAAGTTGTGTAGATGTAAAGCGTGGAAAAGTTTAGATAGACCTAGCTTTTCATTAGCTGTTGGAGATGACAGTGAAAGCCTCTTCTAGTACACCGCCAACAGCACCAGTATCAGCAGGGATATTTTCTCCCAAACACCTGAACCCTGTGCACAAACATCAGCAAAATATCCCCACGAATGTGAAGAACTCTGCTCAGACCTTTTTCTAGATGTGCAAGTGCATAAATCACAGCAGATTACACTGTTTCTCACACTAGTATCAGTAGATCTTAAGACAGAGCAAAAAACTTCTCAGGGTATAACACAGAGTATCTTCAAGAATGCCTCAATATTTCTTTCTTAGAGGAAATTCAGCAGAAAAGTAGTAGTACTGTGGTATTTTTTTAAGTCCACAATCTTCAGAAAAACCACATAACAGAAAATGGAATATTGTGAGCAGCCCACATAATTACTCATGATAGATAACTGTATTAAAAATTAAACATAAATTATTGGAGGCATTACAGTGTTGGCACAAGATGAAAAAGGTGCTTCATATTACTGAAAGGTTTAGCTAACTGCCTGAAAGTTTGGCTCAATAGAAAAGAGACTAGCCTGGATAAATGGAAAGCATTTATTGTTTGAAATATGGATTTTAATATAGCACAGCACAACCCCAAAACATCAGTCTTTTTCAATACTGTTAAAGTAAGATGGATCTTGCAGATTAAAGTAGCCAGCAAGATGCTCTTTGGCAGTGAGAAGCAGGAGAATTGCGAAAGGAATCTTCTTGGAGCCACTCCATGTCTTTGGAGGACGATTCTCCACCTCCTTTATAGGGCTCCCCAGAGTCCTGCCCAGCTGTTTTATATTTGAGCGCTGGGGTATGCTGATGGCCTTGGCACATGAATGCCCATTCTGCTCTTGAGGACACCCAAGTGTCACACAAAAGGCTAAAAATCCTGTGATGGGAGTAAAACAAAGCTCGCTTCAGCTGGCCAGACAGATCTACAGCTTCCCCAGACTGGATGAGGACATTGGTGGGAGTACATATTTTTCCATGGGTTGATACAGTTCTGTTACTGATCTAGAAAATCTTGGAGCTTCACATCAGGCCTTTCTGCATTTGGCATGGCAGCTTTCAGCAGTGCAGACATCTGCATGTTCCGTTTTAGTAAATACTTGATTTTTCCATAATGTTTTGTAGGTTTTAAATTTCCTAGAATTTCACTTCCAGCTGTGACATCAGTGACCAACTTAGAATTTAAAAAGTAGCTGAAAGCTGCAAATTCCTGGACAATCCTCCAATTGAATCTGGCCTCTGACAACAGTGTGACTCTAAGAATATTGCTGGCCAGCTTTGAAACAGTACTGCTAAGTAGTTCATTGAAATTGGTAACGGCAAGCAGATTAACTTCTGTACTAAAATCTCTGCTCCACAGGAATTACTGAGGAGGATTTAGATGAAGCTGCTGACTAGCAAAAGAAAAAGAGTGGAGAGAGAAAAGGAAAGCTGCAGTGTTACTTTCATGAGCAATTAATTTAAGTATTCAAGAGATCCCATGGTTTCCACATCCTTCAATGATCAGATAATTTTAAAAGTTCATAAATCTGAAAATGTTCTCGTGATTTTTATTACAACAACAACACCAAAATAAAATTAGGATCAAATCATGCTTACTATTCAGTCTTTGATATTCTTCTGCAAAATGGAGGGGAGAAGAATACAAGAATGCGATTATTCCAAAGATCTATCACAGTTCTGCAGTTTTGTTAGCTTTCTCAGGTAAGTGCTATCTTTTTCCTTCGGGCTTGCACAGATCCTTGCCCAGTTTTCTAGAACAAAGATAGATAGGGACTGTGATGTTGATAACTATTCCAAACTACAAAACTAAATAATTTTCCACTTGTCTGCAGGACAAAAATAGTTTTTTCTCCATTTATTATTATTAGAAATGTATATAGAGAAGAAAGATGCTATGAAAACCAAAAGGCATATGTTTACAGACTGTTCCAATTTTGTCCCTCGAATGTCCTTTATTATGTCTCCTGCTCCCAGCAGTCAGAATCCTCGAGTGCATGATACTCTACTGCAGACCATGGTCTCTGCTGCCTGGCTTTGCTCTCCAGCTTTGCTCTCCCTGTGTCACTATGAGCATCACTGTGACGTAATCGAATGGCACATCAGGTGTCATGTGTGGATCAGCTGAAGAGCTGAATGTGCTGTTTATTTGAATGTATAAACTTTTGTCTAGCAAGCTGGAACAATGAGCTCACTCGTACCAGACTTGTCATTTGTTCCCTGTCATTTGTCCTGTTACTCATGCAAATGTGACTCAGATGTTTTCAGAGAAAAAAATTAAGGTGTGAGACCATATGTCTCATCTTTCAGATGACCCTTTCAAAAGACCCTTTCAGAGTGGAAAGCCTGGGTGAGAGCCCTGAGGAACTTTATTCTGAGACAGGCATTATCTATAGAGGAACCAACAGTGCTGATGATGAATCTGTGGAAAATTTATGATAATACCACAAGAAAAACTTCTTCCTCAGCAAACAGTGCAAGCCTGAGATAGCAGGAACTCCTTCAGAAATTCCAAATGGGTCTTATTCACTTGAGAAATGTGAGGGAGAAGCCACTCAGCACCCAGCTGTAGGTTTCATGACTTGAGGCTGCATTTGCCAAGCCTGACCCTTGGGCTAAGGACTTCCATGTGGCAGGGAAGGAACACAGCCAAAACCAGCCAAAAGCCAAAGGGTTTTTCTCCTGCTGGTGTCGGAGAGTCCAAAGGGGGCTCTCTCCAAGATCTCCTGGTTTATAAACAAAACCGGAAGCATAATGCACCATCTGAAAGACTCGAGATATTTTTTTCAGACACAATGTGCTTCTTCCCATGACAAAATCTGGGTCCTCATCCGTTGTATCATTGAAGATAAATAAGACCATATAGAATTTACCCATTTCCAATGTACCTCAACCAAGAGAGTTTACTGACCCTTACTACTAGGCACTGATTTCTGTTCCTCTGATTAGCACACATTTTTCTAACCACCATCCTCAGAAAATATATTTTAAAAAATATATCTTTGTCTCTGTTTTTAGGACATGCTAACAGTGTATAGTGGAAGTAATGAATTTTATTTCTTCCCTAGAGCAGGTGGTGGCACAGGGCAATTAGGAAATGGTGTAAACTCCCCTTCCTCTCCAGCTTGTTGAGCTAATTCAGCCCCTGTCTTTGACCAGAGCAAGACCAAAGCTGCTGTGATTTGCATTCTTGGTTCTTATGATGCCTCTGAGCCTTGCCACCATGACCAGGAGAAGGATACAGGCCTCTGTGTGCCTCTCCTCCCTCCATCTGCTGCCTTCCTCCTGCAAGCCACCCTCAGACTACACTCTGCTCCCTGCAAAGCATCCTCAGCATTGGAGGAAGTGCAAAGGGGTGAGAATGGGCCTCATCCTCAATCTCAGTGAAGAAGACTCTGGGGGGCCCCTTTGCAACCCTGTTACCCCACGTGACCCCCCCCATCATTGTGTTGTATCTATCCCATAGCTTTGGGAAAAAACTATTCATCACCATGGAACAGACTTAACAAAATTCCTTTACAGCCAGTTTAATGCAATGAATATTTGAAACTGAGCTTTGGAAATTTTTTCTCTTTCCCATCTTCTCAAGAGGGGTGTGTGCTGCAAGATAATAAGCTGGAGTCTCTATACCTAATCACACAATACATTTCCACTTCAGCTCAAGATATACACAGGACAAAAAGAAGAGCAAATAAGGAGTGAGAGTTACATGAAAAATGGCGAGGTCATTAAAAATTTATAGAGGAGGGGATCCAAGTGCAGTAATGAGGCATCACACCAAGGCAACAGAGTACTTAGCACTAAAACCCTTTCTACATGCTATCTGGTTACCATCTTATCAACATGACACCCATTAGCGTCTGATAATAGTAACTAATCAGCTGTTCTGCCTTCCTTTATTTTCCTTCAGAAAATATCTTCTCCAGTGTGCAGTCCCTCCCCACAACAATATTATGCACTAAATAATGCATAGGATTGACGCCCTGTCGTTCAGCCCTGATGTCACTTCCTGACAAGGTGATGTTATATGCTTGGGACCTTTGGAGCCTGAATGGGTGCTGCTCCCATCACAGACCTCAAAAGAAGACCCCAGTTGTCTGAGGTGACCACTACATCCTGTTATCATGCAAGTTTTGGGCAGCACCTGTGTTACTGCTGGGATATGCTTCTAGCTGTGGTAATGAGCCTGCATGGGAGGAGAGCACTGCCACTGGGTTCAGCCCAGTGGCTAGAGAAATCCTTAGATTCAAGTGATCCAAGGTCTTGATCATGCACAAACTATATAAAACACACTTTTTGCATTAAAATTGATATTCCTAACCCAGGGCAAGAGGCTGCCATCTGGCTGAGAAGCAGTATCACTTTTATACACGCAAAGTGTGAGACTCCATGTGGGCCTTTCGGCATATGTCAGCAATGGCTTCCAGCTATAAAAAGAACTTCACTGTTCTGTTTATTTTGTGGTTGAAGCTTTGAACTGCTACACTGGGACGTGGGATTCGAGGCTCCCTACCCAGAACAGCCGCAGACTTCCCATGTGATTAAGACAAGTCATTTCTTCTCTCTTTCATTTCCCCATCCATAAAATGGTAGTGATAAGAGCTGTATAAATAATTGACTTTTAACACAGGAGCAACCTGTAAAGCCAAGAAAAAAACAATAAATTCATACTTAAGCTTTCCCTGAAATTTTTAAAACACCAATTTCTTGCTGAAAAAGAAAATCAGAAAAAACAAATGCATTTTGGTTTAGGAGGTTTTAGTTGCATTTGATATTCTGCCTCTTTTAAATAAACCCTAGACAAGCTTTGAAGTGAAAAATTATTTCAGAATGCAAGTTACAAGCAGTTTCACCATCAAAAAATGGAATTGGGTACTTTTTGTCTGAAACCCTTGTAATTATGTGACACAGACATGCACACGGTTTTAGTGGATTTAATTCAGCATTTTTTTGCAAATATGACTTTGACCGAAAAACCCCATGCTACTCATTGTTTGTCTATTTAGATTGTGCATTTTTTCAGTGAAAAAAAACTAAGCTGTACTATAATTGTTATTAAGTCTATCTAGCTATATAATTATCAAATGAACTTCTCAGCATTGTTTTAGTATCAAAGTATAAACTGAGACGGTTCAAGGATTCAAACCCATACACAAGATCCCAGTAGTCAGTGATACATTCTTTTATGAAGAATTTTAATACAACCAAACACAGATCATCAATTTTCAGCAAGGTCCTGGACACATGGAAATAGCCAGCTACCACTCAAAAAAGCCAGCTACCATTGAAAATATTCTTCAGATGTTCGCTCTTGCAAGATGCTGGATATCCCCAGGGAACTGGAGCAGAGAGCGGTAGGAATTCATGGTCTCTCTGGGGACAAACAAATTCAGGAAGAGCAGTGCCTTCAAGTGTGAAACCATTGCTTGCTGACTAGGCAATGACCTCCATGCATAGCCTCAAAAATTGCACAGAGGAAATGAGATAATACACACAAATATATGTGCTCCAGTTTAAGCCTGAGGATGTGGTTTCATCACCTTCTTCTCTTCCAAATGAAGAAGAGTGCATTTTGCATCATCCCAAGTATTACCACAGACAGATTGCCAGAAATTATGCTGGAGCATTCAAAATACTGATTGAGTCACTCTGGGACATCTTCTCCCTTGAAATCTGAGGAAGCTCAGCATCTCTGGTTTCTGATGTGCCTCTGCTCCAGTTTCCCCTTCTTTGAAGGGGAGGTAAAAGCAGGAGGGTGGAGGATTAATTCATTTATATGGTAAAAATAGGACACAAATATTAAGCGGTACCAAAGTGCAAGTGTGATGGTATCATTATATCCTTGACAGCATTTCCAGAAATAATGCCATGCAGAGAGTCTATTAGGCACATTCCTTTGCTACTACGGTGTTACAGGCATCTTGACAATGATGCAAATGCTCCCCACTAATGACTTAGGCTTGCATAGTAACAGACAACAAGGGTGGGATTCGTTGAGGCTGATGTCCAGATTCCCTTTACATTCAATGAAATTCTAAGTTTTTAAGGCACAGTTCACCTTACTTTACAATTCATCGGGTTTAGGCGTTGATGTTAGAGCAAGAGAAATAGCACCCTAATGGGGCTCGTTTCTCCTCACTGACTACAAACAGGCTCTTGTGGGAGTTACTAGTGTATGCATGGGAGTTACTACTCTATGCATGTCTACACCGTAGACCTCCACAAAAGGTTTAAATCCTACCCAGCCTAAATCCTACCTATTCACTACAGTGGATTTCTACTCATACGCCTATTTCCTAACCCACAAGCACAATGACACTATCAAAGAGTAAAAAACACACTTTACAAATAAAATTAAATTTTATATTTTAAGAATCAACCCTTCCGGTTTCATACCTCAGTCATCTGCATAATATGTGAAGCCATGAACAAAACCTGTTGTCTAAATCATAATAGGGATTAAAAGGTCACTAAGTCACCTCCATCACATCATCTCATCTTTTATGGTAAAGAATCACATGCTTTCAGTTTAAGAAAGCAATGCATGTGAATTGATTTCAGTAATCAGTGTGGAAATTTAAATTGTAATGGTGGATGAAAGGGGAAGAATAATTTAAAATCATCCCTCCAGTGAGGTTTTTAGTCAGACATAATTTCAATTCAAACTTTACCATTAGCTGTATTATTTAGCTTCTAGTAGAATTACTGTTTATGCTCTAAAATATCTTCTGTATTACTTCTGTAACTGGTATTTATCTAGGAATAAACATCTGATAACAAGAAAACACAACAAAAACCATCAGCACTATTGTCTGCTGGCTCTCTGTAAACACCACTTGAATTCAGCAATAGACATTAAGGCACTGAGGGATTTTGCTTCATTCAGCTTATCTAGTTGAATATTTCCTGGCCAAATCCAATAAACAGCCCAGGAATAGGACTAAGCAGTGGGATACCTTTCACCCTCCCAGCTGGGACCTCACGAGACTGGCAGCCTGCCACATACAAGCTGTGGAGCCAAACCTAACACCTCTGGCCTGATAACAGCTTCTTGCTATAGGAGTTCTTCATGCACCTTGGAGGCAAGCAATACAAATTCACTCGTTTTACTATAACACGGACTGAATCCACAGGTAGCCAAGATCATTTTCACAAAGTTAATCCTCACAAGTGCGGGAGGAGCTTGCTCTCAAACTCATTAATTATTATGCACCTCTGGAAAGTTTGTAGTTCTGCACATGTAAAGACACTTCACTCCATCTGTAGTATGTTAATTTCCAGGAAAATTAAAATCTTTTCTGTTTCTGGCCAGGATTATAAAATTAGACTTCAGAGGGGTTTACATCTCATGCATCTTCTTTTAAACACTTATATTGGTGGCAATCTTTTCTCAGCTAGAATGCTTGACCAAATAACAGGAAAACAACTTTGCAGACATACAGGCTGTTCATATCATCAAGGATTAGCTGAAAACCATTGGCTATGCTACACAGCTATTCATACAATGCATATTACTGTCAATCCCTCATCTCCAATGCAGGAGCACTGTCTTAAACAAATCCAGAGCCTAATTCTAGGCATGCAATGTTGTCCAGAGGCTCTCCTTAGCAAGGGGCTCATGGGTCTACACCACAGAGTAAGAGAGAGCCTGGGAGGGAGCTGGAGCCAGGGCTGTGCTAGCCCACACCTCTTAAGTATTACCTCATTCTCTGGCTTTCTTTTGAACCACCCTAAAAAGCTCTCTCAAAGCCAAAGCTACTATCAAAGGATGGTCAGCCTTTAGAAGCATGAATTCAGCCAATCCACTTGACTTGGCCTCGGCACCAGGGATCAGTCTGTCTCTAGCATATCTAATGAGGACATGGAAAAGACAGTGGCTGATGAACTGAATTACCTCTTCTTAGCAGACTTGAGTGGCAACAAAGCACAGAGCAAAGGATTGCCTAAGAAAAATCACATTGGTCCTTTTGCACCCTCTGTGCCCCATCCAAATGTCAGATCTAAACTTAATGTAGGCATATGAGCACCTGCAAAGGATGGCAGAAATGCATCTTCTTTTGTAGGCAACAGGGTGATCTGTGAGCAGCTCCGTTGTTCCCTATGTCTTGCTCAGGAAATTGGTCTTAATTTGCAACAGAGATAGAGAAAACCACAAGCTTAAGAGCTTTCCTAAACTGCACTCCCTGTGCCTCCATCTGCTTGAGATGAAATAAATCAAGATTAGTAATCATGACTGGGCAGTCACTTGATTATCCAGACATGTGACAAGATAAAAGTAGAACAGGACAAATGCTGGCAAAAGAAACCTTCATGAATATGAAGTCCATACTACCGTTTTGCTCACAAAGGTTTATCAGTGCCGGTAAATATTCTAGCATGTATCTTCATAGGCAAGCAAATATTTCCCAAACACAACAGTTTGGAAAGAATAGTAAAGAACTTTTAGAGCAAATTTCAAATCCCTGTGCATGACAAACATGATTCCAGTCTTGCTTGTTCAGTGAAAAACAAGATATCAATAGGCTCTAATGTGAAAAGAAAGCACACTGGGCTCTAGAGTAGGTGCTCCAATAGAATGATAGAATATCTTGAGTTGGAAGGGACCCATAAGGGTCATTGAGTCCAACTCCTATTTTAATGAGATTGCTTTAGAGCAACCTACAATCCAAAAAGAAATTATTAGACAAAAAAATATCTGCAAACAATGGATAGTTTTAAGAAATCTGGATCAGTTTGCAGGTATTTCATAAACCAAAGCAACAGCTTCAGACAGCTGGTGAAGTCTGCTATCTGGAGTGCATGGGAGCAAAACTAGGGAAGAGGTAATGCTGAAACAACATGAGAGCTGTACAGAAAATGGAAAGTGATGGTCTGCCTCTTGGTCCTGCTGAGAAGCGGTAATAGTGTCCACAGAAAAGGAACACCAATGTGAGTGGCAGTAACTCACTGTATTGGGTTTGCGTGGCAACAGTTTGGTAGCCAGGGGCAAGGGTGTGCTACAGGAGTAGCTTGTGTGAGAAGCTCCTAGAAGCTTCCCCTATGTCCCATAGAGCTATTGCCAGCCAGCTCCAAGACAGACCTACTGCTGCCCAGGGCTAAGCCAATCAGTGACAGCAGTAGCACCTATGTGATAACATATTTAAGAAGGGAGCAGTAGTCAGAAGAGAGGAGTTACATATGTAAGAGAAACAACTCTGCAGACACCAAGGACTGTGAAGAAGGAGGAGGAGGTGCTTCAGGTACTGGAGCAGAGATTCCCCTGCAGCCCATGTTGAAGACCACGGTGAGTCAGGATGTTCCCCTGCAGCCCAAGAGGTTAACAGTGGAGCAGATATCCACCTGCAGCCTGTGGAGGACTCTATGCTGGAGCAGATGGACATGTCCAAAGGAGGCTGTGACCCAGTGGAAAGCCCATGCTGGAGCAGGCTCCTGGTAGGACCTGTGGAAAGAGAAGCACAAGCTGGAGCAGGTTTGCTGGCAGCACTTGAGACCCCATGGGGGTCACTCTTGAGCAGTCTTTTCCTGAAGGACGTGCTATAGAAGGGACCCACATTGGAGTAGTTTGTGAAGAACTGTAGCTTGTGGAAAGGACTTAGGTTCAAGAAGTTCATGGAGGACTGTCTCCCATGGAGACAGGGAACTCCATACCGGAGCAGGGAAAGAGTGTGAGAAGTCCTTTCCCTGAGGAAGAAGGAGCAGCAGAAACAACATGTGATGAACTGACCACAATCTCTATTCCATGTCCCCTGTGCCACTGCAGGGGAAGAGGTAGACAAATTAGGAGTAAAGTTAAGCCCTTAACTTTAGGAAGGGGTAGGGGCACCATACTTTTAAGATTTGGGTTTATTTCTCATTATTCTACTCTGATTTGACTGGTAATAAATTAAATTAATTTTTTCCCCAATTCAAACCTGTTTTGCCCGTGACAGTAATTGCCAAGTGATCTCCCTGTACTTATCTTGACCCATGAGCCTTTCATTGTATTTTGTCTCCCCTGTCCAGCTAAGTAGGGGGGTGATAGAGTGGCTCTGGTGGGCACCTGGCATCCAGCCAGGGTCAACTCACCACACTCCGCTAACATTTTTTTTCTGTCTGAAGTACCTTGGAAAGGGCATCCTGAGGACGGGCTCCAGGCAATACTACATCAGCACCCCACTGCCAACATCCCAGATCTAGCCATCAGGAAGACCAGGAGACATCCATGGGCCAAAAGCAGATGTGAGAGTGAGGGAAAGTGCAGACCACCCCAGACACTGCCTCTCCGCAACCTTCTCCATCCAAACCACTGAGTACCCATGCCAGTCAAGGGACTTGACCTTTTGACAGGGAAGAAAGGGTTGACAAAAGTCCAGAAGGGACTTAGGCTTGTGAAGTTGAGCAAAGAGCAAGAAGAAGTTTAGCTGAGAAGCTGAAGACCTGAAAAAAGAGGAATGTATCCAATCCTGGATACAAGAGGAGTCTTAGAGGAGGGAAACTTAGGACCTAAAGAGTCCTGTTAAGAATCCACCTATCACAAAATGGACTGTCCAGCTGTTTTGCTGGTTCAGCCATTATCATTTTATGCGGCCATCAGTTGCCTGATCACACAGGCCAACACTGAACTCAGCAACATCCCCTCAGAAGTCTTCTTTCAAACAATCCTGCCATAGGTTCCTGTGGGCCCAGCTCCTCCGCTACCCACTGTGGTGCCAGCATCACCTGCTGGACACAATGGACAGAGATGGCTTCCTCAGTAGCCCTTCTTATAGAAGGGCACCACCAAGAGAGCTCAGCAAGATACAACCCACCCCAACAGAGCAACTGATCAGCTCCTGGTTGATATAAACCTGGCCTCACCCACCACACCAACCACAACCACCTGTGTGAGGGTGGAGCCACAGAGACGCAGGTGGGCCAGGTTCTGCCTCTGCAACATGAAGCCAATAGGAAAAACAAAGCATTCTGCTAGGTCGTGACTCATCCACAGGTCAATTCCAACTCAGGGTCCACAGCTCAGGCCCCAGCACTTCACCAGCCAAGCAGGTATTAAATCTGAGACTCTTCTTGTGTCTTTATCTTTTTATGCCAAAAATCCCAGCTATTTAGAAAAACATGTTTCTGTAGAATTTTCAGTCATTTCCTTTGAAAAACTGTTGCTGTTTTTTAAACTCCAGAAGTTCTAAAATATTTCCCCCAAAAGCTTTATTTTTACATTTCATAGACTCTCCTCTCACAGATCCATTTGCAGACATATTTTGTAAATTAATATGTTTATCAGGGTGTAGCTGACAAATGTTAAACATTTCAGTCCCTCCAAAGTGACTTTGCACTCATGATTTTAACTGGAAGCCATCCCAGGTTCAGGTGGAAAGCAATTCTTTTTTGCCACGCTTGATTAATTACACTGTACGTAGCACTTCTCAGTGAGTTCATAAGAAATTCTAGGTTGTGGGGTTAATCCATTCTCTTCAAGAAATCATACCCAGGGTTAAGCCTGCTAGGGCACATCACCTCTCTCACAAATGCAAACTAGAAAGATGAAGGCCACAGTAATGTAAGTTGCTCACATCTCTGGTTTCACACACTTCATGTGTTTTCTCCTTCCTGACTTGATACATGCCAGATCACATCCCACATATTCTTCAGCCAGAGTGTAGAGACTCTGTAGGCCACCTCCTTGTATTTCCTTGTTCATTTTTGACACAGTCTGTTGATTTAGTAGGGAACCAGAGAGGTTCTCCTCCATAGCACAATGCAAAAAGGCTTTTCTAAATCATCTTATGACAGGTTTCTCACCAGATTGCAAAATGAGGACCACAGAAGACATTTTCTTGTGAAGCTTTATTTTCTTTATTTTCCTGTCCCTCCTTGCCTTCATTTCCTGCCTCCTTCAGAGTACAGCCTGGTTTGTTTGCTTTTCAGTGAATGGGGGAAGGGAGAGGGAATGGGAGAAGATAATTCATTTTTATTTACTTTGTTTGGTTTGATAATGTTTCCACGATTAATGCTCTTAAGAAATTTCTTCTTACCTTGCTGCAGAGGTGACAAGAAAAATGGCTTTATTTGAAGAAGTGCAGGGCAAAGGAGTTCAGAAAAGTGCTTTCCCTGGCTGACTGTTATAGGAAAAATATAGATAATGAAACACCAATGTACAGAAAAATTGAAGTTCTCTTTGTTTACATATAAAGCACAAAAATAAATATGCAAATTGGCAACATTTTCTATCATATACAGGAGGAGAAGCTGCCTGAGAAATGGCTGATACCAAACTGCTCTCTATGCTTGATGCGTCAATAGGGTCCTGGCAGCAGCCCTTAAAAAATACAGTGCATGTTCATGTGCATTCAACACCCCCTAGGGAAGACCCTCTGTCTTCAGAGTGCTCTGTAGGTTGTGTTCAGCACCCAACACATACCACAAGTGCAATAAATGCTTCTTATCTACTGTGGAGAGGTTACAAATATCTGTGTAGGTAACCTTCCTATGGAAAATTAGCAGAGTACAATGAGAGACCCTGAGCACCTTTGAAAGAAGGCAGGGCTGTGGAAATAAAGTTGACCACACAGAAATCTGAATCCATGTCAGAAATAGCATAACTCAAGGAAGATATATTGTAGCAAAGTATACAGACAGATTAAAGTCAAGACCAACACCGATTTGCGGTACAAAGCTAAGATGTCCATAGACATCCCCTGGGAGGGTACCTGCAAAGTCAAGACACAGGAACATAATTGAAATTAGATCATTTTTTGTGCAGTGTGGGTGCCAAAAAAAACCCAAGTGGCAGAGTGCTCAAATGGTGAATGTGTTTTTGATGGTAGGAAGGGGTATACTTAAAAAAAAAAGTAGTGTCTTTAATCCTGTGATACTGATGTTAGCTCATGCTGTTAATCAGAATCTACCTAACTCCCACTGCTCAAAGGGACACCTTCCCCTTCCCACGAAGAGAGCTTTTTTTTCAGCTCTGGGTAAAGCTTGTATTTTCTTGCATTCAGAAATGGAAACACAAGAAGATACTGTTCCTCTCTTGCCTAGATTCACTTCTGATGCTCTAGCTGAGGAGCAGTCCAGGCTGGTCCCGGATGTCAGAAGTAATGTTCTCACATCATTTTATACACTGAAATGACAGAATTCTCAGCTGCCACAGAGACAGAAGGCAAGCTAAACTAACAGCAATGTTCCCAGTGTCTCACAGACATCCCTTTGGGAATGCTGTTCTAGGCTTGTGTGAAATGGGAGGGTGAGGAATATTGCCTTAAACCTGACCACCTTTTGACAAGCTGATCCTATACTTAACAGAAGCTTGGTAAGTGAAAGCACCATTACCTCAAGTGGTGATGGCAGCTGAATTGATCTATTATGAGTCCTACAAATTTGAATGGTTATGCTAAATGCTATTAAAATGTATGGAACCTCTTTGTCTTCAATTATTAAATGGAGTAATTTATGAAACCTAATCTCAATAACCTCACTGTCCTACTGACCATCCCTGATGAAAGGAAGAGTAAATGTAGAGAACAGTGCTATTGATCTTTTCTTAAAGGAGGGAAAGAAGAGGATCAGGCCTGTTAACCCTTCACTGCAGGAGAAAGTGGTTCATTCGTGGTTTCTTTTCCCCCCAGAGGTCATGTCCTTCTTTCATTTCTGGGGTCAGGTTTCAGTCTGACAAGTGGTAATTGATTCCGCTGCTGGTTAGGCTGAGGATAAGTGGGAGATGAAGTTTCAGTGAAAACAAATAGCACTTCACAGGTCTGACCTTTCCTCTTTAAGCTTTTGTTGTGGTTTACTTGGGATGTGCAGTTTAAAGACTCTAAACCAGTGGTGTCTATCTCATGAAGTTTCAGATAGTCCCTCCCAAGCTTTTGGCCTGGAGTTAAAGCTGGCTTTTGTCTTTGGGTCTGCTGGCAATCTAGCCTAGAAAGTGATTTTTTTCATCTTCTTTCCCATGACTTTGCATAAGACATGAGAATGCGGTCCAGTAGTAGTCATCACATTTTGCCAATAGACTGAGGTTCACAGCTTAGGGCTTCACAGTGTTCAGCAGTGCTGTTATGAGAAAAAACATGTATTAAAAGATAAAGGCAGCCACTGCTTCTCAAATAAAGCCATCTAAGGAGGTGGCAAATATCTACCACCTCTTTTCTAGCTACAGCTGTGTACTACCAACACAGCCAAGAAACTGCCTCTTGAACATATATCTACTTATGCTGTCTTGTGTACCTAATTTAGTCTGTCATTTTAGCCAGCTCTGAAGCAGGTCCCTGTTGCTCAGTGTGCACCTTTGCAATATCTACACATCTTATCAAAGATCCCTGTTGGAAAGTGGCACTGGATTGCAGGAGAGGGATTTCAGCTACACCCAGTTAATGAGAAACACTAATTCAAAATGCAAAAATCATATTGACCTGCTTGTGCATCTTTATTCTGTATATAGCAGAAAGGAAAATAGCCTCAGGAACTGTGGTCAAATGCTTCCAGTTAGGGATAATATTTCTCAAAAGTAAACCTCTTTATTTACAAGCATGTTGTTATTGCCAAAGTCAGCCTTAATTTGAAGGTGTTTTCAGAAGAGCGTGCACAGCTCACGTCTTAGCAGAAGCAACCAAAATGTTGCAACCCACATGTTTTGCCAAAATTAACAACATGTTTGTGAGGGGAAAGGTTTCCTGTTTGGTTTTGGGGTTTTTTTTCTTCCTTCAAATGTCCTGAATTTCCAAGAGAGCCCTGACAGTCCTTCTCTGCCACCTATAATTTTCTCTTATGTCTCAGAGCAGCTGCTGCTCTCAGTAGCATCAGCTCCTCCTTTGGTGAGGCTGCAACCCATTCGGCATTCCTCGGGGCTACTGCCAGCCCTCAGCACTCTCGTCCAGTGACATGAGGTGCTAGAACCAGTTCAAATAAAAGTGGGACCATCTGCATGTCAGGCTTCCCAGCCCTTCAGCCAAAGATACACACACTCAGATCGCCTTGGCAGTCACAGCCCTGCCACAAGTGTGCCTGCTGGGCAGGATCAAAGCCACATGGGAAGAAGTGGTGAAGGATGTGCCGTGTGAAAGCATTTTCAGGCAGGTAGCTAGTGGGACAGCATCTCCTTTTGAACAGGAATGCCAAACGTTAAAGTTGACCTGCCAATGCCAGGACAACTGGGAAGGCTGGTGGATGCATTTACAGAACAGTGGTGCAGAAGGAGCCTGCAAGGTCCACGCAGGCACCCAGGGACCCCTCTGCTTCTACTGGCCAGCTGTTTTGGCTGCTGTTCTTTGTGGCTTTGCACCATCAGCCCCACCAGGCCAGGCCTTGCCATCCAGGGCTGCACATCTCTAGCCCCTCCAGTGTCCCCATAGGTAGATGTCTTCAGAAACTGGTTTTCTCTGTAGCAGCTCACAGTGTACTTCAAGAGTCCAGTATAAAGCCTCTAGCTCTTTTATTCTGCAACTGAGGAGCTTCCCAATGTTGCTTCAATATATTGAATACTTGTCTGAGGGTCCATACTGCCACTTTGCTCCTAGGTAAGAGCAAAAATCTCAGTACTTCTGGTTTCTCCTTATTTCCATTAATATTTTTCAGTTACTATACATGATAAGCCACAGACGCACGGTTGCCTGGTCTCTCTTTTATAAGATCAAACCAGGAGAAAAAAAATCTACTTTTTTGCTAGTGTGTTTTGAAACAAAGGTCACATACTGGCTGTCTGTGCAAAAACCTACCATGAAGCAAACCCAGACTCATTACATACTGATATCATTGCTTCATTTGCTATGTGGAAGGACAGTATGTCTCAGTCACCAGTGTTGTGGATGGTATATCTACCAGCCTCCACGTTCCACCCAAAAAAGACCTTCTTAGTAACAATGTCCTCGTACCGGGAACAAAGTGCCACTTCGGGGCACATTCCCATGTGGCTGTCCCAGCTCAAGCATGGTGGTCTTGATGGAGGGCAGCAGATGAGTGATGCTGTAAATGAGACTCAATACAAATCTCCCACATGAGGCATGTGAAGTGGTGAGGGAGCAGTAGCTGCAAGAGGCTGTGCTGTGGCAAGACAGTCCTTCCAGCTGCCCAGAGAGAGCAGAGAGCAGGGCACATCTCCTGGGGGCCCCAGTCCTCGGTTTGGTCCGGAATATTCATATTACTGTTGATTTGAACTGATTGTCAGGAGTGACTGGAAAAAGAATCAGGAGACTCTTTACATGTTAAAGTAGCCATAATCAATTAAAATAAAAGAACATAAATCTCTGTCCTTTAATCTGGACAAAACCATTCCATAAACACTGGAATGTTTCTGAATTGTGTAGCTGGGGCAATAATTTTTATTTAAAAGGTCGGTATTTAAAATGTATTAGACAAAGTGTACTAGCACATGCACATACAGCAAAATGCATACTTCCAAAATGACAAGGACCTTAAATCACAAGATGATCCAAATTGTACATCCAGATGTGCTGAGGATCTTCTAGGCTAATAAAATCTGTGACAGTGTGTGTATCATACCAAAGCTTTTGTATTTGAAGGAAAGAGAACCAAAAGACATTCTGAAAAGGATAGTCATAATTGCACAGGTCAAATCTGGATCTATGTTTGCACAAACAGGCCTAAAGCTAACTCAGGAAATATTTAAACTTTTGCTATATTTGTTATCCATATCATGAGCTATATATATTTTTTTAAATGAGCAGCACCAACTTTTCCATCCTGATGAAAGAGGAATTTAATTGGATTGCTAAGAAAAAATAATAAACAGATGTAATGGAAAACATTTCTGATAAGGAAACTCATGTTACAAAAAACCCTTGACTAATCATAAAGTGATGCTGCTTTGAAAGGAAATACTTTGATTGCATTTTTACTCCTCTGAGAAGCCAGATATTTGGAAATACCTAGGATTTTTTAAAAAGATTTCCTTCTATTCACATAAAAACAGGAACTAGGGTTTGATTCTCATCTTTTTCTTTCTTTCTTTCTTTTTTAATCAGGTGAACCACTTGTGTTTCACAACAGTAACTCCACAAACTACAACAGGGATATTTCTGATTTTCACAGATGAGGAGCCTAGGAGAGAATTCACTGCATAATGTTGGTAATATGAGTGCTATTTGTCTGCTTCCCTGTTACAACCACATTGAAAATGTGCAAATATGTCAGTATTTAAGTTCAGCAACACAATGCTAGCTATTTGCAATAGGCATTCTAAAGTAGGGGGGGGATATATATTAATAAGCTTTTTATATATTCATAAACTGGGTCTTTTCCCCACTTGCCTTAAAAATTAAGGAGAAAATTTATTCCGTGTCCTCTGAGAAGTCGCAATAGGAAGAAGAGTGATGTCTGTGGCGGTATCTCATGAGTTACCTTGCTTTACATCAGTATCTTTGTGAGCAAAATTTATTGTTATGAGCAGCAAGGAAGTGCAGACAACCAGAGAGGAATAAAGGTATAAATAGGAATCATGGAAGGAGGAATAAAGGAAAAGAAATAAAGGAAAATGAATTAATTCATACGTTCTCTCTTTTGTATTAATATTTGTCAGGTAATATCCTTCACATTTCAGTAAAAGCAGTAAAAGCTATGTTGCGTGCATTATGTTGTGTTGCAGCTGAGGAGCTTCCACACAGCTGGAATTGTGCCAGGCTGAGGGAACACAGTATTATTGTCTGAGCATGAAATGGTCCATATCATCATGAAAACTTTAAAAAAGGCTGTCTAGCTATCTCATCCCAACCCACTGGTTGTATACAACATGAAAATTAATTAGCATACCATGCTCCCTTTTTTGAGTATAATCCTATCAGTATACAAAGAAATAGAAGCAACAGTGTATGCCAGACAAGCTGGCCTGAACCACAACCCCAAGGAGAAAGGTAAGAAAATAAACTGTCAGAGGATGCCTTGTAGTTGTTGGCACTGATGCACCGAGGGTGGGAATGACTTGGCTGGTGACTCCATGCCCTGCCGTTTATGACTGAGTTAAGCTGTTCACCTGAGGGAATAACATCCCTGAGTCATATCCAACCCACCCCCAGGCTCTGCCTGGGTGACATGAAGGGCTGGTCCATGCCGCTAGCTGGCATGCAGGCACTTCTACTGCTGTTTCCAGATCTGATATCTTACATCCTTCCCTGAGCCATGAAAACACAGGACAGCCACAGTGTGGAGTATTCAGGCTGTATTTCTGACACCCAGCATATATATCGCCTTGCCCTCACATCTACCCTCACAGCTGAGAGCAGACTCTGTTCGAGCTCTGCTTTAGGCAGGGTGTGACAGGAACAAGCAATCTGTCACAGCAATTCTTACCAATGTTAAGATGCTTTTGCATTGCCAAAGTAAAGAAACTAAAAGCTGCAGCCTGAGAAAAACATTGAATGGTTTAGAATGTACCTCCTAGAAGAACAGTAATTAATATTATTAAATTAAATATGGAATGGCCATTCATCATCTTCAAAACTCAAGCACGACTTACAGCTGGAGGTTATAGCTTCACACCCACCCCCATATTTTTCCTATTCACACAAGACTCCCTTTTTAACAGCCGCCCAGTTTTGATGTTGAGCAAAAATCCTGGACTCCTTGAAGGCAAAAGATCTCCCCATTTTCTTTGGTGAGTCTCTCTTTCTATTTCAGGCCTTAAAATATTTATTTGAAATTTGGAAGCCTGGAAGGAGGAAGTTAGCAGGAATTACAAGTCTGAGAAATGCTCAGCACCACACAGAAGATGTTCAGAGCCAAGTGTTTCCTGCTTTACCATGCAGGCAAGGTGCGTGTGACAAGGGAGTGAGGCAAAAGCCGGTTTTGTGGAGGATAACTAGCAGCAGACTTAATGCACCCCCACATATCTGTCCTCCTCTAAAGCTGTAAGCAGTTAAATGGAGTATGCCCTACTTCTGAGCCTTTCAGTCGTCCCCATCAATATCCAGGCAGCCCAGAAGTGACATGTAAAATTGCTCACGGCAAGTGGCTGGGAAGAAATTCTGAAAAAACCTCCTCTGTGCTACACTATCCACCTCCTTCTATGCACAGGTGGCCTAGGAAAATGCCTTTCTCTGACAGAAAGCTGTAGAAATAGGTATTATAAAAACTTATATCCAAAACCATCTGAGTGGAGGAAAGTAGCTCTCACTAGGTAGAGTATGATCCAGATTACAAAAACGTTTAGCTTTTACTTAGGTAATAAAAAAGCACTCTATTGATGGGTAATATTAATGTGTTGTGTGAGGAACTGTTTTGGGAGAAGAAAACCTTCAAGTGAATATTTTCATAAGTGCTGTTGGGTTCAGAGCAGTTCCACAAACCTAAACCATATTTGTATGTTTGAATGGAAGCTGAATTATTCAGAAAATCTCACCGGATTATGAGATGTACGTAACAAACAGTTTTATAGAGATGCACAGTCTTCTTTGCATTTTGTGTAGCATAGAGCCCACATGAGCCCTAAAGACAGCAAACTCTAATGCTGCACTAATAGAAATACTAAGATTTTGGTTGTTTGCATGCAAGAGAACATAGGGTGCTGCATTATGACTGGCAGAAAAAGAAATGAAAGACACCACTATCTGCATTTAAATAATTTTTTCATGGGGAAGGAAAATAAAAATATTGGAAAGCTTGAAGGATTCCAGGCAATTTATCACAATAATCTTTAGAGCAAAATCATCCTGTCCTTCTACACTCCAGCAACAGATGGTTAGGAGATAAAGTATCTTCTAAAGAAGCAGAGCTATGAAGCAGACAAAGTATTATTCAGTGGTCTTAAACCAAAAGACATGGTTAATTTTTAAAGATGCTTAATGTGGTGATAGACAATTCGGGAAGCTGGCATTTTCTTATTTATAAATATTTTTGTTGCTTTGACTTTTGTTCTACTTCTGGGTATTGCATCAACTCCCATAGGGAAGAGGTTGTCCTTTTTATATTCTTCTCAGATGTTTATTCAGCATCTAATACCCCAGAACAGGGCATTATCAATGAGGAACTTGGGTCTGACAAAATAAACTCTGCTAATAACATTTGTGCATCTGTTGCCAAGGTCCAAGACACATGATGCTGCCCTCTGGGGATCTGGCAATTCTTGCCCTTCCCCAGATAGCAAGAAGTGCAGTTTCAGGTTTTTGCGGCTGCTCTCAGGCATGAACATAGCAGTTCCAACAGATTTCATATCAAGACACTTGGCAAAGTGCTTCCCATTGAGTCAATCTCTGTGAGATCACACAGCAAACCTCAGAATAAATCAATTAGCATGTCACCTGAAGTGACAGTCATCTATAATGCATCAGCTTCATACATAAAGACATTTTTTATCTTTTCCATATCCAACATTAACCAAGTAAACAACATTCAGGGAGTCGTTTTTCAATAATGCAAAAGTAAAAAGTAGCAACTCAAAGGGTGCAAAGAGTGTATGCTCCTTTACTGTATGAGAAAAGGGTGACAAGAAGCACCACTTTAAGTTTGCTGTGTTCAATTTAGCTTTTCAGAAATTCTTCCAAAAACAAGCTCTGCATTTAACATATATCACACATATCCACATCTATATTTTTATCTACAACTCACAGTACATTGATCATTACAGTACAATATATTTTACTAGAAAGGTGATATGGAGTATAAAATTCCTACTTAACTACAATTTAACATAGAAAAACACAGGTTGCAGGTTAGGAGACACTTCCCTAATTTGCATGACAAATTTGGTTCTGACCACTGAAATTAGCAGTTCAACTTAATGGCCAAAAGCAACCAGTGACTTCAACTTGGAAACTCAGCTTGTCTTGCCTGCAGTGGTATTTTAACCCACAGTCACCATAATCAGCTAAGTAAAGTAAGTGTGCCCTGTTGTTTACATGATTCTTATTGAAGTGGGTTTGCTCAGCAATGCTCCTGTATGGAAGGGTCACAGAAAAGGGGTAGAATGAAAAATATTGGTGAAGGCTTCACTTCATGATGATCAGCACTACTAAAATCCAGGAAGGAAGAGGGAGAATGTTACACCAAACGTCTTCAGGAAAGCCAGGAAATGAAATCTGAGCATGCAAAAGCCCTACCCAAAGCTTCTTGAAGCCAACGGGAAAGACACCTGTTGATTTGGACAGAAAATCAAACATCCTGGACCAAGCTTTTAAGAGTAAAAAATATTTTTTAGCATTATTTGCACATTCAAACTGATATTGATGCAGGCAATAGCTGTTTGACTTTCATGAACTTTCCAGTTTGCCCACATTAAAGTTTACAGAAAGCATCTTTCAGATGTATGTAACAATAAATGGACGCTCATTTATCAAAATATAATTCATTTCAAGTAGCAGGAGAATTAATTTCTGCAAGATGGACCGTTGACTTCACAGTCTTAGAGTGATACATCTTGACCTAGTTTAGCTAACGAGCCACACAATTTAGGTAACATTTGTTTACGGAATAATTAAGCCAGTAGTCTTCTGTAAAGGTTCATCACTTTGCATAAGGTGAATGTGTACTGTACATATATGGTTAAAAATACAAAGTCAGTTGTGCTCAGTCTAGCAAAAAAAAAATGCCCTCCAGAGATACCATGCTCTGCATTCAGCTTCCTTAGTCTACTGTTATGCTTTTGAACCTTTACTATGTTTCAGAAACAAATCAAGGCAGCCACTTAAACTGATTTACACTTGTGAAATGTGTCCATACGGTTATTCTCTTTTGAGATAAGTTATTGCAAACCAAGCTCCTATTTTGCCCATATTTTCACATTATATCTCATAATTTCCCACCTTTTTACTAATGTAAATAATTTGGTTTAGTCAGTCTTATTCCAAATTTGATGATGTAGAACTTTCAGTTTGCTAGACAGGCAATTAGCTGTTTTATCAATATCTTAG
Organism: Eurystomus gularis; assembly: GCA_013400335.1. Lineage (NCBI taxonomy): Eukaryota > Metazoa > Chordata > Aves > Coraciiformes > Coraciidae > Eurystomus > Eurystomus gularis. Next base: position 150,088 of record VZZY01018008.1, read on the forward strand.
CTAACAATGAATTTAATACTAAAATGGTAGATCAATGTGTTTTGACCCAAACTGGGCTGGAAACCTTGAATTTGCAGGAACAAGAGAGAATCTACCCAAGCACTTTCCAAGCAATGAAGAGCATTGATCTAAATCAATAGCTAGATTTCATTTTTAAAGGTTACTCATGGCTGAGAGCAATTCTTAAGATGTCATAGATCATGTCACTAATGTGTGCACCTAGTTTTTCAGGGTACAAGCGTTTCTCTACCTTTCTTCTCCCACACATAGCAACCATTTTGGAGCAAAACCAATGATGGGTGAAAATGCTCGAAGATCACTTTCTTCCTCCCTCTTCCATCATGCCTGCAACACTGCCATTGTAAAAAATAATACTTTTTGTAAACGTAACTGTAAATACTATGCACACTATGTTTTTTTCATGGGCTTTGTGTCTCAGGCTTTCCCATATTGCACAAAAACCAGAAAAGTTCAGTGTGTACAGGAGTGGAAATTCACACGATAACTTTACCATGAAATATGTCTCTCCCTTTCCTTTTAGAACATTGTGCCCCAGGGATAGATACGGTACAAACATTTCTCTGTCTTTACATATTTGCTTTAAGCAAATCATGCTGTACCCCAAGCAACATCAAATGAAAACACTTTTGCTGATCCCCTTCAGCATGAAATTACTGCTTGCATAAATCCAGGAATGCTATGAAGTAGTAAGAACAATTATTTTTCAGGAAAAAAATCTCAGTTCAATCAACATATAACAATATCTGGTGACATAAAAAAATGCAGTTTTCAGACTATAATGCATAACTAGGCTGTTTTTCCCACTGATCATAGAGCCTGGTTTTGTAAAATGATGAACTGTTTTTAGGTGTTCTGATTTTTAAATGCTCATGCTAACAAACAAACCTATCTAGGACTTTTTATTAAGAGTATGAATACTCAACATGTTTCAAACTTGTATCATGTTGCTGGGATAAAGGCTATCTAATTACAGTTTCTAACCTGTAGTACACATCAAATGCATGTTAAGATTGGGACACAAGGAGTTAGCATTACTAGAAACTCTATGTTTTCTGTTACAGAAAAAAATGGCCATCCCCAATACAGTTATATTAGTTTATTTTCCAGGAGAATCAAGACTACCATAACAACTTCAAAATGTTTTGTAATCTTTGTATTTCTTTAAAAGGAAATAAAAACTATCATAGCATGACACAGGAATTAAAATGAGATTTTTGAGACACATTAAAGTAACTATTGAATTAATAAATAATGTTATGTGGCAAAAGATTACTTCTGTCTGTGCTGGTCACTGAAACCTAATGAACTTCAATGCCCAAAGAAGAAAAGAAAGGAAGAGAAAGGAAAATAAATCCTGCTCATTCTTGCAGCTTTGAAAACTTGTTAGCCTTTAGAGGCTAACTTGGACTAAATAGCACCTTGATAAATACAGAGAAACCTCTAGTTTTTTAACAGATATTTCCTATTGGCATTACCTCACGGAAACGCAGAAACAAGGCCTGTGAGATATGTTAACACCAGCACTGCATTGTGTAAGAATACATTGTGTCAGAATACTGCTGACCTGTTTTAAAAACAGCCCTCTTTTCTTCCTGTCGTATCTGAGTAGCAAATCCATGCATGGGGGACACCAGGAGTCTTTCTGTCAAATCATACTAATTTTCACTTGACAGGATCCTGACTTTTCCTTACCTTAACCAAACAACTAACATTGAGTAGTGGTTAATAAGTCTCAGAACTACAGAATCATGTTAGCAGATGATAAACATCAGTAGACCATACTCTAAAATAACATGTAAGTGGGCCAAGTTTCTAACAACAGTTCTCTCTGGAGAAACATCAACACAAACTCAGTTTGAGAATCTAAACTTTGTTTTTAAGAATGTATTCTTCAAGATTATTTTTCATCTCCAGTATTTCACTTTGTGCCCTGCCCTTAAGAAGATATATGTTTTCTATGTTTTTACAGTGACCCTTTACCCAATGCAGATTATACCACACAAGCATCAAAACAACCAGAAAAATAAGGGAGAAAAAAAATGTGCAGTGAATCACTAACAGGAGCAGTAGAAGACCTCTGGGATGAAACTGAACATGGAGAATGGGAGGAGCCATAGCAACATATGGGAGTTTTATGGTAAACCTTGTAGATTATGGCCAAGCAGAAGGAGCTGCATTATGACTGCCAGAAAAGTCACAGTAAGTCTGCAAGAGAAGGAGATGGTTGTGCTGTCACACCACTCAGTGCTGGCAGTCTGGCAGGCACGGAAATCATACTGGAGGTGCAGTTTGAGGCAAAGATGTACTGGTTTTTGAAAGCGAGTGCAACAGCTTGAGCAGAAATACAATTTTTCCAATTCAGGGCTACAGCTAAATTCACTGTTCCTGTGAAGGCTGATTTACAGTTTGTTGGTGTGTAGAAGAAAGAGGAGCATGTAGCAATCACACCACCATGCAAGGGGAACAATACAGGAATTAACATAACCCAAATTCCAGACTTGGCAGCTCTTGATATCTCTGGTTTCAGATAACTCCAGGGCAAGCCAAATATTTCAGAGATAGGCCAGAAAGTTCTACATGCTTGCTGTGTCTGCTTTTCTGCTATGTAAATCGCTTGAAAGGAGGTGAAAAGAATGAAGATCTGTTGACTACAAAAAGCTTTCATGATCTGCATATCCTGAAATTCTGCCTCACTAACTTTATTTTTTAGTTTTTTTCATAGCTATTCATATCAGGATATTGTGCAGTCTGATTCTCTATTACCTTGTTTTTACTGGTAATAGCAATAGTAATTGATACAAGATCCTGAGAAGTTCACAAACTCAATAAATTTCAATGAGTTTAACATACTTACTTCCTACAGGGTACTTTGAATATCTCAGATGCAAGGTCTGGAGTCTTACCACATAATTTTACAAGCCATACTTTGAGCAGATGGACTAACAAAGCAAGGTTTCTTAGAGATGTGTGACATTTTATAGATGCTAATCCATCCCTACAGCTCCCCACAGTTTCTCATTGCATTTGCTCTCTTCCTTGACTTTACTTATTCTGCCACTTCTGTATCTTCCCTCGGTGTTAGTAGGCCTTAGATTCAGCTGCTCTCCCTAGGATGTAATTATTGGTTGACAATAACATGGAAGAGCTCATAGCCTGAACTGTCCTGAGCAGGTATCTGGTAATCCAAACAAAGCATGTAACAGTAGAGTTTGTGCTGTGACCCTCCTCTCAGTGCGGTATAATGCAGATCTTTCTCCTCCACCAAACCTTAAATTTTCACAAACACCTGCAGAACATCATCTGTTTGAGATGCTAACTTCTTCCATGAATTTAGGTGAAATTTGTCCAGTTTTAAGGCATTGTTGTGGTTTAACCAAAACCAGTATGGGCAGACAGACCACATGGGTCCAGGAGCTGTCCTTGAGAAAGAAAGCCAGAAAACAGAACTAAAGCAAATCCTCATTATACAGGCTTTATAAATTTATCTGATCAAATCAGGATATCTCTTGCAGCCTCAAGTTTATATTAAATGCAGAACATCTTATTTTTTTCCCATGTTTCTAAACACTAACTTGAAAATCCATATTTGTTATCATTTTAATACTTTAATTTCATTGCAAATGCTTGCCTAAAGTTTGCCAAAGCTTTGATCCTATAGTGTGCAAATTTGGCTTTATTCTATATATATGTTTGTATCAAACTTTGTAACCAAGGTAGTAGGACATGTAGAGCATTTTGTGTCATGTCTACCATCTAACATTTGTATCTTCTTCTTGTTCTTATCACCTTTTCACAAAAACATTGTACACCTGTTGCAAAGTCTTATTGGAGTTAAATTGTCCTTAATACCAGCATGCCTTAGATGTAAGTTAGAGAAGGGACATTAGGGATAATTGGAATTAAAGATAGTGAAATCCAGGGCCATTCTCTGTTCTTGCGGAGGTTTTTCCTGACATCTCAGACCAGCTCCCCAAAAAATATAAATTACAGTTTTTTACAGAAGTGTCCATATTCACAAAGAGTTTCATAGCTGTTTGCCTCTAACAGGTTTAAGTGAATACTTAGAAAATCTATGTCCAGTTCAGTGAGTGCCCTGCAGACAAAGGCCAAAGCATTAAATTTGACTTAGTGTTCTTCTTTGAAACCTCTTACAAGGTTTCTGCCTCATGGGTAGAAGCAATGAATTAGAAAATCAAGAACACTCCTGTGCTAACAAAGTAATTTTGACCAAAGGAAACTGCACACTGTTCTTCAGCTCATTTCCTCCACCAGGAGTGCACCACCAACACAACTTCCATGTTACCTGTGTTCAGCTGAAAGAGTTCTTTTTCAGCTATTCGTTTTTTAAAAGGGGGAAATAGTAACATGAGAAAAGCTCAAAGTTTTCACTGCAGCTATCTTGGCTTCTTATGTGAATGAAAGGAAGGGTGAAGATCTCATAGATGCTCTGAGACTTTTCCTTGAAGGTGGTCCAGAGATGCTGTGACAGCCCCTTTTCCTCCAGTATAGTGTATGTTTCAACTCACAGGCAGGACCCAGAGATATAGGAAAATGGAAGACACAGTGGCAGAAGGATTCAAAACAAGTTTAGGTTTAGTCTGAAGTTATGATGTTTATGGAGGAACTTATAATCGCTTTATTTTGTACAAACCAGTTTCTCCATGGGCGCACACGATTTCAGCCCATATCATGGGTGATACATCACTGTTTTGCCCTTGACCTTTCCAAAGACGTCTTTCTCCAAATGAAAGAAAATGCTTAGGATAGCAAGAACTCATTTTCTCTCACAGAAGAATAAAACTTCTCCCCTGCAACACTGGGAGAAATCCAAGTTCAGGGAGAAATGCCATGCCAACCAGCTAATCTAATGACAAGTCAGGCCTACCTGTAGGACATATTCTTTACTCAAGGAGACATTGTTCTCTTCCCCTTGAAGCAATATTTTCTATAGCAAAACAATTCTTTTTACTTCAGCACTGCAAGAAAGATCTCGAGCCATGTTTACTTATATTTATCCAAAGAGTAACTTATCCTGAGGACAACTTCACTCACAGAATTACAACAAAAGGTACATCAACAACAGGGAGGTTGTTGCCCACTGCTCATTTTAGAAAGTGGAAATCCCAGATTACATCTTCAGGGCAAGGCATGAGCAGACACGAGGGGCAAAAGAAGGTTTGGGCACCATGCCATCCACTTCAGCAGGGCTGAGGCTGATGCCAGCAAAGCATGTACCCGACACACGTGTTGTGGATGCTCATGGTAAAGCAGCCAAGCTGAACAGCTCGTGGCAAGCATGGATAGGGGGTGTTTATGGTCCTTGCACCAAGGAATGCAGAGGTTTATTTCACATGGGATGGAGGAAGTTTCTCACTCCATTAGCAATTCACAGCTTATCTACACTCTTGTGGGTGATCACAAAGCTTCCACCGTTGATGCCTTTTCACACTGTGCTATTGAACTCAGTTTCCTTCTTCCTAGGCATGTTATGAAAGCTCACCTGCTTTCAACCTTCAAAAGTCTTTAAAATACATCCTTAGGGCACTCTGAAATAAATGTAACCCTTTAAAATCTTATGTTCATCCATCCATGTGGTGTGCAAATGTTAAAAGGCAAGGGATGAAATGCAGCACTCTCAGGCTTTAGGCTGAGAAGAGAGATGTGCAATAACTCACCTGTGGGCTGCAAGGCACCCCGGGCAGTGTGCATGTCTAGTGAGATCAGAAGAGGCGGCTTTATTTTGCCAGTCCTATCAAAACAGCATAGAAACCTGCCAACCGCCCTAGTGAATAAAGCTGCATCCTGGAACCCCAGTACAGCAAAAGTGTAGGATGCTCAAATGGCAATCGCCACTCTCCATAATGGGACACCAGCTTCACGGGCTGCACATCTTTCTGACATCCACATTTTGTCTCCTTCTTTAAACATGAGTTCATTTATTTAATCCCCAGCATCAGCTCTTTCCTTCAGCCAGTTGCTGTTTCAGGGAGCTGCAGGCAAGATTTCCGCATTCTTGTTTTTCCCTCCACAGGCTGTCTCTCTTTGGATGTTTGGAGTATCTTTGGCTTTGTTCCTCTTTTAGCCACACAGTGTTTTGCAAAGCTTCTTCATCTCTCAGCACTTCAGAATAAACTGAATCTCTTCCCTAACATGCAGTACGCACAGGGACTGGTCTCAGGGGTAAAAGCAGAGGGGAGTGAAGGCTTCCCAAAGGCTCGGGAGAGGCACAAGTAGTAGCAAATGTGTCCCTAGGCCATGCACTTGAGTGCTCAAGTTCCTGCCACATACCTACAAGCTAGAAAGCTGCAGAGGTAGCTGAAGACTATCTTCACCAGCCCCTTTGCTTCTGGGCACCTGCCAACACAGCTAAGCCACATCATGATGAAGGCCAGCACTTGAGAGTACCAAGGGAAACAGAAGGGAGCACTGGGGAGCTCAGGGAGGCTGTTCACCTGGAGGAGGAAGTACATACATTGAGTCTCTAATCATGATGCCCTTTCACATCTCCAGAACACTTTATAGAGAAAGGAAATGTTCTTCTGCAAATGGCATTTCCCACAGTTGTCTTTAATTGCTCATGCCCTCTGGATAGGAGTTTTTATTTTTATTCTTAGGTGATTGAAGTTGTGCCTAAAATCTCGACCCCAAGTTGCCCAATCAAGCAAAAGGCAAGCAAATGAAATCCATGCAAATAGGCTTTTCATTTTTTGTTATTATTTGGGTTGTTACCACATCCCATAGCACACTTTTCCACTAGCAGTGTTGGGAAAGTGTCTTTTTAGCAATCACTTGTGGTGTTATTTTTTTATTTCCTAAATAATATAAACATGTAAGAAAGAAAGATAGGTAGATTGACAGGCAAGTATCTATTTATATCTTTGCATGACTCCAACAACTTTTTACATGCTTTAGCTTTATATACAAAAGCAAAACATCCGCTATCATTAAAGATTAATTAAATAAACCAACGAACAGGAAAGAAGAGACAGTCTCCTGTGACAGACAAAACAGAACATCATGGTTGTTCTTAGAATGCTTCCCCCAGACCTCCTGACACTGCCCTGGCAGGTGGGTAGGCAAACTCCTGACATTTAAAGTCCCAATACAGGAATCATATGTGCACATACTACTCTTGTTTTCCTGCAAGAATTAACTCGTCCTATTTGATCTAGCAGAGAAACTAATTGTTCTTGCAGTACCTGTGTTATCTACTCTCCTGGGATACATGAATGAAAGGAAAGAAATACAAAATAATGGTGAAATGCAGTTTACTTTACGCCCTCCAACATTAATTCTGGCTTTTATAACCTAACATTCTCTTGCCTCTCCACATATTTTCACCTGCTATTGTCAGCTGTTTTGCAGTTGCAAAGAGCTTTCATTCCCAACACTGCTGTTCTTCCCTCTGATCCTCTTCTAGTCTCAAATGAGAGCAGGATTGGACTTATGTCCTTGTAATTTCAATGGGAGAGGCATTCTCCTGCTCTCAAGGAATATTAGGAAATTCTTACCAATACACCTTACAGAGGAAGGTAGAAATCCCTACCACTGCTACAGCACATCTGTCCACAGCAAAATCCTGTTGACATCAACGCTGTTTTGGTGCTCCTTCTCCATATCCACAAGGAGAGTATTGTCAAAGGCAGTGGAAAATCAGGCCAATTTCATCAGGGCATAGGCACAAGGAAAAATGAAGACACTGTAAAAAAAAGAGGCAGAAGAAACTATTCCAATCCTTTTTTGCTTTTTATTCTTTGCAGTAAGCCTCTCTCAGGGACACCTTTGCTGATAAGGCACCAGGTGCTGTACAAATGCATGGGCAGAGGTTCTGCTTGGACCGACAGCAAGAGAGATGAAGGAGCGGGAAGCTGAGCAGAGCTGCTCAAGGAGCCCAACCTAAGCTACCTCAGCAGGCCAGCAGCTAAGCAGGTTGCAACAGCAGGTAGGTCTGCCTCTCCAGTCCTGCACCCTACTTACCCTGGTGGGGCAGGACACGCATCTGAGAGTCCCCTGTTTGCACCTGCTGAGCTTTTGAGTAATATTACCCTAGTGTTCAATAAAAAGTCTCTTCAGGGAAGCCTTGCATGGGGGAACAACTTGTCTGGAGTCATAGGAAACAGGGCAGTGAGATTTTCCAACCGAAAGAAACCTGGCTTCAGGTTTTGAAGACCTGGGATTCGTCTATCTTTCTTCTCATACAGTGGACACATGTTGAGTCATCACAGTAGCTCAAAATTATTGTTTATGAGACATGATCATAACTAAGATCAAGGGGAAGGGAGATTAAGAAGTCACAAATTAGGTATAAGCTCAGGCAGATATATGCTCTGTACAAAATAAACGTCTTAGACTAGCAACAAGTTAAGATGCTGGTTAGACAGAATAAATCTGATAGGATTACACATTTTTTTAAAAAAGCTTCTAAATCACGGCAGTGTTTTAGGAAAACTGCATGTGTATACAGAAACTTTCCCTTTTTGATACAAAGTGACTGTTTATTGCATCAATGCTTTATTTATAAAGGTCTGCACTTGGCCTTACAAAATAGCTATTCAAACACCAATGACTCAGATTTTTGGGACTTTCCTGCTTGTCTGGGAATAATGTGTATAATACAAATGTCTAGTTAATGAAATGTCATTTTCTGCATGTCACTGACCTTTGTTTTCTGTTAGAAACAGGGAAATAACACCAGTCCTCCTCCTTTATTCTTGGAAACACAGAATGACAACTGCAGTGTTTCATTAGCAGATGACAGTGACAGACCCTCTTTTGATCAAGCATTAATTCTTCCACACATGCTTCTCCAACTAGAGAAGTTAGCACAGTGTTTTCTAAGTTAACACACTGCTTTCCCTGAAGTAGTAAGACCCTTACTAAATTGAACTGGAAACTGTGCTTCTAGGGAGGAAGGACTATCTTTTTTCCTCTATTTTCACACTGCCAGATGTTTTGAGGTGCGTAACAAAGGTGCTTAAGCATTATAGTAATATCATATTATGATGTAAGCAATGACACTACATGAATACTTGAAATTTATTTTTTTTTTTTTTTTTTAAAAAAAGGTCAATTATCTAAATTAGTTAGGATGCTTCACAGCTGGAGCCCAAATGCAGAGATGCCCTAAGAATTTTAACTGCTCCTGCCTTAGACAAGGAAGAACCCCTTTTTTATTCATCCAGCAAAGGTTTCTTCCTACTGGTGAGAAGGATCTCATCTAGGGGTTGGGATGGAGGTGGTGACTGTGCATCCTGTTTGTCTCTTTGAACATAGCAAATTCCTACGTTCACCACTGCTCTGCAACAGTGAGACCTACAGCTTCACCCCACACTGCTGGGATGTTTCTGTTGACTGTAAATACTCCATCTGCTAGTTTAATTTGTGCTCCCTCCTCCCACTCTGCTTCTTGTAGCAGAAGAGACACCCGTCTTGTTAATTTTCTTTCCAGGACTTCATTGGCTTTTCCAGCCAATTATGCCAATTCTCCTCTTCTCTTAAATATGTTGGTATTTCCCGCTTGTAAAAGATTATCTCCTCTGACATCTCATGTTTTCTGTTGGAGCAAGAGCCTAAATAAAGGTGACAATTAACACTGAAAACAAGATCAGATCCTTTCAGGAAGGCAAAAGTTTGCAAACAGTTTTCCCAACTAGAAGCTTCTTATAACATTTACATTCTCAGGAGGACAAAGGGCAAATGTTAATGTATCCTGGTATAAAAAATACAGTACAAAACCTGACCCAATACAACATTATTAAAGCATATACACATGCCTGGACAGATCCATCACTGATCCACATTGGGAAGGGCGCTGGCCACAGACCATGCTGTGAGCAGAGCTGGGCCTTTGGTGTGCCTGGATTGCAGGGATGTAAAAGGTGTAAGACTTGCAAATGCCAGAAAAGAATCAAAGTAAAGCAATCATTACTGACTTATGGTGAGACAAGACCTGGAATGTGGCACCATCAAATTTTCTCATGGAGGACACATGGTACAGACCCTGAATTGGGCTCTTCAGTCTCTGTTTCCCCTCAGGGACCACATATGTATCCCAAAGGTCATCAAGTAAGCAGTAGTTCCTACATACTCAACAGCAGCACAGCAGTCTTTGGGTTTACTTACATTTTTCTAACAAGCTAAAGCATAAGGGCAAGGAACTAATTGCCCCCACCTCCTGAAACTTCTCCACTGCCAAATTGGGTTGTCATTGGCCAAAATGTTGAAAAAATCTGGTGGAGAGAGGGTATACCAGTAAACAGACAAACAGAAATGCAGTATGGTTTCCACTACAACTAGGCCAAATGATGTTGTGAGATGTTATGCTGCAGTAGTTAGAGAAGAAAAGTAACAACCAAGAAATGTCAGTTCAAATTAGCTCTGTCTCTGCTGCTGGATTGGGAGCCAGTCTTTAGCAGCTCATGCACTATTGTAAGGATTTGCTAAAGGCAGAATATCCATCTGAAATCTAGCCCATTAGCTAAAAAGATGTCATGCTTTTAATTTCTTTGCCTTTCACACCTTATTCTGTCAGCACTATAATTTTCTCAGTTTTGTTTTTCTCATTTTTTAAACATCCCTTATCATTACTACAGAAAGTTATGCACAGAAGAAGAGAAACCAATAGGCTGATCAATAGACAGTGCAAAGAGTAAAATGGCCTCCTGAAAAACATCTGCCAAACACATAAATTAAACTGGAAAAGAGAAAGTACTTTTCCTACAGTCTGTTTCAGTACTTATATATACTCCATATAAAAGAAGGTTAAAAAAATAAGCACAGGGTAAATGACCTTATACTGTACACTGTTTTGAAAATACGGAGCTATATCTCACTCTTACATTATCAGAGTTGCTCCAGTTCTTTCAGAAGAGAAAGTACTTATAGGCAAGGGTTTAAAAAGGAGGGAGACCCTCAAATGTGTAAGCTCTGGATAGACAAATTTGTGTGGATACCATGCTAGACTGCATGCTTAGTTTGATGAGTGGTTTGGTTTTACAGTTCTTTCAGTATACGGTAGAGAAAAACAGTCATTAATCAACTCATAGTTTGCTGGCAAGTCACCTGTAACATACGCAATGAAAATAGCCACATGACCAAAAGCACTGAATGAACAAGGACCCATCATTGCAAGTTATTTGCAGGGTTTTTTGCCACATGCAGCATGTTGCATGCATTCTTTTTGCTGGGCCAAAGACTGCTTAAATGTCTTAACTGTGCTTAAATGACACGACATAAATTGTAAGACAAATGCTGCCAATGGAGCCACTAGATGCAAACGCTAATTTGGCATCCTCACAGAGCAGGAATAAACAGCTATAAAATCCATTGGAGTATTATGGGAGCAGGAACCCCATGGGAAAAGTTAAAAAGAATACATTTTTTTCTGAGGCTGTTCTCCTACTAGTAGCTAAACAATGTGCACTTAAATCTGCCAGTGTTTTCTGTGTTTCCATCAGCTTGTCTCCCATTGTTCATTATCCAATATCATTCAGCCTTATAACATCTGAACAAAACCAGGGCAGCAGGCATGACAGTTTGTTACTGCTGGTGATTAACTGCCTAGTCCCTGCCACCCCCAGGGAAAGCGGAGATTGAGCTCACGGGAATTTCTCTAATTAATTTAAACCCTATAGGCTTAAGATAGGCTTCTCCAGCTGCCGGCGTTTGGAAGCACAGTGCTGTGAGCCAAGGGCACAGAGCTAGGAGCCCTGAGCTGATGTGGATATACGTACACAGCATTCACTGAAAACTTGTTTTGAGCCTTCTCATGTTTTCTTACTACAAAGGATTTCTCTGGGGGCTTTCTGACACCATCATTGATCCTCTTCATGCCTCCAGCTCTCTGGGGATGACATTTATCCTGGGAAATAGAGCCAGAGAAGTACTTCAGCACTACATATCAGCCTTCAAAGTAAGGCTAGGATAGCCCTGAATTAACACACAGACTGGCAGTGCCCCTCTGCATTACATGGCAAAACCTACCCTTCCCCTAACATACTCATTAACGCTAATCGGGCACAGAAACCTTAATACATCTAATCCAAGCACAGAATATGCCCCATGACATTTGGGAGGCTAATTAAATTTAGCAATCTTACTTAGCATGAAAACAAAAAGGAAGTTGTTTCTTCCTGGTGAACACTGGAGCGTTCACAAAAAAAGAAACTTTCATAGATGCAGTTTGTGCCCCCTTTGCACCCTTGTGCAATTATAGTAATGCTAAATAATGCTCCTAACAGAAATGGGTTATTTGTAACCTGACCAAACAAGGAGTGCATTAGTGTCCCAAAGCCGTGAGTTCCTTCTCCTTCACTGAATCATCCTGTTCAGACAGATGTGGTCTCATGAAATGAGAGCCCCTTGGTCCCAACTGGCTGGAGGCTGCTCAGCAGTGGCCAGGGGACTGCTGCAGAGGGAAAGGGCAGCCCTGGACAGGGCCCCTGGGAGTGCCCTGGGTCAGAACCACCTTCCACTATACCCTCCAGGACAACCCCGCAGGTAGCCCCTGACCCTAGCAATGCACACTGTGCAGCCCACCCTTCTCGAGCCCACCCTCTTCTTGCCTTGAGTCAGCCCAGGGTATGACCCCTTTTTAAAACCTAGTGTACATCCTTGTGCCATACGGAGGATTCAGCGGAGGGGTAAAGCATTGTGTGCAACATCACAGCAGCTGGGCAAAGAAGGGCAATGTTCGTTAGCTTTGTTAATTATGGAAGTTTTGCAGCTCACTGCTTAATATTGAACAAATTGTGGGTCTGCACAATTACTGTCTGGATTGATAAATACCTCTTTAATTGGCAAGGCTTGCGTGAGATGAACTTTTAAATCACAGCATTTGCACACAATACAGTGTGAAATTTCTTTCCTTTTATTTTTAAATGAGTCACAAAGAACTTGATTTAAGATATATTGCTATCTTCTTTTTAAGCGGAGTCAGAATGGCTGTACCATAGCCTAATATTGCCAGTATTTGGTGCCAACACTTTGATCCATACACGTGAACTGGATATAGACATAAGAGCTTACTAAACAAACTGGACAGAGTCCCAGTGGGAACACTCAAAAATGTATTAATCAAAGTCAAGCGGCAGAGCAAATTGAACCAGTTCATTAATTATGAAAATTCTCTCATGAAGTGACATGTTGTTAACTGTGTGGATACTTAACACATTTGAATCTGTAGACTACTCTCCATACATGCAAAATTTCATTAGAAATGGAAGTTTTCTTCTTCCCTTCTCCATTTCTGAACGAAAAAAAAACCAAAGCAGTATAACTATGACGTGCACATAGCTACACACAGTACACTTTGTGAAGAAAAGCAGCTTTGCACAGTGGGTGCATCGGTCAGGAGGCCAAGCAAAAAATGTTATTATGGTCAGCAATTTTGAGAAGCATATGCTTGAAGGGAAGAGCAAGCAACCTGTCAGCTGTACTGTAGGATACGGTGAGCCTCTACAAGCGTGCACTGGTGATTGCACAGGCCTCCCAGCAGCACCAAGCTGCTGAGCTCAGAGTCAGAGAAACCTGAGGTCTGGAAATGCAGGCAGGGGACAGTGACTAGGCAGCCAAGTACAGGCAGAGAGAAGAAGTGGAAGATTTTGACATTTCAGCCAGAGCAGGAGGATCAGAAGGAGTGACAAGGAGCATGGGGAACCTGGGCAGAGGAGAAACCAGAAACCTGCTGGTGTTGCAGTGGGGAGGAGTGGGTTGGGTCCCCAGGGTTCTCTCTTCACCTTCTCAACAGCGCTCCATGGTCCAGCAGCCAGCATGACCCTGAGCCAGGCTACTGGTGGGCATCCATGGGCCTACGTTGCCTCCTTACCTGCTCCTCACCGAGGCACTCTGGCCACTAAAACAGAGAGGGGGAGCTCAGATTAGCCGGTTTTGCCCATTTTGATCCAAAGCTAACCTTGAACAGAGGCTGTTACACACACATGAGATGCAGAACGACTTTTGCAGAGATTGGTAAATCACAGTATACCTCTCTGTGCTTTAGTCACTTCACCTGTAAACGAAAAAGAGCAACGTCATCCTTATAAAACATCATGCACCCTACTGACAACTGATGTATATAAGATCTATAAAGAATACATAATAAACTCCACTTTTTAGACCCTTTATTGGCTTAAGGAAAAATGAAACAAGAGACAAAATGTTTCCTTACTTTGCTCGTGAGTATACTATAGTTAAATAAGCCAGTTTTTCAGTTGTTTGTGCTTGATGGATTCTGTTACCTTTAGCAGATCTCTTAAATAAAGACTGTAAGTCCACAGATGCCCACAGAATGAAGTTTAAAAACAAAGACCAGTCAATGTACTTTCCCTTTCTCCCAGTAATGGAAGAGAAATGGTTGCCTACATATTAAATCCTTGAGCAAAGTACTTATTTTTTAGGGGATCTTTTGCTGAATATGATCTCAGACTCAATTACGAGAGAGAGCCTGAGATTCCCAGGAGGGATGCAAAGCACATTTACTTACAGTCCCCTTAGAAAGGGAGAGCAATGTGAGCGCTCATTGTCAAATCCCGTGAAGGAAATCATACTCATGTTCAAATGCCTCAATTACCAGTCTTATGGATGCTGTGATTACCAGCCCTACAATAGATACTTTATTCCTAGTCCACTGGTCTTTAGCACTTCTGTACATCATGGACTTAAAAAGAAAAAATTAGAAGAACATGGTTTCAGATTTTACTTGCCTTTCAAAATGATTCAAATAAACTATCTTTCTAGTGCAGGAAAGAAGACAGAAATTCTATTTCTCATGTAAGGAACAGTGATAAATTAAAAGATTTAGATAACCATGTTCAGCAAGCTCTTTCTGATGATAGCTAGTTTAAGAAAAACAGGTAACCTGTTTTTCAACAGACAGATACAGTTTAATTGAAAAAGTGCATTTCCCTTGGAAGTTTTCAGAATTATACTGGGTATGCTTCTTCTCAAGGTTTCCTCTGAGTCTTTCTCTTTTCCATTTTTTCTAAGTTCCCTGCTGCCTATCACAGTCTGCCCTGGACAGAGTTGTTTATTCTTTTTCTTCTCTTATTTCCCTGACCCCTGAGAGCTAATGACCACTCAGGCAGTTCTGGGTTTAGGAAATATACTCATTGAAAAAGAGCAAAATATTTTGTTTCAGTATTTTCAACATGAGAACACGTAAGAATGAAAGAAAAGCTCTAACTGCCATGCTATGGCATTTTTTTCACAGAAAAACTCAGTCTCACTTCAACTAATTTCAGCCTTTCAGAAGTTAGACATTTAGTGAGCTGGCCATTTGGGCTTCCTCTGTAGTCAACAGAGACAGGCATGTGCCCAGGTGAATTCATCCTCCCGATCTTAGTCACCTCTCCTAGGATGGGATGAATCACATTTGCTAGAGCTGAGGAGGCTGAACTGCTGTCTTAGATTAAGCCCTGAACCTTGAGACAGCCAAAGTCTGGCTGGAGGATTTCCACCCACAGTGAATACACACATTACGAAAAATATTGCTGTTTTTGACACAAAGCATTTAAGCAAAGCATGTGAGCTTTTTAACTGGTAAGTCTTTGTTTCTATGTTTAATTCAAAATTACTTACATAAATGCTCCACTCTACACTTCCTAATTTCTTCAAATTGTTCTGTAATTTTTCCTGAAATTGTAATATCTTCCTCTCCTGTTGAAATTAAGTTTAAAGTTAAGAATTCAACATTTTAGGTGAAATAAAATTTACTTTTGCACAGCTCTGTTGATTTATTATTATTCACTGAAGTACTCCACTGATTTCCAGACATGTCACTTGTATACAAGCTGTTGATATGGGAAATATTTCAAGAAAAGGGCATGTCTCAATAATTAAAAAAAAAAGAAAATAAGTCATATATAAGTCCAATGGTATGGGAGTTACCAACTGACAGATTAAGCTTTGCTTAAACTTAGACTAAGATCTCAAGCTTTGACTAAGATTTAAGGAGCACATTTCTTCAGGGAGTAGCTGAATATTATCTCCACAGGTATCTGATGACTCTAAGGTAGAGAACAGTGACCACCCTTTTGCATTTCCTAAAGACTAGTCAGATGAAAGATGATAGCTAGCCCATCTTCCTTATGTGACCATAACCTATTAGCCCCAAATCCTCCTGATAACCAAACAACTGTGATATTCTTGCAAAATCCCTTTTCTAAAACAGTAGCAACCATCAATTAAGTGGACTAGTTTTTATATATTTCATTATAACTGCTTTTATCCAGCAGTACTCAGAAGCAGTAGTATACTGGGAATATTAAACATGTTTTACTTGGGAAGCCACTGAGGAGAAAGGTTTTAGGAGGAATAACTGACTCTCCAGCAGCCTAGGGGAAAAGTGAGAGGTCCCCTGGTCACATTGCAGAACCAGAGTAAGGTCATGCCCATTATTCCATGTGGGCCACACTCAGTTCCTAAACAACAAAGGCTGTTTGCTTAAATCATTGCTTCTACAGGGGAAATAACATTTTCCAAAACATCTGAAGCGTTAAAAAGAAATTCCAGTTTTGGGCAACTTTGCTCAGCAGAGTCCATTAATAAGGAAGGACACTGCTTTATCATTAAATGAGGAAAGTGGGGGCTTTTTTATTTATAACATTTATAAATGTGAAATAATTCTTTAAGTTGTTATGGATAGTAATGATCTCACACCTACACAGCCCTATAGTTAAATAAGCCAGAACAACTACTTACATAGATACTTAGCAACATCTAGTGACGAGATCAGGCTAATACAAGAAAACATTAGGAACAAACTTAAACTGAGGGCAAGCTAAAACACTAATTTTATGTTCTTGCTTCATCGAGGTTTTATTCTAGGTAAAAAACAGTTCATTCATGCATAAAATGCACTAGATTTAAACTCTCCCTCCCTAAAAAAATGTTTCCCATTTTCCACACAACTGAATGGGCCAAAAAACGAATGTGAAATTACTGAAGGTTTTTGCTGTATTAATAAAAAATCTGCATATCATATCTTCCTTTTAAGCAGCAGTGCTGGTGTAGAACCATTGAGATCTCCATATGAACAGAGAACTATACTGTATCTTTATTTCGGGGTTGAGAATTTAATATATAAAATATTAAAACATGGGCAATGAGACATTTTAAACAGTATGTTTAACAGATGGTGGCTACCCAACTGTGTATGAGTGCTGGAGTTACATGTAAGCAGCAGAAGTCTTTTTCTTTTTTCTTTTCTT
>VZZY01018010.1:0-21224 GCA_013400335.1 Eurystomus gularis
TGAGGTACTCAACAAAGTTTTTGTCTCAGTCTTGCTGCCTACGTCTTTTCTCTCACCTCCCAAGCTGATGGACTGCAAGACAGGGACTGGGGGATCAAAGTCATTCCCACTGTAAGAGAAGATCAGGTTTGTGGCCACCTGAGGAACCTGAACATACATAAGTCTGTGGGACCTGATGAGATGTATCCCAGAGTCCTGAGGGATTTGGCTGATGCAGTTGCCAAGACACTCTCCATGATATCTGAAAAGTCATGGCAGTCAGGTGAAGTTCCTGGTGACTGGAAAAAGGGAAACAGTACACCCATTTTTAAAAAGTGTAGAAAGGAGAACTCCAGGTCAGGTACTACTGACTAGTCAGCCACACCTCTGTGCCTGGGAAGATCATGGAACAGATCCTCCTAGAATGTATGCTGTTTTCTATCACCCATAATACAGTTTGAATGTAAACCAACCCCTTAAAAATCAGGGAGTGATTGAGGCAATCATGTGAAGTACTCAGAAGTATTCCAGGATACATTAGAATAGATGTACACTCTGACATTAGACTCTTAATATAATTAATTTAAAGTTAATTTTGTTATGTTTTACCACATTTACAGTATTATAGACCTCGAAATATTTGAATCTTGAAAAGGAAAGTTCTATTTCAAAGTGAGGAAAAGGTCTCCAGTCATGGAAATGAAAACTACTGTCATTAATAATTCTCTCTTTCTTCTAATTGCTTTGACAATGTTACTGAAAAGTTACTTTTAAAAGTAACCTTTCAGGCATGGAAAGAGTTTAGAGGATACTGTTATTTTTGGAATGGATTTTATAGTGCTTTTAACTACCAGAGACTTTGAGATGAGTTCTCTGCAAGGAAGGAACTATAACTTATGGACAATACAGCATGAAATTTGATCAAATTTTATTTTTGTTTCACCTTCTAGTGTCTACAATGACACAGAAAGAAGGGCAGTAAACACTGGAAAATATCTTAAAAATAGTAATATGAAGAAGCATATCCTAATGGTAAGGAAAACTGTGAAAGATCTTTATCTGCTATGGCATTGCAGGATGTCAGTAAGAAATGAATGCACTGCAGTTGCTGCTTTTAAAAATACAAAATTTTATAAACCTTGTCAATCTGTTTGTTATCAGAAAATGCATCAGCTGAGAATTACAGTATGCCTCTCACAGCTTCTATTTGTTGAAAATGTTCAGCAATGCTGAACTACCTACATAAATTGCTGGCTGCTACATAAATTGCTGAATGGAAACCTAGAAATATTTCCAGTTAGAATTTACTACATAGTGTCACACAGAATATAATATAAAGGGTTTATTCTGCTAATTAGTAGAACTGGGAAAGTACTGATCAGGAAGATTGACACAAAGTGACAATATTAATGAGCACATGAATTAGATGAGCTGGTTTTCTTACAGATCATACAAATCCCAGAACTACGTAGAAAGTTGACCCTTCTAATAGTTATTTTTAAACT
The DNA here is from genome assembly GCA_013400335.1 of Eurystomus gularis. Classification (NCBI taxonomy): domain Eukaryota; kingdom Metazoa; phylum Chordata; class Aves; order Coraciiformes; family Coraciidae; genus Eurystomus; species Eurystomus gularis. The sequence goes on from VZZY01018010.1 coordinate 1,485, forward strand.
ACTTTTAATTTGTATTCTACAGAATAGTAAAATTGAAATTTTAGATTTTAAGTTTCTTTTCCTTTGAAGATGTTTTCTGCTGAAACATTCTCCAGTCTTGCTCAAAGAAACATCAGTGACATTCTAACATGCTAGCCCATAGCTCAGTGTTAGTTAGACTGAATCTTAAGGAAGGGTTTTAACACCTAAGACCCCCTGCAATGCTACTTTGTTTGGGTTCTGGGAACAGATTTGTCAAAGCACGTCTTAAAAATTGTTTGACGACTAAAAATACAAAACAATTTATAAGAATGTATATGTATTCTGAGAGACTGGGATGGACATTTTATATTTAAATATGCTAAAAACATTTCTGCTTGCTCACAGTATTGAACAGTGTGTGTGCTGCTTCTTCACAAAAGGTAACTGCATGAGATAATACTAGAGCTCTGACTTTTTCATTCTCAGATTGTTTTTATCCTGCACCTTCTAAGTTATGACCTCAAAGTACAGACCTTTGGGAACATATTGTCCTGTATACAGGGAAGTCTCATGAAAAATTTCACTCTTCTCGGGAAAAACAATCAGAAATGCCATACCTGTCCTAGATCTCAGTCATATGACGTATTCCTGAGAAGGGTTTTCAATGCTTTTTCCATTAATTAGTTGAATTACTTCCATAAGTACTAATAACTTTGTATATAGATGTGGTCTACACAGTAAGAAACAGGAGACTTACTCTTGCCCAAAGAGAATCTATATAAGAAATGGTGTCAGAAAGGGCATTTAGGGATAGTTTGATTATGATTTGGAAGGTGGTGGAGATGTAACAATTAAAGGGTATGGAAACCAGGGCTAACTCTTCAATCCTTAAGAAACATCTTTTTCTTAGTGGCACAGACACTCAGGCACCTAATTCTAGTTCAGAAAAGAACAGACTCTACACCTTCACTTTTACTGTGAGGTGATTCTTGAATCAGACGGGGTTCCCCTAACCAAATCAGGTGTCGTTACTTTAAAAGATGTTAAGAATCAGGATTGGTTCCCTGCATGATATTTAGTGCTTAATTTAGAGTACAGCGAGTTGTCTCTGCACCATACTTTACTGCAAAGCACAAACGTCTCCCTGTTCCTCAGGCTTTTCCTAAAATTCTCATTTGACTTTTTCACAAAAGGGAAAAAAGTTAAAAGAAGGGAAATTAAAACCTGAGTGATGACATGGTAAATTGAGCTGACATGGGCCAGTTAACGTATACAGAGAAATTTTACATCCACACACCTCATATAAGAAATTAATGCACTAAACTTCATTGATTTTTCAAGCAGTTAATTCTAATCTAGCAAGAATTCTCATATGAATTTCACATATAGTATCAAATTTTCATTATTGTTTAGCCAAGTAAGTGTAATCTAAAAATAAGTATTTAATGCATATATATTTATATTCATACATACTTTCATATATACATACAGACACAACACAGGTGTGCACAGCCTCAAAATAATAGTTAATGCTGTCTTTCAGCAAATCTAGATATCTATTGGTCTGCACCTCCTATCTCAAGCATGTGAAAGTTGCCAAATACTCATAAAAATGAGGACTAGTTTACTTTCATTTATTCAGTTGCCTAGTTTAGCCAATTATTTGATCAATTAATGAATTATACTAGTGAGTTAAGGAATAATACGACTTCAGTAATTGCAGGACATTACCAAAAAAACCCAATGCCGGCTTCCTATTTGAGGATCTAAACGGGTCTGTGCTTGAAAACCGTAAGTTGGTAGTGTCTGAGGGACATGGAGGATGGTTCCCAGAAGGTAGGATGCATGCCACATGCACACCATCCACAATTCCTACAGGCTTTGGCTTAATTGGTTTTGAGCCAAGGAGTTGGCACATTCACCAGTCCATCAGAGTATAATTTCTGATCAATGCCTTTTCATAAGATCTCTTCAGGACTCCACTGGAAGTAAAATCTGATCTGAATAATACCTTGGGCGCAAGAAATATTCATGTATCTATAGAAAAAAGACGCATGTTTTCTCTACCTCAAATGCCAGCATATTTGCATACTAAACAGTACAAAAAAACCATAGCTCAAAATAGCCATTTTAGTGGCAGTTCCTCCTGTGGTACACTAGTGCGCCAGCTTCCAGATATAGAATATTTTCTCAAGAAAATAATTTTCCTTAGAGAAGTGTAATATCCAAGACTTAACAAAAATACAACCACAACAGAAAGACCAGTGGACATTCTGAGAAGCACACAGAGACAAATATATACTGTGAGAATTTGCCTTGTGTAATGACTAAGTCACTTATCTTTCACTTGTAGGATGGTAGAGAAAAGAATTTCATGTCTCAAGATGAATTAATTTTGGCTAGCTGACTCATGAGTGAATAATTCATTGACTTGCAAAATAGATATTAACAGCAAGAGCCTAGATTTTTGTCATCAGAGATAAAATTAATTAATGTATTTTGCAAGTAAATTAAGTAAAGAAAATAAAATAAGATAATACACAGGGTGCAATATGACATTAGGAAGAAACCTCAAAATACAAATCTGAGACAAGTCTGCATTACTCATGGTAATAACACCCATACTAAAAGTTTCCTAAAGGCTATATTTTAATACAATGTTTTTCAGTTTATTATTTCTAATTGCCCATTCTAAATTTTCATACTGTACATCAGTTTTAGAAAAAAATGTTTTGCAATTTATTAAATGCCAAATTAGAATGAAATTAGATTCTGCAATATTTTTTTTTCTCCATGAATTTTTTTTGAAGACATTTGTTAATTGGCTTGGTGACTTTTGGAACATTTTTCATTAGGAAGGCGGGGGAACAAAAGCATGAGCATTTGGCTAAGTGATAAATAGTATGAAAAATCTGATTTTATACAACACATGATTACTCAAGGCTTGCTAAATTTTGACAGGGAAATTGTCACTGAAATCAGAAATAAAACTCTTTAACACAATTGTAATATTAAAGAGCAGGCATTCTTTATTACAGCACTGGATGGCATAAGGGATAATTCCACCTAACATGCATGCCATGTGTGGTATCAGACACAGCTTATATCACTCTGTTACATATGTATACATCAAATTTCCTGGAAAGGTAATTCTATTTCCTGGAACTAATTATCATAGTTGCATAGTCATTACACATGTGGCCTGGGTCTCTGAGGGGATTCCCTGGGGGGTCATTGGTGGTCTCCGGTGGTCCCTAGTGGTCTCTGAAGAGGTATTTCTTAGTATCCTTTCCATGAACTCTGGGCCTCCTTTTCCATAGATGGTCTTTTCTTAGACCATCTCTTTGTTTGTAGAGTGTTTAAGTCCCTTATCTTGGCCTTGTTTCTGTTCTTTCCTGAGGCCCCTTTGTAACACTCCTAGGATGTGTACTGTGTACTCCTCCAGAGTGTGCCAGTCATGGTTGCAGTCCTTGACGGCATTCTTTCCTGAGGCCCCTTGTAACAAAATGATCTGCAGATACCACCTATCTCATGCTGCCATTCCAGGGAGGAAGGTCTGAGTAAGATTTCCTGTGCAAGTAACGTTCTATCTGCTGTGGATCTCTACTGTACAACCCCCTCATACATCTAATAGCAGAGGAGAATACTTCACCACTTCCTACATGTCTCAGACATAAAAGCATGCCAGCAAGAATATTATTTTTAAAAAATATATATGATTAATTATTGGTAATAAAAATAGTATTTCATGCCTAGGAGATAGGAACCTATAGTACAAATGGAATAAGATGGATGAACAGCAAGAGCAAAGACAAAAATGCACAGAACAGTGTGTGCAAAATAGCCAAGTGATAGCTTGTGACTCTTGGCATTGCTCACACTTTTGCTTGTACTGATCAAGGTTGGAGGTTTCTTTTTAATTCTAGTGATACACTAGGGAGAAGAAAGGGATTGTACAAAAAGGCCATTTGGAATCCTGTACAGATAAATAATATAGGCCTGCCTATAGTTTCACAGGTAAAATAGACTAAATATTACAGGTAAACTTTATGCAGCAGCTAAAAACTCTTGTTTAGAGGATCTTGGCCCTCCATATACTTGAACATGCAGTATAAGAACATTCATAATATGAGAGTGCAGGAAATAGTGCTAGAAAAATTAAGTATATTTTGCAAAAGACTAAAGCGAGCAAATCTTGTTTTTGTCTGAGCTTCAGAATATTCCTTTCAGCATAGCTCTGAAGAAAAATGGGTATTTTTTATACCCATACTACTTCCTAAAAACTGAGGAATATATTTAGGAGTAGACTAAAACAGTGTAGCATTAGGAAGCAGTACACCTTAGTGGTGGGCACTGACACTCAGCAATGAAATTTGTTTCTTGAGTTAGCTTCTAAAACAATGAATCTGTCTGCTAACATCCCCCTTGGATAGCACAGGTGCCAGATAGCTTTAATTTTCAGTTCTCATGATCCCACACTGTCAGTGTAGTATCATCGTTTCATCTTTGTCCCCATGGTTGTAACACTGCATGTATGCAAGATCACTCCAAGTCTTTCCTGTAAGACTTCTCATCTAGGATAAATATTAATCTAAAAGAGTCTTTAAATGATTTCTAAATATCTCAGGCCCAAGGAGATGCCAGAAAAAAGACTCAGGCCTTTGTCGCAGCATGCCTCGAGCTATCCCGGACTTAGGGGATATTTGTAAGTGTTTAGCCTGGTCTTGTGGTAATGGTTCAAAACCCCAGGCGGCTCCACTCAGAGAAGACAAAATGGAACAGAGTAAAACAAAACAAAAAGCAAGTAATCTAAAAGCTGACTATGTAAAGGAATATGAGAAGAATCTGTACATAATGAGGGTCGTTAGACACCATGTTAGTAGGATAAGTACTGACTCAAGTGACACATAGTCACACATCAGTCAGTCTAAATTTCAGCAGTGAGGATTTAACCTCTTTGCATAAGTTGGCTCAAGAAATGTCTACCTTTCTCCCAACTGGACCAAAAGGCAAAACAGCTTTTCCCTTTTTAACGTAATTAAGTTAGACTCAGAGCAATCACTCCTAGCCTGAAGCTGGCTGCTTCCTTTTCAGGGTTTGTGTGTCCTGCAGATCATCTATTTTCTCTCTCTCACCCAGCAATACAGTTGGATTTAAAAAGTGACAGTGTTACAGCTTAACCTAAATCTGGTTTTGTATTTTATCCTATGTTTTGTGTAATTCATAAATAGCTCTAAGAGCAGAACCCAGGATTCCTTTCTTGCAAATCAAAACCTGCTTACTTGTTTATCCTTTCCAATTTAATTAATTTCATGCTTCTATCTGCACAGGAGAAATAGTTAATGTAGATTAGATTGTGGATTTATGGTTAGACCATTCTCCCAGAAAGGATAAAACCAGGTTTGATTTGTTTCTGTTTGAAAATGATAGAAAATGTTTTTACTCCCATGCAACTATGCAAGACTGAACATTTAACCCTTTCCTGTGTATCTGAACAAAACCAACTATTGCTTGTGTACTGCGTGTCCAAAACTTAATTATTTAATATACCTGATCAATCAAGTCACTGAGGCATTTTAGGGCAGAGTTTCAACAGAGACCATGGTTTTAGGCAGCTTTTGTCTACAGCTCCTTTTCACTCCTGAACATCCCCATCAACAGTATGACTTCATTCTTCTAGGGCCATATAATGACCCAGACAGGCCAATTTGTCTGGATTTAAATTGAAAGGACGGCAGTGTTTGCTTACGGTTTATCTGACTTAAGCCAGAGCAAATGCCAGTCTAGTTCATCACATACAGAGGCTGCAACAGTACTAAGAGCAAATCACAATTGTAGGAATGGATAGTCAGAGAAGGTAGCACAACAAGCACTCCTGATGAAAAAAAATTAGCCACACATGCCCTCAGTCCCAGTTTAGATGATATTTAGATAGTTTCAGCCTTCACTACCCTTCTTATGCTTCAAAATAGGGAAAAAGTGTTATATAGTATCTATATTTACCTTGAAGCTGGTGTGAGTAGCTCAAAATTAAATATAGCTCTTTGCCAAAAGAAAAACACAGTGTATTTTATTAATATATATGTTGATCAGAACGTGACTAATGGACTAATTCACAGTCAACAAGGATGAGTTCCTAAAGGAAATCAATAGTTTTCAATTTGAAAGAGTGAACAAACATGTTCCTCTACTTCTGGGTGTAAACCTGAAGGGACACTATAAATTAATTTACTCTTATATTAACAAATTAAAACTATGCATTTCCTTCACTGCACTAAGATGCTTGACTCAAGTTCCAAGAGCTATTGTGACAGCTTTGAAGCTTAGCATTTTTGTTGTGTTCTTTCACTATGTTACCATCTTTAAAGTAAAATGATTTCAACTTTCTACAGGCAGTATTTTAGCTTTAGGAAAAGATATTCTAAAGCAAAGCACCATTATGAACATTGGTCCTATGTGAGATCTGGATCCACATACACATAATCTAAGCACATCAATGACTTCATTCTGCAATCCCATTCATCTTACTATTTAGTATTAGAAACCAATGAAACACTTCCATGGATGCAAAATTTAGCAACTTTAGAAAAAGACTTGGAGGTTTAGTGCTCAGAAGCTGTAGAATAGCACAACCAGTGCAATGCTTCATTTCTAAGTGTAATCAAAAACCGCTTTTTTTTTTTTAAATTTGTAACTCCTTAAACAGTTCCCTGTGGGCTAGAGTATTGCACTCAGAATAATAGAAGGTTATGGGTATAAGTAGGCACATAAAGCAACACACATACAATTCTTAGTAAAAACATAGGGGAAATTAAAACACATCTCCATGAGCTCATGACACTTTCAAAAGACAGATCAAGAGTTGTTAAACAGTTCCGACAAAAAAAAAAAAAAAGTATCCTGGTTTTCCATTTGAAAACTCATCTGTCTTTAGCATGACTAGAAGCACTCTTTCTCCTTTCCTCCTGTACTTTTCAAAGCAGTCCCCCTGGTTTGGAATGCAATTAGAAGTAAAAGCGAACCTATAATGAGGAAAGTTATCTTCATCTGTGCTCATTTTCACTTCAAAACAATAGATTTATTATATGTATCGGTGTAAAATAGTGGTTTCATATTTCAAGATTCTGAACTTGATGCAATATGGCATATATTAATTAAAATAGGCAAAAATCTTTATGGATAAACCTTCTAAAGCTGCTTAGTGAAATCCTGTTCATAGGGTTGTGGTTTTTTTTGACACCAGGTAATAGTATTTAATTTGCCATTATATATTAAAGATGTAATGCACTCTGTTCTCCCAAACTAATTTCTTCAATCAGACAAGAGCAATTCACAAGAAAGGTATATTATAGGTAGCTTAACAGCTGGTGCTCCATATATATTATTCCTTAAAGACTTTTCAGTGATATATAGGAATGTTATTTTATTTTGTTAAAGCTACCAAATTGTTTTGCTAACAACAAAATAAAGCAACCATTATAAAGTTTCCTTTTCCATTTGCTGACTGTATGAAAGAGAAATGTATTATAGTGAAACCACCTTATGTGCATGTGCACACAGTTTTAGCATCTGTTCTTGATTTGCTGTGTATCTCTCACAAACACACAGGTGAATAAACATACAAGTAAAGATCTATTTTTACAAGAACCTCAGATCTTAGAGAATTTGTAAAAGTGGCTCTGTTTGTTAAGATTTGAAATTCTTAAAAAGTAATGCCTTCAAAATTATACAGTCACAAATATTTCTATGAACAAAACAGAAATAAAATAAAAACTTTCCATACAAATGGAAAATCATACAAATAAAACATCTGTGGACAGAATTTGACTTTATATTTTAAGTAGAAAGACTTATAACTTCAGAATTAGTACAGTTCTTTTAACATTTATGTGCAAGATTTTGTATATTAAAACACCCCAAGATAAAGCCATCTAAAATACATCATTACATTGTTTTTGTTCATAGTTCTCAAGGACAAGCATTTTGATTTACATTGTTCTCACAGATTTTTTCTGAAAGCTCACATACTTCTATCATCTTTCCTAATTTACGAATTTGAACTGAACATAGATTTCCATGCTCAACTCAATTAAAAGCTTAAACCATTCTTTCAATAATTTTGTTTTTTTTCTTTGAAAGACTCAGTATTATAGAGAAAGCTTGTTTTCAAAGCTACACTGCAATTATCAAACCCTAATGTCTTTCTTTTAATATTTCCCAGGATCCTAGTAAGATTCCAAGCCTACAGAAATTCATGTAATTTCAGTCCCATCCCTTGATGTATATTTTTCAATTTGCTTGTATTGAATATGCATGGTTTTGTCCAGTTTATGAAATTATTCTCTGCTTCTATTGCATTATTTTTCAGCCTATTTTTATATCATTTGTAAATTCCATAACAATCAGGGTTTGTTTTTTTTTTTCAGAACTTTTTTTTAAAAGCAGAGGGAAAAAAAAAAGAAAACTCAGTGAAACTTTACAAGTAATATAAGATAAGTGCTCCTCTTTCTGACTTCTCTTGGAGATCACACTTTGATCTACTTACATTAAATCATGTTTACTATAGATCTTTCCAGTTAGCCAAAGCACTGTACAATAGCTAATGAAAGCCTGCACATATAAACTTGGTTGATCAAGTATCTGGCACAGGATGAGAGAAGATTCTACAAAATTACACATGCACAAAAATACAGATCATTAGAACTTCAGCTACATGCACAGAGAAAGCACGCACACACACAGAGAACTGAGTTTCATCTCCTGGGCTGTGGGTTTTGGTGGTATGGGGTTTTTTGTTTATTTCTTTCATTCTTTTTTTTTCTCTTTTAAATTGCAATTGCCTTAAATACTTGCAATTTCCGTGCTGAAATTCACAGTTGTGAATAATTATAGATGTTTCCTTCCTAATGTGGATATCCTCAAAGAAAATGCACAACAGGGAAAAATGAACAGTGTTATACAGTTTGTATTATTTAAATCTTTTATTTTGCATTTCCTTCACAAAATCTTACATTATAGTAAATATATGCAGATTTTCAAAATTATCTCATTCTAGTTAATGTTTATTAATTAATGTTTAGGATATCCAAAGAACAACAAAACTCTTTCAAATCATACAAAGTAATAATCCAAAATGCTATCAGCTTTCCTTCCAATTGGTTCCAACTATTTCAGACAAGTGGGTTTACTTGAAAGTACCTTGAAGTAATGTAACTAGAGAAAACAATCTTATGCCATATTTTACCACAACATGGCAATGCAGGAAAATATTTCATTTCAGTACATAAAGTTTCATTTGTTTTGATTTGTTTTGTTTTTCTTTTTCTAGCCAAAGCACCTTACAATAAGATGCTTTTTCTTTCAACATCATTCACAGATACATCTATAGGACCAAAAGTCGTTCTGCCTACGGTTATGTTTGTGAATGGGTTCTGATTTTCTTTTATTGCTTTTCATAAGATACTCTTCCTCTGTAACAGAATTCATATGCAGTTATCTCTTACTCTCTGTCCAAACAAGGCTGAGCACAGTAGATTCTACTTTCAATGTACATTTGTGTAAGTCTGGTAGATTTATTAGAAATATTTACAATTTCAGTTAAACTATCAATGAAGTCCAAAGTCTCCCAACGCTGCGAAATAGACCCCACTTAACTTAGGTTGCAGCATTCTGTTTTAAACTAATGACTCAGAGACATGTTGCTTTATTGCTGTTCTCGCCCAACTCGTGAATTCTCTTGCCCAGCTGCTTACCAAGTATGTAATTTCATTGACATTAATTCAATTTGCTGATATTCAGAAATATTGTCACTTGGGTTCCTTTAAGAGAAAAAATATTAGATTTACATTTAATACATGTAAATAGAACTGTAACTATTGTAAATAATAATATTATCAGACTTGACTATCCATTCTTTAACATTTTGATGCTGGAGATAATTGTTCTTCATTCCTTCCTATTTTTGCATACATTGCTACGTGAATAACATAAAGTTTTTAAAGAATAGAATGTAAAAAAGTCGCTTATAAATTAAGACTCTAGGATATATTGCTGCACTTTATACAACACAATAAACAATATTTAAAAGAAAATTATTTTCAGAAGATTTTTTTTTTTAATGCATGGTTTATATATCATCAGAGCTTTTTTTTTTTTTTTTTAATTTTAATAAATCAGCCACGAAGCACATGCTTTTGCTTGCATATTTATTTTGTTTTAAAAAATAAATAGACCTTGCTGGAATTTTGAATTTAGCATTTTTTAATTATATGCAATGAACATGATCTCAGGAATATTATTATAAGGTATTTTCATTAGTTTCAAGATATGAGCTCTTTTTACTTGTTTAAGTGAGAATAAGATAAGATCCTATCCAACTGGTACCCATGAGCTTTATAAGAACTTTTGCCAATACATATAATTTGTACAAATTATTTTTTTTCCTTTCAGGAATAGTAAACTTATTTGAACACATTATGTTGGAGAAATATGTTCTGAAAGAATAAAGAAAAAAGTACCCTAAATGAGACAGTGAATTTAGTAGGAGTTCCCAGCCAAAATGCAGATGTTTGAACTTTGAAGCCAGAGCTGAATGATCTCAGTTGCTGTTACAAGATGCATTAAGATCTGATAAGTTCAGGAGCAGACTGATTTGGTTACAGATTGACACTTGGCAAAGACAGGAGGAGGTCAGGTTTATAAAATAATGAAGATGGTGAATAAAACAAAGAAATAACTTGCTAACTAAATGTCACACCACTAAAACTTGCAGGGCACTTTTTGAAACTACTAGGAGGCAAGAAAAATATAAAACACCTTGTTATATAAAAGGTTACAAATTTTTATGATTTGTTGCCACTGAAAGTTGTGAAGGCAGACAGAAGTCCCTGGTTTTTAAAAAGCATTAGGCAAATTCATGGACAACAAGCCCCTAAAGACATTCTAAAGGGATTAGGCAGCGATGTTGTCGTGTACTGTTGAGGATGAAGGAAAAACCCTGGAGGAATGAACTGCAGAAAGTGACCCACCTTGTTTGTCTTTCCTGAGTATTATAGCTTTGTCTCTGTGCAAGGCAAACAACCTGGTAGAACAATTTTGTATGCTTATGAACAAAAAGTTAAAGAAAGAAAAAACAAAGATGGCCCAGTGGGGTGTGAGTGCTTCTATACTACAGACCAGTTGCAAAGTAAAGACACAGCTGGACCTGTTTCTAATCACAATCTTCTGGCCAACCAATCCTGCCCAAAACAGTTATGGTAGGTAGTGCTAAGTCAGTATTTACCAGAAAAGAATATAAGAGTTATCAGCATATTATTGTGAAGGGAAAACATGTATTTTTTTAGAATACCAGAATTTGGAGATATTTAATACATACAGATTTATTTTTTTTTCCAATGCATTGATTACATGAATATGCTATATTCAATTTGTTTACCTTCTCAGTATTTACCACTAAAAAGGGTTATTTGTAATTTGCTAAATATATTTAACTATTGCTTGATAGCTACTTAAAGGAATTTGATTTCCTTTTTTTTTTTTTAACTGTTAAACTTTTCAATTAACCACCAAATCCCAAATAAAAGACAATAATATATTATTACCAAATTACACAAATACAATAAATAATATACAGGTTAAAATGAAGGAGGCTGCACAATGTTACAAATATGCTTGTCTCCTTACAAATAAAACATTGACATTTAAAAAGAGGAACAGCACAAAGAACAGGTCAGCCATGCAAGTCTCATTGTGGCCAAGTTTTTGAAACCCGGTCACCTAAAGTTAGTGGTAATTAGCTTCTGTCCTATACTAAACACTGAAACAAACAAAACAGTCAGGCTTCACAGGTGCCTGGTAGTCTCAACTTCTTTTTGGTTCATAACAACTGCAAAAGTTTGACACCATGAATATTTGGTCCACCGCTATGTAACTAGTTTCCTTTCTTTAGAAATCTTATTTTGCTAAGTTTGAAATGGAGAACACAGTTCTGTCTGTAGTGCTGGGAGGAAGCCTGCCAGACTCTGACTAAGATCACGCTTGTAAGAGATAAAATAAAAAAAAATATAATTGGATATTGAAGAACTCAATACTTGTTGTTTCTTGTTTATTTTTCCCTTTTCAAAATAACTTTTGGTAGACTTCATCTCCAAGGAATTAATCAAAGTGTTTCAAATTTCAAATGCATTTGAAATCTGCTTAGCCTTATAAAAAGTCAGGATTTTATTGGATGCAATTTACATTAAGACATCAGATGGGAGTTCATCATTTTCCTAAGATCTTTGAAATTACAGTCTCTCACTCTGTATACACATCACTCAGCTAGGATATTTTCTTCAAGAAAATTTCTTTAGAATTATGTTTATCATTTTTTACACATAGGCATATTGTCACCTATCAGCATGTCTTTTTTCATCCCTTATGATGCCTAACTTAGTCTTATGATGCAGAGTATTTTTATCATCCTCACCTAACAAACATTTTAAAGTATTTTTACTACAAATTGCTTGGTAAAAAAAGTACTCTCTCTTCATGTTATGTTTCTGCTCACGTGTCTCTTCAACTTTTTTTTTTTCCTGGTGGAGTAAAAGAACCTTTGTAGAGAAAAAAAGGTAAAGCTGCTAGAAATAACCTTTTAATTTTTGGCAGAACAAAACATAATTTACATGAATTTATTCTTTAAGAAATCTTTGAGCTACCAAAATAATTCCATTGCAAACATGTACATGTATTATTCCTCTTAACTCTGTTTTTACTTAGAAGGTTCCAAAACTACTGTTGATACAGAACTTATGCACACAAATAAGAAAACGGAAATACTTTAGATTGATTAAAGTATTTTAATATCAACAGACCCTTGACATCAGCTGCTTATGGAGCTTCCTGTACCATAACATACAAAGACAAATGAAGTAGACCAGACAAAGCAGACTTTTCCCACAGTGCTCACATTCCAAGCCCCTGTTGTTTAACAATTCCTTCCTTCTTTTTTCTCATGCTGAAGCAGTTCAGTCCCATGACATCTCATGCCAAAAACAAAAACAACCACCTAAGGGCTTGTTATTTGCAGCTCTGTAACCTTTCCCTGGAGCTCCTGAGGCAGCATATTCCAGAGACTTTCTGGCATTATTTTCCCTTGCTGTTCTGCTGCTGTTGTGATTGTATTTTCATTCCCATGGTCTAGTAGCTGCAAACCCCTAATAGTGCTGTTTCGGTGGGTTCAATTATAACATGTTGTTGCATAATGTGGTAACAACCTTGAAAATGCTTTAAACTGCACAACTGCAACAACTTCAAAATAACATCATAATGAAGGAAAAGGATAGAAATATAAATGCAGAGGAACCCAGAAGAAGCAGAGAAAAATTCAGACACCATATGTGAGCAAGAAGAGGGTAAAAAGGAAGAGGATGCTCAGCTACAAAGATCAGAAAAGATAAAACACTGAAATTATCCCAAACATACTTCATACAGATTCTAAGTCTGAATTTCTTTAAGAAAAAGAACCAGGGAGGAAAGTAAGAATAAAGGCGGAGGAAAGAGGAGGATGAGCTGAGCCACACAAACAGAGAGGATGTGTTATGAAAACCCTTGGAGTAAAACAGAAGAGAAGGGGAAGGAATGGGAACTTACAGAGAGTGCTGAAAGATTGAAGCAGCTAAAGACTGTTTAGCATAAAGATCTTTCCTGGAACTTTCTTTAGTTACTATATTTCTGAGTTTGTAATCAAGACTTTTCCCTTTAAATTTATTCAAATTAAACTGTTTTTATTTTAAGCTTGCCCAGTGTTTAACAGGATGTCAGGGTTTAGAGCTGGGCCAGCCACTAGGCAAATGACAGACAGTCTCTATTAAGACTCTACTTTCCCAAAAGGGAAGAGGAAGAGAATAAGGGAGAGGGACTTACAGATTGGAAAAGAAACCTAGAACAGCTTTAATGAAAATATTAACAATAATATGAAATACATACAAATATATATATTAAAAATTGAACTCAATGTCCCGATGGTAATTACATCACCATCACCACTGATGTTGTGGGCAGGCACTGGAGAATTCCCAGGCTGGACTCAGGGACAGATGAGAATCAGATTCAGGAGCTGGATTCAGAAACACATGGATCAGGATCAAAGGCAGAAAAACAGACAGAGTCCTCCTTGGACACCAGCCATTGAAGAACAGGTCTGACCTCGTGATGCCTCCACTTTATACTGAATATGACATATACGGAATAGACTGGAATGGAATGCCTCGTTCGTCAATTTAAGGTCACCTGTCCTGTCCACTCCTCCCTGCATGTATGACCTCTTGCTTTACGGCACCCCAACATGGTACACAAGATTTAAGTGACCTTGGTTTCCACAGGAGCAAGTATAAGCAAGAGTCTTTCTGCATATCAGTCCTTGGTAGTATCTATAAACATGACTCATTATCACATCTAGAAGCAGACAGTCTACAAAAATATGCCATTAACTTCAGAAAGTGTAGTCACTTAGAAGAGACTCAACTGAAAAGTAAAATCACTGAATAAAATTAGTTCTGTTTTAACTCAAACCAAGACACAAGAATTTCTCAGTCAGGCAGGCATAAGTCATCTTCAGTGAAAGAAATTACTCAATTCAAATGTTGAATAAAGAGAGATACTGGTGTAAGTACAACTCGAGAAAATATAAGAATCCCAGAGGTTGGCAAATATTAAACACTCACATGTAGAAAGGCCAGAAAAGTCAACAAAACATTTTTCACCAAAACAGATGTAGAAGCATAAGAGATTTGAGCCTTTGCCTTTTCCCTTTACAAAAAAAAAATGAAGGGAGAAAAAGGTTTCTAGGCAACAGAGAGGGGCCATCTGCAACAGCCCGATGTCAAAGAGTGGCCTAATTGTCTGAATGGCAAGCAATATGAATTACACCTCTGTCTTACTTCATATTTCTGACTGCACACGGTGCTACTAATAATACTGAATGACAATGTTCAGGAGGATTGTGCAACCACAACGTGTGAATACAAACTGTAACAGCAGACATAGCATGTGTAGTATTCATGTAAATCAGATCCCAGTTTAAGAGTGGGAAAATGATGGAGTTTCATTCTAGTGTCTTACTGATGGAATTCTATATCCAATTACCAATGACTAGCACAATGTGAAGTGCAAGGCATGGGACGGGGCAGTCTCTGTTACATGTGGACAGACAGATTAAAGAGAAAGAGTTACCTGCTGAATCAAGATGTGCAACTTCTCTTCTGGAAAACAGCACATAAGAGTTCAGTTTCCTGGAGCCAGTCCAGGAAACTACCATTATTTTATCAGATAATTCTGCCCAACTAGACTGAATTCCCCTGAGCACAGATGTCTGTGAGAGAAGGGGAAGAGCCTTCTGTTTGGGGACAGACCTACAAACAGGGAGCTACTGCAATACATCCAGCAAGAGCTCATATAATATACTAGATCTTTTGTGAGTGGTGTTCTAATGCAGTTGATAGGACTATAGCAATTTACTTTAGTTGGATAACTGAGTCATTGTCCACAATTGCCTTTTACTGTTACTGCTTCATCTATGCTCACGTATGTGTTGCCTCTCTCAGTTTATTTTGGCATATCTTGAAAAGCTTTTTTTTTAAGTCTTATCCAGTACCGAGCACAATTGGCTCAGATTAAATAGCGACCATTAGTTATTGTCTAAGAATGAATGATTACAAAATTGTAGCCATGATATATTTGTAAGTTAGGATATTAAAAATTTTTACATCACCATGAAACTGGAATGCCACATTAGTGGAAGACATCTTGACATGCACTGGACCTCATCTGCCTGTTCGCACACAGCAGCAAGAATATTTTCAAAAAATAGTATTGTGTCAGTAGAGATTAGAATGCTTTCATGACTCTGGCAAAGATCACTTGCCAGGATAGCTTTGGTATAGCACACTGGAGAGAAGCTGCTGTGATAAAGTATCATAGCCGGATTTAAAGAGGGTCATCACAGAAAAAGGTTAATATGAATACTGTATGAAACTCTTTAAGGAGACAGAAAATAACAGGAGTGCACACAGTGCTATCATATTAAGGACTTCATAACCTAACTATTCAGAAACTTCCCCTCCAAAGTGCTGTGCCCTGCAGCAAAAGGAAGTATTAAAATATCCAGGTACATCAAAATGAAGTGAAATAAGGGATAGAAATGAGATTGCCATTGTCTGAAACTTCAAATATTTCCACTAAACAAAGTCAAAGAAGACCCCAGAGCCCAAGGTACAGGAAAAGTTGAAAGTATTGCAAGAGAAAAATATTAAAGTATTTTTGACCTTCCAACTTAAAGTCAGATAATAATAAGGAAACACGAAATTAGGACTGCATATTTGTGAAGTTATTAAAGATCCATCATTACAGAAAGTAGCAATTTGCAATTCCAAATGATCCAACTATCAGCATAGTAGACCCTATAATCTTGAGTCTACATGATCCACAGCTTCATCCTGATTAAAGTTACATATTGAGGAGACCAGTTGTATGTTAAAAAAAAATAAAATGAAAAAAAACAAAACCAAACAACCTTTCCACCACTTTTTCTCATTTCGTAGAGAATTTGTTATGATTTTCCTGCCACCACATCTGAGTAACTCCTATTGAAATGCTAGTACTGGCTAACTATGTCCTGAAAATGCATAATAAGCTAAATAAAATTGCACTCTATGCTGCTATGTTTCACTTGAAACTCGGATTTTCTGACTCTGAGATTTTTTTGTTAATGTCTTGCAATTCTATAAAACACCTACTGGACAAAACTGACCTCAGGGTCCATCCTTTTATAATTCAGCAGTAAGCTTGCTCCCTCCCCATTCTGTACAACCCAGATGGCATTTCAGTATAACATTTATCTTCTTCCATTCAGCCTTTTATGCCCAGTGCCAGGACTGTGTGCACCCTCCTCACCCCTGGGAGTTTGGCTGCTGGGACCCAGGAGCCAGGAGGAACATCTGGTGATGCGGGGAGAGGCTCCCAGATCCTGTGGGGTGGCCATGGCCAGGGCTGATGCCTGGCCCCAGAGCAGCTGCTTTTAGCCCTGGCTCTTGCCTTGGCCCCACCTGAGCTACAGCTCCTGCTGCCCTGCAGCTGAGTGCCTCATCATGTGTGCTGCTAAACCAGGCCAGATGCAGGCCAACATCCCTAGTCTTGGCCCATCCCCAGGGTGGTCTCAGATCTGCCTCATCACCATGGACTGGCCAAGAGGTCTGAGCTCTCAGTTGACTATGGTGGCCATACCAAGGCCTTTCTTGTTTCCTCTCTCGGGGACTGTTGGATGTGGTCTGTCTGGTGAGATCACTGATCTCTGGCATCTGAGTTGCTTTAGTGAAATCTATTTAGTTCTTTAGCTTTGCTTATTCTAAAAGCAGTCCTGAAATCTCACTTCTGCAGCACCCTCTTTTCCTCCTGATTGAGGAAAGAAAACGTCTTCCTTTGAGTCCTATGGCTGCTAAATCTAACTGTTCATTCCTTTAGTAATATTCCTCCCTTCTCTTTTTTTCTTTTTTCTTACTATATATGCTAATAATGCATAATGGTTTGTGGTGGTTCAGTAAAGCTGTAGGGGTTNGTAACACACGGGAAATAGTCAGAAGAGCAACAGCAGTAGCAACAGCGAGCAAAACAGTGTGCAAAACAACCGATACCGAGCACGCAGGCAAGCCAGGGCAGTCCCCGACCGCGAGCGCACCCTTCCGGGCACGGCCCCCCGGAACTGGAACTGGCCCCCGGGCATGATGTCAGCATCGTCTGGAACAGCTCCACAGTGGCACCCCCCAGCTGTTGAAAATCAACCCTGTCCTGGCCGAACCAGGACATGGCTCTAACAAGATGCTTGCAAACATGTTTGCAAGGAATGATCTGGCAATCCAGCTTTGACTTTGGACATATAGTACTTGGTCATCTGAACTATTAGTGCAAGATGAATTGCCTGAAGGGGATGTTCCCTTCTCTTTCTTGACTACATGAAAATCAGTACAACAGTCCTAGACACAAATACCTAAAGCTGGGCAAGAGAAATCTCTTTTTTTTTTTTTATTTTCTTTCTTCCTCAGTGCATCCAGTGACTTTGGCTTCTTATCTGCTGTCTACAGATAAAATGATCAGAGAGCACTGATAATGAGATATCTCTTTACACAGCCAGGATCTCCTTATAAAAACTGCCGTTAAGTAAGGAGATACAAAGGTCTGCAACTAAACTTAATGTCCAGTGTAACAGTCATGCTCTCAACATACATAGTTGTATAGCTGTAAGAACTAGACAAATACTGCTGCTGTATCCTGCCTATCCATCAGCTGAAGGACAGGTATACATAACTTGTTAACCTTTGCCTGGCTGCAGATACTTTTAAGTGAAGTGCTGTATGTGAGAAAGCATAACAACAGGCTTCCAGTAGAGCCATAAAACTTTCACAAATGTTAACAGTGATATTCTTGAATGTGGCCAGCGCACATAAATCATAATTTTTATCATAATTTGAAATCCTCCCACACGTAAGTAAGCATATGTTGTTGCAGAGTCCAGTTTTATTCTAGCTATGGCTGAAGTGCTTTGACTGAGTTCCTTGTCATTAGCTAATTGCTTGATTAGGGGAATATAGATTAGCTACAAAAATAAACATTGTTGATGTTGAAAGACTGAAAGAAAATAAAAAGTGGTGATCAAACACCATGTCAATTGTAACCTCAGAAATTTGTGTGTGACTATACAGTAAAATGTGTCCCTTATATCGTCTTTGTATCTTGTGTATGAATTAGGAAGGAAAAAGGAACCATTATGAATCGTGTTCTCATACAGGACAGTCAGACAACTCAGGAGTAAAATGTCCCCTTCTCATTTTTCCTTTGGAAAAAGCTACATGTGGAATAATAACCTTTCTTCTGCATTCAGTGAAACAGAACCTGAATGGAAGACTGTATTCCAGACAGGAAAAATAATATTGTTATTAAAAAATATGGTGCACATAAACTGGAGATGGATTACACATGACTGAAAGACCTCATGTTTGTTGTTACACGATGACACAAGGTTGATAATATGAAGGTAAAACTTGTACTACAATACAACAAATGTGTACTCACCAGAAGCATTCCAGTATTCCTGTTTTGAATAGTGATCAGTAGAGGTTATCTCTGCAAAAAAAAGTAAGACTCAAGACTACATATATTAAGCTAACTACAAGGCTTAAACACTCTTGCTGGAGGGAATTTGGTATGAAGAAGTAGAGTGTGGCCTATAAATCTTTGTCAAGACATAATCTGTTTTATCCATAAAAGGTAAATATTGCCTGCACTTGTTTTGGAATACCACAACTGGTACCACAACAGCATCTCTAGTCCTTCCTATATAACACAACTGCAATCATCTTCTTTGCTTTTACAGTATCCAGAAACGAATTTCCAGATATCAGCTGGTTTTAATGAATAGTATTAACTAGTTGTTTAATTCATAGAATCATAGAATCATAGAATCATAGAATCATAGAATGTTAGGGGTTGGAAGGGACCTCTGGAGACCATCAAGTCCAACCCCCCTGCCAAGCAGGATCATAGAATCTAGGGCAGGTTACACAGGAACGCATCCAGACGGGTCTTGAAAGTCTCCAGAGAAGGAGAATCCACAACCTCCCTGGGAAGCCCATTCCAGTGCTCTGTAACCCTCACAGTAAAGAAGTTCCTCCTCATGTTGAGGTGGAGCTTCCTGTGCTCTAGCTTGTATCCACTGCCCCTTGTCCTATCGCAGGGCACAAGTGAAAAGAG
>VZZY01018010.1:21502-57707 GCA_013400335.1 Eurystomus gularis
GACACACTCTTCTTAATGCACCCTAGGATACCATTGGCTTTCTTGGCCACAAGGGCACATTGCTGTCCTGTGGATAACTTGCTGTCCACCAGGACTCCAAGATCCTTCTCCACAGAGCTGCTCTCTAGCAGATTGCCTCCCAGTCTGTACTGGTGCATGGGGTTACTCCTTCCCAGGTGCAGGACTCTGCACTTATTCTTGTTGAACCTCATTACGTTCCTCTTTGCCCAGCTCTCCAGTCTGTCCAAATCCTGCTGAATGGCCGCACAGCCTTCGGGTGTATCAGCCAAACCTCCCAGTTTTGTATCATCAGCAAACTTGCTGAGGAGACACTCTGTCCCTTCATTGAGGTCGTTGATGAAGATGTTGAACAGGACTGGACCCAGCACTGATCCTTGGGGGACTCCACTAGTTACAGGTCTCCAGCCGGACTTGGCACCATTGATCACCACTCTTTGGGCTCTATCATGTAGCCAGTTCTTAATCCATCTCACCGTCTGTTCTTCTACGTCACACTTCCTGAGCTTGCTCACGAGGATGTTATGGGAAACTGTGTCAAATGCCTTGCTAAGGTCAAGGTAGATTACATCCACTGGTCTCCCTGCATCTACCCATTCAGTCACGACATGGTAGGCTGCTATCAGGTTAGTCAAGCATGATTTCCCCTTGGTAAATCCATGCTGACTACTTCTGATAACCTTCTTGTCTTCCATGTGCTTAGAGATGACCTCCTGAATGAGCAACTCCATCATTTTTCCAGGCATGAAGGTAAGGCTGACTGATCTGTAGTTTGCTGGATCTTCCTTATTGCCATATATATTCAGTCATATTTTGACAAGAATACCTTTTCAACACACATAACAAGAAGATTATTAACAAAAGCTATTTATCCCCAGGATAATTAAAATAATTTTGCATTTTTTTAATCAAGAAGTGTTATTTTTGATTGATTGCTGGTTTTTTTTCTCCCTGATTGCCTTTTTATTTTTTCTAATTGGTTGTATTTTTCTATTTCAGCAATAACTGTCATTGCAATTTTCTATAAGCCTAAAAAAGAAAAAATATCATTAAACATACACTAATTCTTCAAATGACTGTTCAGTGTTATAAATCCATTCAACTTTATACTTCTGTAAACTGCCTAGGCTTGCTGTCCATTACATTCAGCAAGTCCCATGAAAACCTCAGTCTATTTATGAATCCATCTGGCAATCAGAACACTCAGATAAGCAAAACAAAAACAATAAGCAAATATCCATCCAAAATGACTTCCTTTTTCTCCCTTCTACAATCATCTTTTTTTTCTCTTCTGAGAGAGATGATTAACTGTCTCCATACATGTACTGTAGACAATAGTCATTTGACATCTTCACACCTTAAAGTCTAATCAGCTTTGGGTTATTATAACCCCTGATGTTTTCTCCACAATAGATAAAATATTCTAAAAATGCAAACTCAAAATCATTTTGCTGTGTAATTACAACAGCTGTAATGAATGAAGACAAATGATAAGAAAAAGAGAAACAGGATCTCATTCACAACAAGATGGTTCCTAGGGAATATTAGTAATTCAAGAAGAAAGAAAAGAATGCACTTGAATTCTTATCCACTGAGCACAATTATGCATTCTATTTACTCAGTATGATTTCCTTTGTCTAAAAGACTGTCTAGAATTGATTATACAGGATTCCTCTGAAGACGAGCACCAGAAAACAGAGCCAGTGTAGAACAATTTAGAAAAATGTGTACTGTCAATCCCAGTATAAGCCAAGAAAATGTTAAAGCAACTACAAATAATAATTTATCATCAGCGTTATTACTGGGAAAGTAAATAAGAATGCAACTTTTAAAGATATATAGAAAAAAAATCCAATATAAATTGCTTAAGATTTAGAGGAAAAATATAAACTTGAATAATGCCAACTTTAACATATTTTGATTTGGGCTAGTTAGAAAATAAACACAACTACATGAAAGAACTTTGAAATTTTGCAAATTTTTTAGGTTTGCAGTAGATCTGTGGGTTATACTCAATTGCCTTGGGAAATTGAGGTAAAAAACATTTCTCTGTTTGGTTGACAATAAAATTGACTGTTTCAGGAGGAAATACCCTACTTTGTAGAAATAAGAGTGCAGTAGCATTAGGGTCTATAAGCCAGTGATTAGGGACTGACTTAATGGAGGTTAGAGACTGTGCACACTGCCTGGGAAGTGGAAGGCCATGTCCAACCCCTTCCTTTAAATGGCATGGGGTTTGAATGCAGTTTTCATAGAGTACAAATAAAAATTCTAGATTTCTATTTTTTCTTAGTTTTTTATTTTTTTGCCTATGAAGAGAATATATTGGGATGTGTCCTTAGAAAAGTGAGATAACGTGAGAAAAATCTCAGCCTCTTTGCATTAATTCCATGTCTCAGAAGCCTCCTTCGGCTAGAAACCCTGTACTTAGCTGAGACTGCTGAAAATACTCTGTTACTATGCTGGCACATAAATAGTTGGCAGCAGCATACAATGCAGGAAATTAGCAGCAATCCATTTGTATATCAGTTGGCAGAATGTGCCAACCATGTGGTTCTACAAAATAATATAGCCCCCACATTAGTCCTACATTACACAGTAAAGAGAAGAACTGGGGCTGTGAGGTTTGATTTTTTTAAAATCTCCGTAAAGTTGGGACCATTTTTTGCACTGTTCACTTTCTGTAAAGGAGCATACATAACCTGTACATACTAGAACATTTTAGAGAAAGCAAAAATAGAGAGAAGACTGTAGTAAAAAATTAAAAAGAAAAAATTTTACTTCTTAACTCTACAATGAAGAGAATTACTGATTTCAACAAAAAATAAAATGTGTTTAAAAATTACATTTTACCACACACAGAAACAGTTTATATGTTGTTTATGAAATAAGAAAGCACAAGCTCTTCTTTTTCACAAAGGAGAAGGATTGTGTGCATATAACAATTTAATGTGCATTATTCTTTTTTTCTGAAACATTTAGATCTGGACTAATAATTATATTGTTAACATTTCAATTATACTAACAATAATTTCTTAGTTTTACACATATATTGTATCTATATAGCTTTTTAAACCTATGCTTTACATGTCTACATAGATATTTCTATTTATCCATGTGGTATGCTTTCTTTTTGTTCATAAACAAGACCTTTACTGTAAAAAATAAACATGTTCAGTTGCAATTAGATATTGCTGAAGTATAATTAAAAATGTGTGGCAGCTGGAGATATCAATTACTTTGATTTTTAATAGTGTTTGCTAGCAATGAACTTTCATATTTGCTCTAGCTTTGTAATCTGTGTAGTCCACACTTTGTTTATAGCCAAGTAACTGTTCTGTGGCTGTCAAGGAATACTTCTAATTATTTTTCTTTTTGTAACATTAAAGAGTGTAAGCATGGATTCAGGACCTGTTGAATATATATGATGTAAAGGCATAAAAAAATTATTATTTCCCAAAAGAATTCACAAAACAAGTCAGGAGATGAATGCAGGGATGCAGTCAAGAAAGTGCCAGACTAACAATGGCAATATTGGTCAGTAAGACAGAAGATTGTCATAGGGATGTTTAAAAGAATATCTAAGTGATACATTAGGAGAGCCATATTTGATGTAGTATTCTGAATAGCTGCATTAGGGACACAATCTAGTTTTCAGAGTTAGGGAAAATGTTTCATGATTCCAAAAATAAACTGCTTGAGAGCCTGGATGCTTATCTGTGCAAGGTTACATGCCAAAACTCGATGTTAGCAAGGTTACAGAAAAAAAAATGAGAAAATATTTAGACAGTTTCAGTAAAGGAAGATCCAACTTGAAGATGATGGCTTGGATACTAACTGGACTATTATCTAGGCTGCTGCCTTTATCCACACTGACCAAGAAAAAGGATAGGAGGATGGGCTTCAGGATGGAGGGAAGAAATTATTTCTAAACATACTGGACTTTGGTTAAATGCCAGCAGTGAACCGAGTGTTTCCATTATTGTTCTTCTCTTTACACTTTTTCAATGCTGGGACTCATCATAGAGCGCCAAAACCTGTTCTGTTGTAACCTGAAGGGAGTGAGACAACTTGACTTTTGGATTTTACATATAGTTGAATGTTTTGTATAATATCTTCCCACTCCTTGTTTTGTTTGCAGTGATCAAGAAGCACCACATAACATTCTGAGTTAAATAACTGAACACTGTAAATGCCTCAACCTTTACTTTGTTTCTTTCATAAAATGAAATGTGGACATGAAGTATTAGAGAGCAAATACTCTCTCAACAATTTCTATAATAAGCAGAGACCCTGAAGTATACATAAGCACTTTAAACTTCTCAGAACTCATAATCTGATAATTTAATAGGATAGTTATTACAGACTTTTTATTGTAAAGTGGAAGGAAGAAAATGCCAGAGTAGATCCTTCTTGCTTCATATAGCTGTAAACTTGAAGACAAAGGACTGATCCAGGATTCAGACGATGTTAAAATATATTTGTATGAAATATATTTACAAATGAATCTATTTCCTTAGAAAAATGTAGTTACAACAGGCTAACAAGTGAAAAAAAACTGGTTTATATTAAGGTCTGTTCTAGATAGCTTAAGAGGTCATTTCTTCCCTTTTAAAGATATTAAGCGGGATTTCTCACAGTAGTTACACAACACCACAGATATAAAACTTTTAACAAGCCAGAGAAAATTTTGAAGAGAAAACTTATAGGAGGTGAACTTACACTGCAGAATTTGTTTCTGTAAAAACTGAAAGTGAGCATTAATACTATGTCATTGAAGAGAGGTACAACATTCATGTATTGGATGTAATTTTTCTACCAGTCACTTTCAGACAAGTGCCTACAACTCTGGAATTGATTCATTCACTCAGATGCAAAATCCCAAATCCTATAAACTAGATCTACTATTTTTCATAGTCTAGAAAAGAAGAATGAGAGATAGGAGAGTAAGGGACAGAAGAAGACTACTGTATACTTCAGACTATTCACAGAGCGCAATACCAGATATATATATGTATAAGCATTAAACAGGCAAAATTCTTGCTAACAAGGATTGCCAGCTTGCCCTTTACAAGACTTTTTTTCCTAATTCTGTTTCTGGAGTGTATAGATGTACTTAGCATCAAAAATTGATGAAAAATAATACAGATTTTTTAAAAAATTTATTTTAAAGTCGAAGCTATCTTTTGGGGTTTTGTGGCTATGATTATGCAGGAAGAAATTTATCTACTTGAAATCACTGTCATTAAAATGAGCTCTCAGCTCTTTAAGCAGTAGTTTACATTGGAAAGAAAATTTGGTGAATGGTGAAAATGCATAATTTCTTTTATATAAGCTTTGAAGCTGATCTAGCAAATATTTTTCTTATCTGTATCACAGCCATTTCCAAACACCAACTACAATGTGAGGGACAACAGCAAACAGAACATAAAGGCCAGGAGACTTGATAGAATAAAATCTAGGACTACAAAGAGAATTAGGAACATCCAGACAGAATTCAGTTCCACTGGTAGAATTTCTTTTACTTGCTTTAGTGTTCTAATAGTATATTCAAGTCATTCAAACGGGAGATAAAAGAAGGGATTTTGTAGAGGGATACTTAAAGAATTAAAATAACTTAATACTTGGGTATTTCCCCTCAGCAGATAAGGATTGAACCTGAAAGGTAGAATTAGAGATGGAAAGCAGAAAATGTATAAGAAAGCAGAGCTTCTTTTGAAAATCAATAGCAGAACAGACATACCAATAATTTGGTGGATAAACCAAGAGATAAACATGGATAATAAAAATAATAAAAAGATTAAATAGGCAGCAGTGTGCCTGCAGGTATGTCAAGAATTAATACAAAGTTCCTTTAGTGAAAGAATTGTTACCATTACATCACAATTCTTGAAGTAAATGAAATTGAATCACGCCTACAAGAACTTCATGTGCCTGTGAAAGGCACAAGAGGACGCCACAGACAGCATTCTGTAATAAACAAGTTCTTTAATCCCAGAACTGTCTGACAGATCTGTGTCTACTGATACTCTACTCTTACCCAATAAAAACTAGTTCTATTTCACCTTGAAATCTCTTGAAACCTTTACCTGTCAGGCAATCTGTGAGGCAACCAATAATAAGAAGTCTTAGGAGTATTACTGAATTTTCATCTAGAGAAACAGAAAAAGAAGGAAAAAAAGCTAGAAAGAAACCTAAGACAGTGAATACACAGACACTTACTAAGCTTTGGTGTCAAAACGAAGCAGCATGCTACTATCAGGACTCAAGATATTCAACTGGTCCTGAACACTATTGAGAGGTCTCTTACTGTACCAAATGTGCAAGTCAAGAGGAAATGAGCAGAAAACACTGACAATAAACAACTTGAAAAGAAGGTGGTTTTGTTGTTTGGTTGTTGTTTTGGTTTGGTTTATATTTTTTTTTTTTTCCTACAGAATTCATCACTATTCAGTGCAACCTAGATAAGATTTTCCAGATAGAAGCTAATTACATTCAGCTGAACTTAATTATTCAAAACCCCTTAATGAGCGGGGAAACTACTGCTGTTAAGGACAGTGTCAAGGTTTAGGTTCAATCCACCAGACCTACAACAGACACTCCCTCTTAACCCCCTGTTAACAGAACTGGTTTGGTTCTAACTCAAACCAGGACAGACAGACAAGTGTATTGTGCTGAAAAGGGGTTAAGATATTTTAAAGCTATATAGCTGTCAACCCATATCTGTTATGTATTGTTACTTTTTTTCCTCCTTCTGAGTGTGCTGTTAAAACCATGCTATGTTCATTATGTCCACTACAAAAAAAAAAAAAAGGGTCATAAGATTTCCTTACAGACTCAGATTTAGCCATGAATTAACTAGTGATTTGAAATAGGGATGTTAAAAGCAGCCTCCTCATCAGTTCTGAGCCTCCCTCCTGTCCAGCTGCTGGAACCCAGCCTAGGGACCCAGGATCTCTGCCCAGGCTCAGGGTCACTGTTGCCATTTTCCTGTTTGCAGCTTCAACCTGTAGTGAAGCTGAGCATTTATTGCAGATACACAGACACACAAGAAGGACACCACTGGTCACACAGACTGGTTCAGAGAAGGTGCTGCCTTCAACAGCACCTACATAGAGGACTAACATAAAATACAAGCACAGACAGCCAAGTTTCCTCCTCTTCTTGGGCTGGCAGAGACAGGAGGTCACTAGTGTGGGCACACACATGACACTCTCCAGATGCACAAGAATAGGAACATTTCTGGATCCCCTGAGTACCAGCATGGCATCTCTGTCTACTCAGTGCCCCTGCCCACATCTCAGCACCTTTATCCATCCCAAAGGTCCCTTACTGAAAGGCTGGTACAGCTCAGTGTTTGCTGCACACTCACAGCACTCAAAACACTTCACTCATCCCACAGACACCCCACACTTGTGGATCCCCCAGATAAGAGCATGAACCTCATGCCTGCCTGATACTCTGACCTGGACCTAAAGTCCCCCTGCTCTCCAGCTGGTACAGCTAAAGGTTTGTGAGTGACTGCACTTGCTCACCCCACATATATCTGCTCTGGGGAAGGTACTGGCACTCGGCACCTGAGCTGTGTCCCACAGTCCTGCTTCAGTTGCCAGCGTTGATCCCCTCACTCACCTTGGTCAAACTTGTCCCCTGATTTTTTGATTTTTGGAACATGCACTGTTCCAGCCTCACAGCTGGAGGTTAAAGAACCCCATTGGCTTTGGTGATCACTTGCTCTATTATTTTCCAAACCTTATGAGAACATTGTACCTTGGCTTTGTTTCCCAGTTTTGGCAACAGTGGGGCTGCCAGGTGGCCTCTGAGGAGAGGCTGGGCCTGCCCTGTGGCAGACACAGCCTGTTCTAGTTAGCTCCAGCTGACCCACTACAGGGCACAGCTGAGCCCCTCATCCAAGATGGAGGCTCCTCTGGGAATATGTACTTTTGAAAGAGCAAAATACTGCACAGCAGTGAGTAGTGAGAGAAAAAATATATGAGAAAAAAAAACCCTGCAAAAACCAAGGCGAGGAAAAAAGGGAGTAGAGGAGGTGCTCCAGGCACTGGTGCAGGGATTGCCCTGCAGCCCTTGGAAGAGACCATAGTGGAGCAGATATTTCATTGCAGTCTATGGAAGGAAATCCACAAAGAATAGGTGTATATTTGCTGAAGGAAGTGTGCCCATGGAAAACCCACACTGGACCAGGGTTATCCTGCAGGACTGCAGCCTATTTGGAGGACCCACTCTGTAGCAGGAAGAAAGCTTCAGAAGTAAGGAGAAGAGGGGAGCTGTTATGAATTGACTGCAACCCCTATCTCCCCACCCCCCTGCACCACTTAGAGGTGTAAGGACATAGAGGAGTTGGGAACTAAGGAGTGAAGTTCAGCCTGGAAAAAATGAGGGAGTGGGAGAAAGCACTGTTTTAATTTTTTCTTTGTTTCTCACTACCCAAATCTACTTGAATTGGCAATAAACTAATTTTCCCTGAGTTGAATCTGTTCTACTTATGAAGGTAATTCAAAAGCAAACTCCCTGTCCCTAGCTTTACCCATGAGATTTTTCCACCTTCTCCTCCTGTTTTGTCGAGAAAGAAGAGTAAGAGAATGTTTGGGTGCGCCTCTGACAGCCAGCCAAGGTAACCCACCACAGCCAGTAGCATGCTCCAGCATTGGAACAGAGTTTATGCACTCTCTGTCCATCCACAGAGGTTTTCAAGACCAAACAGGATAAAGCCCCATGCAACTTGGCCTGATCTCATAGCTGCAATTTAAGTAGGAATTTGAACCAGGGTACTCCCTTCAGTCCCTTTCAATTTGAATTATTCCGTAATTTCATGATAATACAGATGCTTCCTGTTCAGAGCAAGCATCTAGTCAGGAAAAACTTTAACAGTAAGAGCACAGCTCACCCAAAGTTTAAGGAATGTTCTGAAATCATTGATCACTCATGCTTGAAAAACAAGAAGTATCTATAAAGTTTGGCTAGAGACACAGTTTTCTAAGAGGAATATTTACATCTTAGAATTTAGTTTAAACTTGAGCTACCGGTTGTCTAATATTCTAAAAAGGTGTCAAAAACACATTTGTAGGAGGCAAACATGACTGGAGTAGCTCATCACATCAGCCTGCCAATTTTATGAGTAGGATAGGTATTACCTAGAAGGAAGAACACAAAGACAATTGTAAACTCAAACATAACACAAGCCACAGAAAATCTGCACCCCTCTAACAAAAGTAAGGCCTTTAATGTTACTGGAAGTCTGCCTGGATGTTTACAGAGAAAGACTGCTAGTTTCCAAAATCCTGTTGTGAAAGGTAGTTGTCATAAATGGGAAAACCAATGAAACAAACACATAGCAATGCACTGATCTTTGCTAGTCCGATATGTGAGAAAAATGCTTCTTGATCCTGTATCTGAGGATCTAGGATGAGTTTAAAGAGCTAATCCTCTACACAATGCACAGTTTCACACAATTTTTAAACAGTCACATGCAACAACTGACTTCAGTGGCCCTTCACAATTGCTATATAAAAGCTCTGCTATATCCTGCTTTGAAGCCTTTCTGCCATCAGCTTGTGCAGCGTATTCTGTACTGCTTCATCTTGTGTCATATTAGTGTTCCTATATTCCTCTGATGCTGAACAGTAGAAGGCTGTATTTTTAGAATCATTTTATGTAAAATAGCATTGCTTTCCAAGAGCTCAGTTTCAGGACAGGGATATGTTCAAAGTAATATAGAAAGATCCAAGAAAGGTGATCTGATGCCTGATCTTATCTATGCCTCATAATTATTTTGCATGTCTGAAAACTGTAGCTTACTTGAAATTGTAATGCTGATTTCACAGTTCAGTAAAAAAGGATATGCAAATTCTGGTAATAAAAGTTACAGTAGAAAATTGCTACATCCACCTAGCCTGTTAAAATCTTCTGGAATAAAATGGGAGGCATAAGTCAATGCAAGTTGCACAAAGAACAGAAGGTTTATCTTAAATTGGTCTGAAAAAGAAAAACTAGTGATTAACGACAATAGTCATCTATGAGACCTTTATTATCAGATACTCACGAAAGAAGAAAAGGTAATTGTATTATTAATTCAGTTATGTGTTTTTATAGCTTTAAATTAATTATCTGAAGACTGTTAATTAAAACTAAAGTCGAGCCTGCACTGAGACTCCTCTGAAACGCCAAAAGTGCAAGGAGTTACCTTCATCAGCAGCCAGTTACATCCAGGCCACACAGCCTTTTTTACAGAGCTAAAGTGCAGAACAACTTGAATTGCGGAAGCAGAGCCAGGCCTAGGAAAAGCAGACTTGATATTAGTTAAATTTTAAATTTGTTGTTCCATTACCATAAACTCTGAATACATTCAGTAATGTTAACAACATTCAGAGATAGCTTAACCGAGGGAGGACAATGGAGCTGTTTTCAGCATTACCTTGAAGATCTGTCATCACCACAGCAATATGTGGTCCATCATATTCTCTTCTTGGATAGTTTATGAATGTCCATCCTACTTTATTCCTGTGAAAAATTAAAAAATGAGGGAGCTTAAACATGTTCAACATAGTACAGACAATTATGTATTATGTCTGAGAATGTATGGAATATTTCTGTCAGATGTGTTCATCATGAGTATCTAAACAGAAATTATCAAAGTTAGATTAAGAAAAAAAATGAGGAGCACAGTAAATATAGTCTCCTCTGGCAGAATTTTTACATCAATAATGTTGGGGCCTTATAAAATAAAATAGCTCTTTCTTACCCTCCTCCCTTCGTGACATAAAAACAATTTTAAGATTCCTTATCTTCTTTCATAAGTATCCTTGAGAATATGCAAAACAAAATGCATGGTACTTGCTATCAGAAAGTCATTCATGTGTGTTATCAATCAGCTGTTTCAGCGCCTTGCAATGTGGCAGTTAATGACTGTCCATAAATGTAGAGTCAGTAAATATAGGTATGAAATATGAAACTGCCTATAAATATGTAAATTGTCTCAAAAGTTTAAAAATGTTTGCCTACAAGGATTTTCAGTATAATGTTTCTCTTATTGCCCTTGCAGTTTAAAAGAACTAGTTTTCATGAAAGGTGTCAAAAAATAGTATGGTTTTGTTAAATCTGTGAAGTAATCTGTTGCTGAAGTTAGGCACCTGAAATTTTAAACACAGAAAACGAATGGTAGAATACACAAAACTTTCCAGTCTCCAAATCTAACAACACATTTCTTAAGAAGTTGGGAATTTTGTATTAAAAAGTAAAATCCAGAAAATTTTCAAATACTGGTAAGTAGTGAGCATCATGCTGAATCTTTGTACAACTCACCATGACATTGTCCTTCAGTTACTGCAAGAAATCCTACTAGCTCAAGTGGTTTTGTCCTTTTACAGCTGGATTTACTGTGGTGAGTTCATCTCCACTACTGACAACAAAATCACAGAGTTTTCTAATGGAGATATCTAATTTGTGAGATAAGAATATTGTTGTTTGTGATCATTTCAACATAAATCTCTACTGGAAAGGTTGTTGATTTATACTTTGGGCTCTAGGTAGTAAAAGAGAATCCCTATTCCCTAAAGTTTTGTGATAGTCCCCTGAGAGAGTCACACTAGAAAGTAGAATCCAATAAACAGTCAGGTATCAGATACTTCCTTTCTCCCAAGCAATACCTCCACACTAGGTTATTGTTTGTGCAATAGAAAAACATGTTTTTAATAATAATTCAAATCTGCTTAGGAAAAGACAGAATTCTTGAGTCTTTTTCCACCTTCACATCACCCACATTGATGGGGACCTCATTACTCCTTCCATTTCAGTAAAATTTACCCTCGAGTTGTGATAGTAAACCAATTACAAGAAGTGCCTGTGATGTTTTCAAGACCATTTAAGGCCCTTCTTGGAGGAGTGGTGCCGTATAACTGGCATGGGAAACTGCTGTTGACCACGTCTGCCTTTTCTTGGTTCATATAAAAGGGCAGCAGAGGACTTACTATTGAAAATTATTTAACTATAATAATAATAATCAGCAATAATATCTATAACATAGGTATATAGTAGATATATGAGGGAAATAGACCTGAGATTTGTCATACACTAAAACAATTATTAATAAGTGTGAAGATTCCTGGGATAACAAAAAAAAAATTTTTATGACATAAAAAAGCTTTTACACAGAGATGAAGGAAGAGTCCAAACATTATCTCATATAATATATATATCTACACACACACACTCAATAGATATTGGATGAAAGTTTGCTACTTCTGTTCCCTTCTATTTTTAGAGGGGAGCTTAACACTGAGTTTCTTAAAGAAAACAACCAGGAAGATAGAAAAATAAGCAACATCAAAATGAGTAAGTGTTGTGCCAGTTCAGCCATCATAATTTTATAATCCCATCAGTTGCCTGATCACACAGGCCAATGCTGAACCCAGCAACATCTCCTCAGAGGTCTTCTTTCAGACAGTCCTGCCATAGGTTCTTGTGGGCCCAGCTCCTCCACTGCCCACTGTGGTGCCAGCATCACCTGCTGGACACAACGGACAGGGATGGCTCCTTCTGCGGCCCTTCAAATGGAAGGACACCACCAAGACAGCTCAGCAAGTTGCAACCAGCCCCAACAGAAGCCACACCCAACAGTAAGCTCCTCTAACTAATCAGTTCCTGGTTGATATAATCCTGGCCTTGCCCACCATGCCAACCACAAGCACCTGGGTGAGGGCGGAGCCACAGAGACACAGGTGGTCCAGGTTCTGCCTCTGGAACATGAAGCCAATTGGAAAAACAAAACATTCAGCTACGTTGTGACTCGTTCACAGGTCAGCTCCAAGTTGGGGCCCACAATTCAGGCCCCAGCACTTCAATAGAGCAAATGTCTGTGTTATCCCTATCTGATTATTCACTGACTGCTCTTTGCTATTCTCCTTTAAAAATAGCTCAGTCACTCTACTCTCACAGCCAGAAACACAGTGATGTAGTCAGCATCATATCTTAGTGATTGCATAGAACCACAGATTTTAAGGGATTATTCAAACTAACTGGTTTTTAACTATTAGCATAGGAATAATTCCTCTCACTCTCCAACTGCATTTCTTGATAAAAAAAGAAAAAAGAAAACTCTATGAGAAACTTGTTAGCTTGAAAAATCCATCATTTTAAACAAATGTTTTATGTGACAAACCACTAAAACAGAAAGCAAATCCAAGATAGAAGAGATTCTGGTGGCTTGCTACAGGGCTTTACAAAATACTACATGGGATGACTCTATATAGAAGTTACCCCATGGGTTTGGCTGGATCAGTTTTTTTGGAGTAGACAACATTTGGCTTTTCAGATCTTCAACTGTATAGTGGCAATTGACCTAGAAACAATCCCTTAAGATCCTCCAGATTAAATTGCCTTCTTAAAGCTTTCTTTTCTGTTATATTATTCTTTTATATGTTGCTGACTTCATGAATGTATAAAGGGCAGTCATTGCATACATAGAATATCGGGTTTTGGACAAATACGAACAATTGTGTCCTTCATATTCTCTATAGTCTTATTGTATCTAATTCACTAGTGAATTAAAAGTATCTGCAGTAAAAACAGAGGTGAATTTAATGTAGAATTACTTCGGTAAGAAAATATTTTTTTCAGAAAGTATTTAATATTCTGCAGTCATACTGTCACCTCTGAAAAAAACACTACATTATTTTGTAACTGCCAGGCTAAATAAAGTTTACTCAGGGTCATGGCCTTTAATGAGTTCCCTGGATATCCTTCAAGACTTATTGAATATATTGAAACAAACATAAATACTTTATTATAAAGTGGAATTCTTCTTCTTTTTAAATGATAAGGAAGGAAATTAATATTATCTTACAATTTTTATAGTGCAGCACTCAGTTTTTCAGATTCTACCATCTATGTTATTAAAGATCAAAAACTGGAAAAGTGCACATGAGAATACAGATAATCTTTTTTTAATGAAGGGGCAATGCCTGAGGTGAAAAAATCAATCAGTAACTTAAGTCAGGAATTTTAACTCATATTTACATAAGTATTTGACAGAAGGAAACTTTTGCTATAAAGCAAAATACTGCTCAGTGAAATATTTAAATCTTTATAATGCATCATGAAATGTAGTTTCAGAGCTTATACTTCATAAATATTTTGTTGAGTTCTTGAAATGTGGAAATATTGGTTAAAATGAATGTCTAGAAGTAAACTCCACCTTGACTTTTAAGTGCTTTCTGAAGAAGTTATTTATGTTGCAGTCTTTCCGGAAGCCTCAGGAAAACTCATAGATGTTATTTCTAGCTGGTAGAAATTCAGCTGACAATAAATTTATAATTCTAAGAGTTTATTTTGTATCTATTAATGTTTCTTATGTTAACAGCCATCAAAAGTTTTGAATTATCAGTCACTACAATGGTGATGATCGAATGGAAATTAGATTACTGAATATACAGAAATGACTTGTTAGTAATGTAAAAATTAATGACTGAGTGGTCAAATCTGACCTCTGCAGAAATTATACTGAACAAAAATGTACATGAGTGCTGCAATACTTAATATCTCAGGCAGTCTTCATGGAAAATACAAGTTTTTTTTCTTCTCATATTTAGTTTTCGTTTTCTGGTATCACAGAATCACAGAATCACAGAATGTTAGGGGTTGGAAGGGACCTCGAAAGATCATCAAGCCCCATCCCAATGCCAGAGCAGGATCACCTAGACCAGGTCACACAGGACTGCATCCAGGCAGGTCTTGAATGTCTCCAGAGGAGACTCCACAACCTCTCTGGGCAGCTTGTTCCAGTGCTCTGTAACCTTCACAGAGAAAAAGTTTTTCCTTATGATTATGTGGAACCTCCTATGCTCCAGCTTGCTCCCATAACCCCTTGTCCTATCATTGGACATCACAGAGAAGAGACTGGATCCATCCTCCTGACACTCACCCTTTACATTAATAAACATTAATGAGGTTACCCTTCAGTCCCCTCTTCTCCAAGCTAAAGAGACCCAGCTCCCTCAGCCTTTCCTAAGTTATTAGAATCTTTTGCTTACTATTAGCAAAAATCCAAATGTAGCTTGTTAAACATGCATTGTAAAATGTTATGTTCCACTTTGTTGTCAAATATCCCAAACAGAATGTTCAAGCCCGTAACTTTAAAACATGTAATGTTGCCAAATATAGTTATTTCCTGCTACCAGCATGTACAGTACAAATTTTCATCATCACTTCTTCCTCCAGGGATGCAGAACCTGTCCTAAAAATCAAACTTCTGAACATTATCGTCTTCACTGAGATATGTCATTAAAATAAACTATACAGGCATAACTCTTCCCTTAGTTTAGCAAGTTATAAAGATGCATTTAAAATCATGCCTATATTCTTAGGTTATATAAATTACAGAACTAGAATTGGTTACCATCCTGTTACTTATTATACATTCTTTCTGGTGTGTTGCAGCCTATATACAAGATTTTTCAGTTACTTGCTGACTGAGGAGGCAATTCTCATTCTCTCTTGTGTGATAGATGTCACTAAAATTGAGAGAAAGGTAGAAGAAATGCTCTTCATCAGGAATGTGAGGATCATAAACCTCAGAAGTATTATACTTTTTTACTTTGGTATTTTAACTTCCCTTAATTTTTGTTCTATCATGTAGGAAGAACAGTGGGAAACTTGGAGTGGAGAGGTATGTATTAGGGTGACATGGGTGGGGGATTCTTATCCTGTATCAACATATTAACAATTCTGTCTAATTCAATACCATTATTAAGACTTATCTTAAAACAAACACAAACAAAAAAACAAAACTAAAAAATACCAACCAAACAAAAAACCTCAGGCTCTACTCTTTTCTAGGAAGAACAAGAAGCAAAGTTCTTCTTTTTCCTGCATCCATTGCAAAGAACTGTCCAGCCATTTGCTTTTAAATTTACCTTTGTTATAGCTGATCTTAGTTTGGAGAGAACTCATATATGGGATCTCTCAAATGACATGCACAGAAGACTGTGAAAACCTTTAATTTGTTTAGTATACTATAGTGTTTTCTGTTTTGTCTAAAAGTCTTCTAAAATGAAAATGAAAATAGAAGCCATGCATACTATATATATATATGCTATTGCAATTTTCTGTGACATACATTTTTGAACACTTCTTGCTTCTTTCAGGTGTCAATTTCCAAAACAGCTGAAGTTCAAATTTCTCTGACATTTAGACTGTTAGCTCATTTCATGTATATTTATTTGTTAAAGATGTCTTTTTTTTTTTTTTCTGTTAAGCTCATAGAGGTAAAGTTAATTTCTGAAATAAATGCTTGTCTAGCTGTACTTCTTGGGAAAATGTTTGGAATTATGTTATCAACATTTTGTACATTTTTAAATTTCTGATTTATTTTTTAGCAGCATTCCTAATGAAGCATGTTTTTAAGAGCTTCAGAACTTGGTCCTACATAAGTAAGTTGGTATGTTAGTAAGAGAAATGAATACTTTCTGTAAATGCAAGGTTTTATTTTTCTTTCTTTCCTCCCTTCTTTCCTTCCTGCCTTCTTTCCTTCCTCCCTCCCTTCCTCCCTCCCTCCCTTCCTCCCTTCCTTCCTTCTTTCCTTCCTTTCTTCCTTTCTTCCTTCCTTCCTTCTCTCCCTCTCTCTAACATCCTGTGTCCAAACCAATATTCCACCTTTGCCAATTACGTATACTTAGCTGTCCCTAGTCTACCTAAAATTCCTGCTTTTGACAATGTCTGCCAGGCTCCAGTTCACAGTACAGGAATCCTGATGGAAAGCCAATGCATAAACAGTCTGCATGCGGTTATTTTATTAGGCGTCTAGCATGAAATTACATTCCTGCGTTTGCACCATCAGCTGGAAGGAATGTAACCCTGGCACACTCTGTGTGTGATAAAACAAAGAAAGGTTACTGAGGGGGTTGCAGTTATCCTTGCAGGATGAATGTGTCTTCATCAATTTCTGCAGTTCTTCCCAGCACAACTCCTGCAGAGTTCTCTGTTAGCTGCTCTCATTTTCCTCTTTTCTTGCTTATAAGTAACCTGCACTGATCAGTTTCTTATATTTAAAGGGAAGGGGACATGAATGAACATGCCGTAACAAATGTCTTGATGCTTCCAGTTAATTCTTTTTCCAGAATTTGGGTCTTGAATTGAAGACAAGTCATCACAATAAAAATGAAATCAGTCAGATTAAATATATGCTTGTAAGATATCTTCCTGACGGACATTTGTGAGAACACATAAAGTATAAGGAAAGTCAGAAAGTTTGTTTGCCTGGAATTTCCTAAGAAACAGCCCAATGAGGAAAATGCTGGTATGTTTCAGTGTATTTACAGAACAGGTTACAGACATGACCTTTCAATGCTGTAGATGACTGAAATTGTTGGTGAAATGTATTCCTTGTTATTATTAATAAAGTGTTATTTAGTGCTGCGTGAATAGATGACAACAGAAAAAAGCCCCAAGGAAAGATTCTAGGCATATGTAAATTAGCACATTTCCATTGTCCTTTATAAGATTATGCCAATTTACACTAGTTAAATATCTGTAGAATGTTATATTAATATTAACTAACAATGATATATTTATAAGTTTAATAAATTTAATACTGCTTCACAGTTAAATTTTCTTCTTGTACACTAGCATGCTTCCTTTGTTGTTTAAGAAAGAATAATTTTTATTCTGATTTCCAGATTTTTTCAATCCCAGAGCATTTCTTACTGTAGATCTATGTATTTTTAGTATGGTATTGAAGCTGAGAGGCTTAATTTAATTACATTATCATGTGCTAGGTCATTGTCATTTTCCTTTAGGGTAATGGTATTTTCGTAAGTAATTTGCACCAGGAACTGTGAAGCTGCATATATTTTAAAGATTGACTGCTTTGTAAGTGAATTTCTTTGTATCTGAGAGAAAGACAAAAATCTGCTGAAGTATAAATCATTAATTTGGTTGATATCTTTGTGTCTACAGGGGCAAGATACTCTCTTTTCAATTGTTCAACAGATCACCATGGGCAGACTGCCTATGCTTTGGACAGTAAAATATTGCACAAGATATTTTTGATATTGCTACAGAAGAAAAGCATATCGATATATTTTTTAAATGGCCAAACATAGAAGAAATAGATAATACCACTTGGAATATTGATACAGTTCTACCTGCACATTTAAAAACAGAAAGAAAAGCTAGCAATTTTATGTAGATTCACAGATTTAAAATGTCTTTCTACACCTATTTCCTAAGTGAGCCAGGGGTCACAATAGCGGTTTTAGCATGTAGGCAGCACTGGGAGGGGGACATTGTGAAATTCTAAACTTATTTTATAATCTGAGGTTACCAAATAGAGTTTTAATGTTTACAGCACTTTGTGTAAATTATTATTTCTTGCCTGTGGCTTTCAATTTTTTGAATAGTTTTGAGAATAATTGAAGCGTAATCTATTTTTGAAAATGTTAGCAGTGGAGTTAAGATTCAGAATATATATCTTATATTGAGAAATAATGGCTTACAAGCATGTTGTCAGTGTAAATAAAAAAATGTTTACTCAAAAACAATTGTGCTGTGCAGTTAAAAACACCATGTAGCCTTTCCTGAAGTTGTATTATATATCCATATATTAAAAATTGAGAAATTTGTGATACACTTTACATCCTCAGCATCTTTTCTTTCAAAACCTTTGTTCAAACTGCATGCTGTGCAACTCCTTCAATGTTTCTGTACTCTGAGAATGAAGAGGATAAATACATAGATCAAAAAAGGGGCACATTGCTCTCCAGAGAGCAATTAGTGATCATTTGCATAGCCTCTACAATTCAAATGTGAAATAAAAGCTATGTGTCCCAACTGATAGTTGAATTCCGCTCTATCATTTCCCAGAGGAAATGATAGCAAAACACAGTTTCCCAGAAGAAAAGAAAGCCTTATTTTGAACAGCTTTACATTTGAGAATAGTATGTCTCATGTCCTATGCATACCTGCATTTCTGGGAAATCTGTTGTTTTCAACACTTTATTAGTGACAAAAGACAAGTTTCCACTTGTATTTGTTTTTAACCTTTCTGGTTTGCTATCTTATGAATTTACAGATATTTTGGACAGTCTTCTTCAATGTAATCACCACACTGCTTATCCCACTGCAGCCATCCTCACAATAATCTCTATTGCTTGACACTAGTCTTATTTTATGGGTAAACTTCTAATTCTCTTGGTTCGTTTGTTATATTACTTCTCTCTGCTTTCCTCTCCTCCCTTGTCCCGCAGTCCAACTCCTCCTCTACTGCTGAACCCACCACCTCGGCTCCCATGATCTACTGGGAATCTGTGGGATGGCATCTGTCAGTGAGGGCACAGCCAGGACTGAGATCAACTCTGGCACCTGCCTTGTCTACCTTGCAGGGCAGCCCAGCTTCTGCTTCTGCCTGATAGTGAAATATTCATATTTTAATACAAAAGATTTTGTATCTTTAGATTCCAGTTTTAAAAGCATCAATATTAGTTAAGGAGAAGGAACAGCTTTAGAAGATAGGCAAACGAGTCTCACATTCCAGGCTAATTTAGAAAATTGTATGTGCTGGTATTTGCATATTTTGTTTTCAAAGGAAAGACTCAACCTAAATCATGCTACGCAGGCCGTAATTTTTATATATTTGCTTGAAATTGAGCTCCAGAATCAACTCAACACTAAAATTGTGGCTGTCTCATGAAGTGACATATTGAATATGCAGTTTTCATATGAGGATGAATTATTTTTACCCACGCCTAGGAAATTCTAAATGATAACATCTGATCTGCCATCTAGATCAGGTATTTAAAATAGAAAGGTACACCTTAAATATGATTTACTTTCAGCTTACTTCCAATTTAGTGCAGAAGACACTAATCCATAGTATGATATGATTTCATTTTTGTCAATATGTTTTTAGGTGTGCTGGTTTTGGCTGGGATCAAATTAATTTTCTTCATAGTATCTTGTATGGGACTGTGCTTTGGATTTCTACTGAAAACACTGTTGACAATTCAGGGATGTTTTATTTTATTGCTGAGCAGCGCTTACACAGCATCAAGGCCTTTTCTACTCACACCACCCCACCAGCTAGCAGGCAGGAGGTGCACAACAAGTTGGGAGGGGACACAGCTGGGACAGCTGACCCCAACTGACCAAAAGAATATTCCATACCATATGATGTCA
Organism: Eurystomus gularis; assembly: GCA_013400335.1. Classification (NCBI taxonomy): domain Eukaryota; kingdom Metazoa; phylum Chordata; class Aves; order Coraciiformes; family Coraciidae; genus Eurystomus; species Eurystomus gularis. The sequence continues at coordinate 41,705 of VZZY01018010.1, forward strand.
TGCTCAGCAATAAAAGCTGGGAAAAAGCAAGAAAAGCTGAGGGAAGAAGGAGGAAGGAGTGATATTCGCAGTTAATCTTCCCAAGTAGCTGCTACACATGATGGAGCCCTGCTTCCCTGGAGATGGCTGAACATCTGCCTGCCAATGAACTCAGTGTTAAGAAGCATCGTTTCTAGATTAGTCTATTCTGATAAAAGAAAAGTAATGTTTAGAACTGAAACTGTCAGTGTTCATTTGGAAGAAACTTCCGGTTTTATTTTAGGTGTCCAGTTCACTGACAATTATATAACTAGTGACTTGACCACAGATGCTCATTGTTTATATTTCCTGAACAAGATCCAATTAAAAGCTTACCATCTGCCACAAATCTTTGTCTCCATACAGCTTTCAATGCAAGTGCATGCATTAGCATTCAAGTCTTAGCCTGTCTTTCACTCACCATTCTTAAGTTATCCAGATATTCCTTTATTAGGAATTTTTTTTAAAAAAAAACTTTGTTTGTTTGATTGGTTGGTTTATTTGGTTAGGATTTTTTGCTATAGCTAGAGGTTCAAAGGTTCTTAGAAAAAAATGCTTTGGAATGTAACTCAGATATTATCAAGCAGCATTGATAATCCCACTGTGCATTTGTCAAATTTGGGGGGAAATGAAAATTTCATAGGAAAATACTGACTGGAGACAATTTTGGAAAGTTATCATAAATGACAGTTCTTGAGATATAGAACCATGGAAGATGTTATGTAAATAATTTTAACACAGACAATGTTTAGAGATGCAGAAAAGTTTGACAGTTATTTTCTATAAATAAATTCTGAAAGGTAGAGCATTCATGCTTTTTCTACCAAATATTTATTTTTGTTTGAAATCGGGAATGAAGTTATATTAGTTCTCTGGAGTAAGAACTAGATTTTTTTGGTTAAGTCAAAGACATGAAAGACTCTAGTGTCATCCTATGGTGCCTGTAGGACTGGAAGATATCTCTGAGGATCTGCAAGAGTTCAAAACTTCTGGGAAGACAGCTGGAATGAGGCAGATTCCTCTATGACACTGAAATAACACCTTTTGCACACCTATAGAAAATTAAATCATTTTGTAGGCGATACTTCAGGGTGAGTACAATCCCTCTCTATAGTTGAGCTGACTATATGTCTGGAACTCCATTGTGATTTCTGCTTAGATTAGAGATTCATAAATTGTAAGTTCTAGAATGAGTAGACATCTTCAGGTATTTTCTTCAGTGAACTTGAGTAAAATGTGTGGTTATTTTTATATGTTGGCCAATAAATTGTAATATTCTTCACAATCTAACAACTTTTTCCTATAAATGCAGGAAAGGTTTGAATTATTCTTTTCTTGGGGAATGATTTGTAATTTTCTTTCTCAATACCCCCATGTTATTTGCCTCAAAGAAGACAGAGATAATGTAATTAATTATAAAAGTCACCTCTTACGAATAAAGTGGTCCTAGAATAGTACTTAATTATTGTAATAAATTTGAAAGAAACAACACTAGCATGAATAAAATGAATCAGAAATATATATCCATTCTGAATCTGAAAATGTGTCCATTTATTAGCATTAGTAAGCATACCAAGGCATCTTAGATGCTTCAGAAGAAAATATCCTAATACAGAGATATAGCTGGATTTTAAAAAAAAAGACTTTGAAAAGTTCAAGGGCTCAAGTCTACAAAACACACTGTTTAGTTTCCTGGATCATGGAGTAGAATCCCAAATCTCTTATTAACAGTGTTATTTCTAAAAACACACAATTAGTATTAGACATTCCAAAGAAGATCCCAAATGGTCTCCTGAGAGAGAGATAACTGCAGGGACTTGTCTTCCTTATTATCTTGAGGATGCAACAGTGGCATGCCCAGAATGATCCTTCACTGCTCATGAACATTGGCACTTTGGTTAGCTTGAGCATCCTCCAGTCATCAGTTCTGCCAGCCTGACAAAAAACAATTCTAACTAGGCAATGGCTCTAGACCAAGGACTATTATCATGGGTACTATAAAGAATCATGTCTTATAGCAGAAAGATACAGAGTAGACGACTCAGTAAACGTTTCCGGTCCCTAATTTTTTACCTACACAATACATACAGTGATCACTTCATGAAAAAAATTGTTCAGCTATAACAAAACACTGAGAAGAAAATTGTGAAGGTATAATTCCACAAACACTGTTAGTCGCTTGAGGTTCTTCTGACATGCTGAGAAACCTTAATACATGTGCATGCACACACTTATGCTCCTCTATCTCCATCCCTTAGTACTTGATTTCCATAAAAGTGCAATGAGACTGAATTTTTCTGAGAGCAATTCACTTGATTGGCATCTGAAATTCTGGGAATTTTTCTGTGTTAGAAATTTAATTCTTCACCTGGCTTAGAATGCAGAGACAAGCAGACTTTTAAAAGTGTATTTAGCAAAGACTGTTAGTGTAGAAATAGGCTAGATGGTTAGTGTTCATGATTAGCTACTCAGCACACCAGGTCTCAATTCATATCTGCTGAAGGTAGCATGCAGAGTATAACGCAGGGGTTTTTTTAATAAACCCAAATTATAATTTTATAATTATACACATTGAGATAAAATCTTGGAATACAGTAATTTTTTTCTGTGTCCTTTATTAAATTTGTTGGCTAAGTTCTTTTGCCTTCTCCAACCTCAAATATTATTCAAACTGACATATGCTTTCTTTCAGTGTTTTGCCTGTAGCAGAAATGTATAGTATTTCCCTGGCCTTGGCAATTAAATTGTCAGAAATCTATTTTCTTAGTCTGTATTGCCATAGTTTTATTTCCCCTAAATACAAACTGTTATCTTGAGTAATGTATGTAACCTTTTTAGTATGCTGTTAGGATAACCTATTAGAATAATTCATAAGAGATGTAAACATCAAACAAGTTTAATTCTCAAGGAAATCTCAGATGCTGTGTGACTTACATGACACATTAAATTACTAATTTATTTCTGTACTGTTATTTCTATATTTTAAAAGTGCATCTGATTTTATTTTAGATGTTTTAGATTCAGTTAGAATAAATTTACCTCTGTTCTATAAAAACTACCTTAACCACTAAAATGTGACTAAATCGACCTAAATTATTATTTGCATTGTATGCAGATGTTCTGACAAAAATGTTTTATATAAACATGTTTTTGTTGTTATTTCAAATAATAATAATCTTGAACTAGAAATATTCAAGTTGCCTAATTTTTGTTTACATGATGTTCTTCTGTCCAACTTAAATCTTATTTTTATTTCCACTTTTTAGTAAGTAAAATGGAAAGGGCTCTGTGCGAGAGAATCGATAAGAGTACACTGTTGAAAGCATAATACAAAGACAAAAAAATTAATACAATATATTTTCAGTACATAGTCTTTTTCTTAGAGTTAAGGGCTACAGTGACATAATGGATCTTTAATCCCTAAATTTGACTAAGAATTCCCTAGCTGCAAAAAAGCAGACAATAGCCTTCTAGCTCCCCCCTGTAATAAGCTAGTATTCTCTACTGAAGTACTGTACCGCAAACAACTGCAAAAATTCTTAGTCTAAAAATGTTTTATTGAACTCTCCGTCTCTGATCCTTCTTCCTCAAATGTCCATCTGCTTTGTTTAGTTGTTTATTTTTACATAACCATGGCCTATTACAAATATAAAATACTTGCACATAAACACATATAAAATACAGCTGCCTATGTGTATGCACAATACACATAGATGGTACTAGGACTTAAAGATAGATCTAATTCTCATCAATCTGTATGCCTAACTATTGGGCTATGAAGATAGACCCCCATTAACTGAAATAATCCTATGAAATTATTTTAATGTACAATGCATTATTTTCTTCTGTCACAGTTTGCTTTTGTATTTGAGCACATTGACTTTTGTCATTATATATTCCAAATCTGTATATTTGCCTTTGTTTACAATTATTACAATTGTTTACAATTATTTTTTCTGGTTTTTTTTTTTTTTTTTCCCCTCAATTACTGTTTTTCTACTCTATGATGAACTTTCTTGCATAATTTCTATCAGTAATTCTGGTAGACATAACCAGATGAAAAAAAAAACCAATACATCCCTGCTTTTTCCTTCAGAAGAATCAAGGGACAGCAAAGACTTCATTTGGGTACTGATACTTTTCAACCTATGTCCATATCATCATCTGCCAGCATTAGCAAGTGGGTGCATGGGCTAAATCTTTCAGTTAAGCTTTATCTGCATTGCAGATGTCACTTTCTTATATAGTGGGACTTGTGTAACATCATTCCAACAGTCTTAGAGAATTAAACCGAACTGAGCATAGTGTTGCCACCTTGCTAGTCATTATTTGCTCTTCAACACTGAACATTTGATGAAGAATTAGACACAGCAAGTGTGTTAGGAAAATGGTTGTATCTTCAGATATTCTAACAGATGCAATAAAATATTTGGTTTCTACATGGACAGTCAGGGGCAAAAAGAAAGGATACTGGGAAAGTTCTTCAAAACATAAACTCCAGTGACTTTCTGGCCTACAGGAAAGGACCATCTGGCCCTTATGGACATGCATCTGCATGTACAACCTCTCCTTCAGTCACACAGCTTTATATCATATTATTGTTTCTCAGTTTTAAATTTGAAGAAAGTTTACAGAAATAAAGGTTTCGTTATGCATTTTTCCAACAGCCATCTTAACTTTTAGTAGGCTGGCATTTTTTAACTGTTTTTGAAACACCACCAATAATGGTCAATATATTGATTTCACAGGGGTATTATTTTATGCTGCACCTCCCGCGTTTAGTGATTCCATGTGGTACGAATTGAAAAGTATTTTGTCATAATTAACAGCTAGTGTATCTGCCAGGAGTGGGAACTCCATGTATCAGGAAAATAGAGAGATTAATGAATTAAACAAACAAACAGCCTCGTAGGAAAGAAGAATAAGTTGAACTCTGCAAAAAAATACATAGCTCATCATTGTTCTGCAACTGGACTGAATTAATTTTTTAATTAGAAGTTAGAAAATATTGCTTGAAGCAAATACTCTTCAAGTACCCTTACATTATTATTATTAGATTCTTACTTAAGTTGAATTTTGTGACACTTGATGACTAACACCTTTGAAAATTCAGTTTATCTTTCATCACCAGTGAGATGGAAAAGCAGTCTGCAGTAACCATGAGACACTGTCATGTCAAGGATACCTTGAAGATACAGAAGACTATTATCTCCCTAATCTGCACAGCTTGCTGGGTGAAATCTGTAGGAAAGCAAGGGGATTTAAGTTTTTCTCCAAAAATATGCATATATGAAGTACAAACAAACACTGGTTACATGTCTCAAACCAGTAATTTGGGTTATTTGTATCAAGGCTGGAGGTACTTACCAATGCAATGACAAATACAATGACAAATATTCCCTTTTTTTACAATTTGATCCTTTCATGCCATATTGACACTACTGTAGGGGCTTCTGACTTTTGCACATATCCCTGATTCTTTAGCAATCACTATTTGTTACCTCTAATTATTAAAGAAAAACATAAGTAAGTAATTTTCCTTTTACGCTTAAATTTAAAGAAAATTTTACTGAGACGCACCTAGTTTAACATTGCAAACTATATGGAAATTTCAATCAAAAGAGCACTTAATCATAGTGCTAAAAGTGGATATGGCATTTATTACAGACATTAATAAATAACCTCAAATACTTCACATCAGCTTAAATATACTGAAACTTTGAGCCATAATTAGACATAAGAATGCAATTTATGACAAAGCTATGCCACATTAAAAAGTTTTCATTCCAACCAGAGGAATGAAAACTTGTATCCTAAATCCAAAATGTCACTATAAATTAGTTACTGTTGCAACATAAAATAGAAGATTCTAGCTTCAGGTGAACCATTAAATATGCATCTTCCAACTTTAAAAAAGACATTTCAAAATGAAAAATTGTTGGCTGCAACTTTTTCAATTTCTATGTTGTATTAGGTGCCAGAAATGACTCTGAAAATGATAGCCTCTGGGTAAAGCAGAATGTATACAAACTGCTTCATTTTACATCTCAATAGTCTAAGTTGACTACATTAATCAAGTGGAGACAGTCATCATGTAGTCAAATAGACACCTTCTAGCTGACCTTGCAGATTTTTGTTACGAATGGACTTAAGGTTTTCTGAAATGATGTTAATCCTCATTAAGAGTGATGCAGGTCATACTGTGCAGCATTGCAAGTCTGCATCCTGGTTGCAAAGTCAGGGGAAAAAAGAAAACAGCATCTCAAATTAAACACCTCTAGGTTTTATTACAATGCAAAAGACATTCTATTGGTTTTCTTTTGTCTTACCATACCTGGAATGAGCACGTTTCTAGTTCATTTCTACTCTATCTAAGAAAACAACACCTGTAGTTAAGTAAGGAAATATGCATTGCTTTTCTACCTGTCAGAAAAAATGAATGGCATGAAATTAATATTTCAAGAGGCATTCAGTGGTTTAGTTATGTTTATTATATACTATTTCCCATTGTTGATGAGATGAATAAACAATTTCCCCCTTCATCCTTGCTTCCTGGCCAAATACATGCTTTAAGTACCCGAGTTCTCTAATTTATGGGGGGGGGGCTGCCTTGAATTTTTTTTTTCCAGGCTTTCTCCTATGCATATATTAATCTTCCATAACTTTGCCATCCACCAAACACTTAAATTTGACGGCTTCCTTTTTTCCCCATATTTCTTTTTGTTTTCATTGCTGTTTTGCATTTCTGTCTTTTTTTCTCGTGTCATATTTTTCTATTTCTAGTCTGAGTTCACTTGACTTTGTAACTATCTTTCTATACATTCTTCCTTATTGGCTATTTTTCCTCTTCCTTATACTTGTCTCTTTTTAATTTTTTTTTTATTCCTTTTGTTGCTATATATTCTGCTGTCTCCTTTTTTTCTCTATATACCTTTCTTTGTCCCCCTTTTAAATATACTTTTTTCACTTTACTTCAGTTGTGATGTTACTCTAACTGTAATAAAACATTTCCATACTTTGTTCGTTTCACATAAAATAAAAATACTTCAAAAATGCATTGCTTTCACAAGAAGAATGATGGGCCTGTTGACAATATTATGCAATTTTTCAAACAGTTACTAGACAAGGAAAATTATTAGAATAATCTGATACTGTGTGCTTCAGTAGATTGTGTATGTTCAGTGTCACTGCTGCCAAGAAAACTAATTAAAACCAATAAACTTTAAATATTAATATGTACTCATAGTTTAGACAGAGAATTTAAAATCTGTCTGGAAAAGTTGGATAACACCTTAAAATGTTTAAAGGTGGAAACTGAACCAGAATTTACTGTCCTTGTCAGTCTGCCTCAGAACTATAGTGACTTATGCCAAGATTCAGAGAGGTGTATGATATTTCTTTGTTGTCTGTTTTGACATGTCTTCTGAAGGACTATCTAACCTCTTCTTATTAGTATAATGTTATACTTTCATTATGAAACAAATTTTCCAAAATATTATTAAACTTGTGCTTGTTTCTGTAACTTTGTATCAATTGCTTCATTTTTGTTGACTAGTACCAAAGAGGAACCAGTTGTAGTAATATTCCTTCCTTTATTTTTGGATATCAGGGGTGCTTTTTACAAAACCTTAAGTTATGTGTATGTGTGTCTTAGGTATCTGTGAAATCCTAGCTCCAGTGAGATCAACTTGACCGCAAAGAAGCCAGAATTATACCCACGTACTTTGAAGAATATCACTCATACACCACTTCTGACACACTTTCTAATATATGCTTTTCATATATCTGCATTGTTTTCTTAGTATATCCTCTAAGATAAAACTGTAAAACATCATCAGTTCAATGAAAATAATCTAGTTTGGGTTGAGAAATAAATCAGATTCAAACAATTCTGGGCAATTTAAATTGTTTTGAAGGTTTTGTGTATAATTTTTGTTTACAGTCAAGTACCAGAGAGTTTATAATTTTTTGGAAACTCATTGAGGTGCAGCTGTTGACCTTGTGCATGCTCTTAATTTATTGCAAATACAAAGTAAAACAGGGTATTTTAAAGTGCAATGAAAATAATTGTGTGCTAAAGTGTGCTAAAGCACCAGGTTCCATTTCATATTGGCAATAAACAACGTGTGTTCACATGGTTAGCTACCATTGCTAAGAATGTGTTGATTTATTTTAACACATAAAACTCCGTTAGAATTCATGCAATATATATATTTCTTTTTTCATTGAAAAATTTCAAGTCTACCAAGAAGGAATAAGCAAAAACCCATACAAATCAGAAAAAATTAGACAAAGCTCTAACTGAATATTGTTTCATCTTGTACAACTCATAGTATACTCATTGCCTTGTGCACCCATGCTCCACTCTGTTTCATTTATTAATGGATTAATAGTCACAAACAGGAAAGACTGCTTAAATGCTTATTTTTAATCATGGAAATTCTGCAGAATAGATTGAATACACGAAAGTGAACATATACTTATTGCTTGTCAGGTTTAGATCATTGTCATGATTTGGTAGATTCCTTTTTGCAGTTCTGTGTGAATACATTCAAGTTAAATAACAAAGTCTACTTTGTATTTGTCTAAACTTGTTGTGGAAGAAAATGTCCAAATATTTTTATTTATCCAGGATAGCATTCTTTAATCCCTTCATGAATAGCGCACGAATAGTTATCAGAGCTGGGGCTCAACTCAACAGTGTTGAATACCACAAATTCATCTCCCTGTGGAAAGAAATTAGTTTATGCAGCACCTACGGTAATTTCCTTGCCATGGTACATCAGTTCTGACCTTTTTTCTATATCAACCCCCGAAGCATATGAGAGGATCCTGTACATGTATGACTCCTTCAGGACACATCATAATTTTCTGTTAGCTATGAGTTCAGGGGATTCTACTGTGCTTTTGAATCCTGAAGTCTTGCATTTCTGCCTTCAAACTTTTACCGAATTTTGAACTCTATGAAGAGAAACTCACTTCATGAGATCAAATGAAATACAACAGGCAAGAAGAGTACTGCTTTCTATTTGAAATATGGAAAGAGCAGATTATGTCAGTACAAAACAAATTATAATTTTGTAGAAACAAGAGTCTGGATCTAACATATATAGAAATCAAGATCTTCTATGCTTTCTGTGTGGTACCTACTGTGTTTCATTTTTTTCACCACTACAGCTCATGGTTGCCTTTTCCCAACTTGTATACTTTGGTTTATGAATCCTTCCAGTCACTAGGCATTTGTACTCTTTCACCATAGCTATATGACCTGAAGTCACAACTTCCATTCCTCAAGAAATTGTCCCAGCCATGAAGGGGAAAGTCTCAACAGTGAAAAGGGAGTGAAAATTCTTCTGTGAATCAAGGCAACGGAGAACTTGTTATATCTAAATTATGTCTACTTTGTTTCCAGTGCTCATTTAGCAGAAAATTCCTAACCAGTTTTAGGAGAACAATCCACCATGCTCTTGCCTTGCCTGACCAATGCTGACTGCTAGAATACAGTCTGTCCTCCCCAGTGCTGGCACCCATCGGCCCTTTTTGTTCAGCTGCACAACAGGAGAGTCTGGCCAGACTGGGCCTTTCTAAGCAGAGGGATGGGAGGGGAAGCTGATTAACTAGCACACCAATTAATTTACTTAAAAATTTAATCTGAAATACAGAAGCTTTTGATAATAGCTATATTAGCAGAGCCCTCTCTTGGAGATACAGTTTAAACTGGTAGCATCTCTTTTTCTGCTTGATCACTTAATGCTACCAAATGGCATAAGAAAGATTCATCAGCTTTAATTGTATCAGTTTGGATAGGATTTTTTTCCACATTTCTTACCGCCCATCTGTAACACCAAATTTTGATGGTGAATGCTTAACACTTAATAAGGAACTTGGGTTTTATACAGAAAATATAAATCTTTATGATTATACACAAGTAGAAGAGGGATGACAAAAGGAGAAGCTGAGGAAAGAAAGCTTGTTTCCTTAAACAGGTAGAATAGCTTACATTTTTATTCTACTGCAAAATGACCTACAAAAAGGTTTTCACTATCAGAGCTCTCAAATTTACATATTAAATATAACAGAGGGTCTAAGCCTGAAGCAGCTACTTTCAACACGGTTCCTAAAGATCTGTCAGCTGCTTGTATACCTTTGCCCAGTTTATTCACTTGTGATCCAGGAGCCTAAATACTGTTTTTCATTATTGAAACTGTTGCCACTAGGAAAGTTTTCTGCAACTTAAAAATGATGTCTGCATAATGAACTACTAAACATGTGTACTACTTCTTTGCACTGCAATACAATATATTAATTTTAACAAGTGTTAAAAATTGTTAATTCTTTTAACAGATAAACAGCAATTTTGGACCAAATAGTTTTATGTTTGATGCTAGCTTTTTTCATTTAAAACCTTATTAGGGCACTGTGGGAATGCAACAGGGCACTTCATGTATTTAACAATGCCAGTGCCTTAAGGCACAACTGGTTTCAGTTGTCAGGTGTCAGAAGATGTTTGCCTGCATCATCTCACATAGTTACTTTCTGGCTTCAGGTATAGCAGTGTTTCACATTAACATCCACAATTTGTCATTTCTATTATTATTTAGGGTTTTCTCTCCCTTCTCCCCAAGTTCAGTGTACAGCTGAATGAGTAAACATTTAACTGAGAAAGGAGAAAAGATATACTGTCCAAAAATATATTGAAAAATATATGGATATTTTTCCTCAGAGAAAATTACTTCAGAAAAAAATATCAGAAATCACTCCTATTAAAAGAGTATCGCATTATGCATCCATGTAGTGTACTCAAGGATGAGGCTGGTACCATGAATTTCCTGTAGTAAAGATTAGTCCTTATCTGCAAACCACCTTCCAAATTTCAGAAATAGTGTTAGACTCTGTTAATAGGTACATTGGAGAGTATTATGTATAGGGTCTTACCTCAGCCATTGCACTTCCTAATGTGGTGTCACAGAGCACATTACTTTAGGGACCAGCAAGAGCGGACTGCACTGCAAGGGAAGAGGAGCCAGGATTGACCAAGCTGGCAGAGCAGTGACCCCCCCAACAAGGGACACCCTCCCACAGTTAAGAATGCAAGAAGAGCAGAGGTTTCAGTGGCAGCATCCAGCCAACAGCCCTGTGACTCCCAGCCATGTCCATGCAGGTCTAAGAACAGGCCAGGAAGCTCAGTCAGCAAGGCCAGGTCAGGAACAACAAGGTGCAGTGCTGGGCAGACGTACAGCTGCAACAAAACTCACACAAGGACCTAGAGCAAATGCCTGAGCTTAAATGCAGCTCACAAGCAAAGGAGATAGGGACCTCGCAGCTCCTTCTCACAGTTAACTTGTTCTCAGAACGATCTCATTCCAGGTTACACGGCCAGGTAATATCAGAGCTGATCCTGAACACTGGCAGCCAAGAACCCAAGGAGAGGAGGAAGATGATACAAAGCCTTTTGGTCCATTCAGGGCCCTGACGTGGTCTCCTAATTGCAACATCTGTTTAGTGAGGTAGACTGTTGTGATGGTTTAGTAAAACTGCGGTGGTCTAGTCCCTGCCGGGAGCCGAGCCATGTGGCCGCTGCCGCTGCCCCCCCGCCCCGGCCCCTTGGACAGAGGGTTTTGAATGCCTTTTTGAGTTGAGATAAGGAGAATTCAATACAATGACACACAAGAAACAATTGCAGTAACGACAGTGATGACAATAGTGAGAAAAACAATGTACACAACAAGTGATACTGTGCGGGTAAATGGATGGAGCCGAGTGGGTAAACGGATGAAGCCGAGCAGAGCCGAGCCTACCAGCCTCACACAGCGGAATCGGAACTGATGTCAGCATGGCATGGAATAGCCTGGACACATCAAATTAACCCTGTCCTGGCCGAACCAGGACAACTATTCTTCTGGAAAAAATATATCAGGAAGAGGCCCAACAGAGCAAGCCTACTAGGCCAGAAGGTCAAAATCTATGAGAGTTGAAACTCTGGAAGACAGCAGAAAACATCAGAACCGGTAGCTAGTTAGCTACAAAGAGAAAAGAAAGGAAAATTGCTGTAAGAACACTATAAATAAAAAGAAATGAACTTAACAAAAGCATATAACAAATACATCTTAGAGAATTAGGTGCTCAAAATATGTTTTATGTGTAACAATCTTTCTACGAGAGGTGATTTCTAAAGAAAATATGATTACCAAAAGTAAGCAAAATGTTTGTGTTTCAGTACTGATTTGTCTCCATCTCTGTCATAATTGAGTTGTTTCTCCTGACAGCAACCCAGTAAAAAATGTTATTCTATACATTATGAACAAAAAACATAAGTATGGGAAGACTTACTTGCACAGTGATGGAAAAGAAATCAGGGGCAGAGACAGACACAATCTAGTCCCCTAAATCGCAGGCACAGTGAGCACTACAGGACTTCCTGGAGTTAGCAGCACTGATGATTAGCCCATCGCACTTTTGTCAGAAAATACCATATAATATTATAAGATTATTACAAATAAAATGGTGTAGGGAAATAAATATTTTCTTTATTTCACTTTCTTTTCAGTTTACGCTCTTCCTGAATTCCTGCATTCCCAGTGTAGGGGCAATCAGACAAGGATTCATCTGATCAGACGTGCAGAGTTGCATTAAAGTTAGTCAACTAAACCAGACATTCCCCACCAATGCTGTTTGCCACAAGCTATCAGTGATGTCCAAAACAAGTCAGGTGTTGTTAAGGGTTAGGGCTGGGCCAGCCACTAGACAAATGACAGATGCTTGCTATTAACCCCTCTCTCTTCCTAAAGGGGAAAAGAAAGGAAATAAGGAAGACAGACTTATGGATTAGAAAAGTAAAACAGCTTTAATGAAAATAATACCAATAAAATGAAATATATACAAATACATAGAAAACCAATATTGAACCCAACCCCTCTGATGGCAATTACATCACCACCAGCACTGATGCTGTGGAGCAGGCACTGGGGAAGTCCCAGACTGGCCTCAGCAGCAGATGAGAACCAGATTCAGGAGCTGAATTCTGGAACTGGATTGCAGAACACATGGATTGGGAATGAAGGCAGAATGGATAGAGTCCTCCTTGGATGCCAGCCACTGAAGAAGAGAGCTTGACCCTTGTGATCCCTCAGTTTTATACTGAATATGATATATATGAAATGGAATGGAATACCTTATTAGTCAATTCAGGGCCACCTATCTTGTCCATTTCTCCCTGCATGTGTGGTGCTTTATTTTTTGCACCCCCAGTGTGGCACACAAGATTTATCAGTGGCCTTGGTTGGCACAGGAGCAAGTACAAGCAAGAGCCTTTCTGCATACTGCTCCTTAGTAGCAACTATAAACATGAATTGTTATCACTTCTAGAAGCAGACACTGTCTCTGGAAATATGCTGTTGAACTTCAGAAAGTGCAGTCACTTAGAAGACACTGAGTTGAAAAGTAAAATCACTGAGCAGAATTAGTTCTGTTCTAGCTCAAACCAGGACAGGTGATCATGCCTTTACTATGTATATTCCTGTCTATTCACTTTAAAGAGCCTAGTGTGGATGTAGATCTCTAAGTTAGCAGGTAAATGTTATGGTGAATATCTCCATTTATTTCTGTTCCTTTCAGAAACACAGAGCACAAAACATGTTTGTACAACCATAAAAGGTGCAATTAGTTTTAATAGAGCTGTACTTTTAAAACAGTTCACAAAAATTAGCGACCAGATTGTGTAAGGTACTTGGAAAGCTGGGTACTTTTGTTTTATGAAAATCCAGTTTCTTTTTAATTGCCGAAGTAAAAGATAATTTCTTTTGAAAATCTGGTTTGTAGTCTATGTGCATATTGATAGAGTCATTTTAACCTTGATGTACAAACTTAAGCAGTGGAAATGACTGGACGAAATTCTTTATAACTCTTATTATTTTCATAGGTTTTAAGGCCAAGGAGGACAACTTATGACCTACCAATTTTTGCTTCATACATAATGCCAAGAAATTAATCCAATAATTTTTATATTGATCCCATAAATTCCATTTGAACTATAGCATATCTTTTAGTTACACTATACAATGCTACTGCAGTACCAATACAAAAGCAAGTCAGATAATACTAGAACATGAATCACAGTGACTTAAGAGCTTGAGGTATCACCAGAGCAGGCAGAGTTCAAAAGACTGTTTTATGACAGTGGAAGAAGATCCAACTGATGTAAGGGAATCTACAGCAATTTCTTGACTGAATACAAAACCAAAAGGAATCTTTTATTATTGGTCTAGAGGTTATTAACATTATGAAGAGATAGAGCACACATTCTCTTACAGGAGTGTTAAATTTGTGAACAGAATTTGACTGCTGTGCAAATGAGCAAAGCAATGTAGTTTTTCCCCAGTCCTGACACATAAAGATAATGGCATTTTGCTACTGTGTTCTGGGACATCTAGGACAGATCTTAATTAAAAATCCATATAAGCACATACTATGATCCTAGAAAAGTATAGTAATTCATCTGAAAATATTAAACCTTATTCAGAGCTCCAGGTTGGAGGAACTGTCAGAGGGTTACAAAGGTTATTATAACACAAATGCCACCTTCTGTAACATTTTTAGATTTGCAATGAAACACCTAGTTTAATAGGCTGCAAATGGAGAGCAGAGACCCATTAATGAGTACAGGGGTCATGCTACCATCCTGCAGGGGCATATGTCAATGATTTAGCAATTACAGCAGTAACAGTAGTTCAGGCCAGGTGGATAATTTCTGTATTAGAGAAACCTATGGAGTGAGGCGTAGATGAATTTTGAGCCTGGAAAATCTCAAAATTCATGTAAAGGGAAATGATCCTGAAAATTTTACACTGAATTTTAATGTGAGATACTGCCACTTTCAATTTGTGAAGAATTTTTGCTAAGTGGTACAATGCAAGGCTGCAATATTCAGATAACACTGAAATAGTTCAACAGGAAAATAGTAGGAAATTTTTTCCAAATAAAGCCAGTAAGTTTTAAAATAAATCATCACTACATTCTCTACATTCTACTTTTACTGTTATAGCCTATAGGGCTAATAGGTATGACAACTTTCATATAACATATGGTAGAAATATGAACAAGTTTAGAGACATCACTACATTTTAAAAAATTAGTGCTCCCAGTGGACAACACTGCTAGATTCTATTGTACAGCATACTTTGACAGAAGTTACCATTATGTCCTACTCCACCAGCAATCTTGCTTCCAAAGCTGCTGTTCTTATACTGTTCACATTAGTCCATAATGCATATCTGTTAATTTTTCACTGTCATAGGATCATATTTTTCCCTGGACATTTTTTAAATTTCTCTGATTAACTTAACCTCTTCTTCTTCATCTCGTGGTTATAGTTGAACGTGTAAAAACCTTGCATAAGCCAGCTTCAACTACCATTCTAACTATTATTGTCTCATGTTAATGTTTTTTTAAAAAAGTAACTTCTGTTCTTGAATCTATAGATGTTTTTCCTACACTATATACAAATACCTTATATTATATACAAACATATTTTGTACCTGCAAAGCAAATGCTGAGGCAGCAAGGTACAAAAATAGATATTGCCATGAAATTAAAGTTAAATCCTTTAAAGAACTGGTGATAACAAGGATACTGTAATAACACTCAACTATAAGAATTTTGGAATGCTGAAATTCAGAAGAGAAGGCTTAGGAGAAGCCTGAAGAGTTTAAGAGAAGGAAATCTTCAACTGGAGATCCCAGAGCCATCCCAGTTCCTCATTGCAGTCTCACTTTGCACCCATGTAATGAATACTGGTAACTAATAATACTTTTAATGTCAGATTTAAGTCTTTTTTTAAAACACACATATTCAAAACTAAATCAAGCACTTTTCTAATGACTGTGATTCCCTAAGTTGAAGTTCAGATACATAATTAGGAGTGGATGGAATGTAGGGCCTATTTTATTCAGAGAGAAAAAATACATCTACATCATAGAATCATAGAATG
>VZZY01018011.1:0-49498 GCA_013400335.1 Eurystomus gularis
AAAGATGTGGACGTGTTGGAACGCGTCCAGAGGAAAGCCTCCAAAATGATCAGGGAAATGAAGCATCTCTCCTATGAAGACAGGCTGAGCGGGTTGGGGCTGTTCAGCCTGGAGAAAAGAAGGCTCCGGGGCAACCTTACACTGACCTTCCAGTACCTGAAGGGGGCCTACAGGAAGGCAGGGGAAGGTTTATTCACAAGGGTTTGTAGTGATAGGACAAGGAGCAACGGTTTTAAGCTAAGAAAAGATAGATTTAGGTTGGAAATTGGAAAAAAGTTCTTTAACATGAGGGTCATAGAGCACTGGAATGGGCTGCCCAGAGAGGTGGTGGAGGCCCCATCCCTGGAGTCATTCAAGGTCAGGCTTGATGAGGCTCTGAGCAACCTGACAAGTTGTTGCCCGTTTGTGCTTAAACCTACCAGCAATACGTTACTGTCAACATTTTGTAACACAGACACCACAAACAAAACCACCATATAGGTAAATACAGAAAGTGGGTGTGTTTGAATTCCTCCAGTTCACCTAGTTGATGACCCAAGAAACTCACAATAAATTGGGGACTTACCTTTTGATTTTAAATGGAAATATTATCATCTGGTAGCCATTCTCGTCCCCTCACTCCTTTGACTACATACGGATTGTTATCCTGCATCTATATTGAAGTATCATCCCTGGGGCCATTGGCAGGGGTTTTAAGTCTGTGACAGATAACCATGTCCCTCCAATTTCCTGGCTAAAAGCTTCCTAAATTCACCTAGCTCAGCACTCCAGGGAGCCAACTGGATAGCAGTTCGCTTAATAAATTTGCCTTTATACAAAGATCTAAATCCTATTTTCCAAGAACTGCCAGGGGATTTTCAGGGTGTAATCCACCTACTGCTGACCCTTCACAGCAAAGAAACTTTTTTGCTGCTGGGTGGGATTTTTTTCATTTGAGAACAGCACAGGCTTTTCCTAATGGTGCTGGGAGAGGGTCATATGAGAACATCCGAGGATTGCCACAGGCAGAGGAAAAAGGTTAGGCAGGTTTTTTTTTCCACATCTGCTGCACAGCCAGTTATCAATGACAACAAGGGAGGAAAGGGATCACTGAGGAGGCTGCAATTCACTGAAATTTTGCTCAGGGAAACAATTGCCATGTTCAACGTGGAAATCTGAACAGAAAGGTCTCTGAAGGAGCTTGGGAAGCCCTTTTTGCTACTTCAGAGGCAGGCTTTCCTATGATCCTATCACTGAGCAAAGCATCCAAGTCGCTCCCAGACAAGCCATGGGGACTCCCAGCTGTGCTGAGACATCTTTGTTCTGATGTGCATGTGCCACAGTCTCACCCTCCTGCCACAAGAAACAATCACCCGGCTAAAAATGAGGCTGGTGTGATAGGAATAGTTAAAGCTGGGAACAAATATCCATCAATGATTCAAAATATTTGAGGAAGATTTGCTCGTCTCTAGGGCCTAGAAAGCCATAATGTACAAGGCTCGTTTTCCCAAGAAGAAATTCACACTGGGCCTTTAAGCCTCTGAAACATATGCAATGGATTATTAACAAATGTGAGTAGAAGGGTAGCTCAGTTTAATGTCACCTTTGTATATAAGCAGGCTTCCATTCTTCCTTCACACAAAGATTATCCTCCCCACAGATAGATGCTGGAAGTCATCCAAGAATTTAAGAACATTCTTTCATTCACAGGTGTTTTTGGAGCTCACAACAGCAGTGCTTATTCTGGAAGATGATGAGGGAGAGAATCGCCTTGGCCCTTCAATCAGCTTTCGCCCGTTTCGCAACAAATTGCAATCTGATAGTACACACTGGAACACTCTAACACAAACAGAAATGGCTCCAGCAAACAAAAGAAACATTAATGACACAAATTAAATGGAAAGACACTGAAGCATGCAGCGCACATCACTGTCCTGATGGACAACTTGAACACGAGTCAGCAATGTGCCCCCATGGCATAGCAGGGCAGCAGCATTCTAGGCTGTGCTAAGCAGAGGGTTGCTAGCAGTTCAAGGGAGATGTGGTCACTCCCTTCTACTCAGTATCGGTGAGATACACCTGGAGTCCTGTGTCCAGTGCTGGCTTCCCCAGGATAAGAGAGAATGGACATATGGGAGAGAGTCCAGCAAAAGGCCGTGAAGATGACTAAGGGATTGCAGCACCTGTTGTACAAAGAAAGGCTGAGAGCTGGGATTGTTTAGCCTGGAGAAACGAACGCTCAAGGAGACCTTATCAATGTGTATCAATACCTGATGGAGGAAGCAAAGACAACAGGGCCAAAATCTTCTTAGTTGTGCTCAGAGCAGGACCAGAGGCAAGGGGTAAAACCCAAAATACAGTAAATGAGTACCTGCTGAGGCTCTTGCCTCCTTCCAAAACAATATCCCATACAGCAGCAGAGACCATCTCATTGTCATGGAATTGACACTGGAGAAATCAGTGCCTAATTATCATCTCCATTTCTTACTAAGGCATTTCCCTGTGGTCAGCGACAGGGATGAGAAAGTCCCTGTTCTCCTTGCTTAGAGGTCCAGGACATGAGGTTGAACTCACCAACAAAGCTTCAGCAACAGCAGACAAAGAGGGAGAATGTTTGAAAATGCATTTAACTGCTGACAGCAGTCTAACAAAGGATCATTACAAAGACATGTAGAAGCTGTGACAGGGATGCAGCGAGTTAGTCTGGGACTGAGTGACCTTAGTTACAACAGCAGGATAAAGGAGTTGAGCTAGAATTAATAGAAGGAAAAAAATTATGACCTGACTGAGTGATACCAATTCTGGAAGGACTGAAGAGGGAAAAGAAACTACAAAGCTGCTTAAAACTGGATCAAACACACAGAACAAGGGTCATAAACTTAAAGATGTGGAAAGGTTGTGCCACAAAGGAGCAGAGGTGTAAATCAAGAGAAGCAAAAACAAAACAAGTGCAATGGAGAGAGCAATAAGAATGCGCAGGATGAAAAAAGAAACTGGGCAAGAATATTGACAAGTCAAAAACATTGATCTTGGGCCTCCTTAGCCAAATAAGATTGGAAACAGTGCATCAGTTGGGCTCTGGGGAGGATGGAGAAAGTTCAGACAGGCCATGCACTGCTCCTTCCCCAGACAAAGTCTGGAGATTGCTCACATGAATGTTGTCACACTGACAGCTATTGCTGCATGTAGCTCAAAAGAGGGGAAAGTGAGTCACACCAGATTTTTAACATCTAGAAGCACCTTATAGTACTTCACACAACGAGTCACATGAAAATAATACAATGACTCTGCAAACAAATACATGGGTTTTACTCTTTCTGCTTTTTCAAGGGCAAAGAGAGATGGTCTGCACCACCATTTTTTTATCCTCACTTACTCAGGCCCAGCAGACCCTCAGTCATTCTGAGAGCTCAGACATACCTCAACAATTCTAGCAGCCCATGTTTCTCAGGTGAGTGTCAGAATCAAAGAAAGAGAAGGGAGAAGAAAGCCACATGATTTTCTGCTCTGGAACAACTGGGTTCTCTTAGAGCCAGTGTTGAGTAAGGGACGTAAGCTGCATTTTTTGGTCTGCGAGCATACATCCTCTCTCCTTTACATATATTTTGTTAGCTATAAATTACTCCTCTTACCAAGACTTTTGAAAGCAAATTGCCAAAACCCTTCAATCTCTATGCCCAGCTACTGATCCTCTGACAAGACCCAGTACCCAGTCTGATTCTTACCGAGACATGATTTGCAGGCACAACGTCCTAGCCAAGGTGCAGCGAGAGGGAGATAAACCAGGAAATAATTCATAAAAAACTCAGCAAGACATAGTAGAGTCAATTATTTTAATTCAGAGGTATCTTCCATATTCATTTGGACCCCAAAATTATACCAAGGAACAGGAAGCAGCAATTAAAAAGTGTAAGCACAGGGTGAGAACACGTGTGTGTGTGTTATCATCCCATGTCAATGATTTCGACAGGGCAAAGCTGTCGAAAAAACTGGGAGAGTTTTAGCCAAGATGGAAAAGAACACTGCTGCAGTGAATTACAACACTGGGAAAATTAATTAGCTACTGTTAAGTCAGCTACAAGCATAAGCATCTTGGTACACACCCAACCTTTTATTATTATTAGAGAATCACAACATAATCTGCCAACACAGTCTTCCCAGACTAGGACTGAAATAGCAGAGCCTCTGGCTTTGGAGAGCATGCTGCCATTGCAAATGTGCGCAGGGAGGCTGCTGCAGCTGGGAATGGAAATGAACCACTCCAGCAGCCTGGGCAGAAGGATCTCTGCTTCCAGAGAAGGTCTTTGACTGGGAGATAGGTGCAATGGAAGGATTGTGAGGGCAAGAGGCATCCGGGTTGGAGAGGAGGAGACGAATTTGAGGATAAACAGACTGTATAATTTCAGGAGAGTCAGAGAAGCCAGAAGCACCATAGCTGCAGGTCAAATCCAGAGGACAGCAACTGGGCTGCAGCCTGACTTAGACTTGCAGATGCCACAGGCTGCAGCTGAGGCATATTTTCAGACTTGAACAGGAGATCAAATTACCCTGCGAACTTGGCTCAAGCCCTTTTCAGCTAAGGGAAGGGAAATCTCTCTTGCCTGTGACAGTAGACTAAAGGCTATAGTTTTGAGCCTGACTATGGAATAGCCTCCTCTTTCAGAAGAGGCAGACCTGATGGTCCTCCTGATTCGGCTTGCCTTGGGTGAGGGTCAGATGGCTGTTCCCAGCCACTGACAGCCTGGACTGCTGGATATCAGGCAGTGTGTACATTCAGTGTTGGTATATGATTACTGGGTCCGGAGTGGGATCCCCAGAATTCCAGCTTTTGCTTGTTATAGCACTGAGGGCTTCCAGCTGAAAAGCCTTTTAGAAGCTTCCAGGGCATGTGAAAATACACTTCAGGAATGGCAATCTGCTTGCGTTACGGCAGTCTGTTCACCGTTCCCTGCCCCTTTCTTCTCTTGCTATCTAAAATTTTTAGTTCTCTGTGCACCCTTCGTCAGGAGGCAGCTGTCCAGCTCTGTCCTACAGCAGTGTGTAAATATGCTGACATGGGAAGTGCACGTTTCCCTGCTTGCAGGAAACATGCTGCATAATGAGAGTCTCCCAGCAGGAGGAACAGAGCTTGCGTGCCAATTACCTTGGCACGCACCATGGGATCAAATGGGGCAAGAGCATTGCAGTAGATACACCAAAGCTGAGCCTTTCTGCCAGGCTCTGCACTCAGTTTCATACTGCCTTGTAATGAAGTCGTTTTGGACTGCAAGATGCACAAGCAGACGGGCTGTCATTCAGGGGCTACTGTCTGCACCATCCATTCCTTGGGGTTTGAACTTATTAAGGTCGGTGTTTTACAAATGCAATCAAGGAAGCAAGCTTGAGAGATATTACGACAGCAATAAAAGCGTGTCCTGCTTCATCAGCACTTTTGAAAAATTAGTATAAGTGTCCTTAGTGGCAAACAACTTTTAGTGCTGCTCAGTGCAGGAGAAGGAGGTAGGAAAACGAGACTACACAGGATTTTTTTAAAATAAAACTCAAAGCAAGTTTGGCACATTGAGTAAATCACAAGCAACTGTCTCCCTACCGTGCCCTGCTGCATGAAACTCCTTCCTGATATAAATCAGCGCCATATCTAGCCAAATATAAAAGCTGTGCTAGCTCTTGCTGCATAGTTTACCTTACACCAAGGTATTGGTAGAATGAGCATTTCCATCTCTTCATACAGTTGCAGTATCTCACCTTACACTGCACCCACCATGCAGCCGCACCTTGGGTTGTTTTTTTCTAACACCGTCACAGCCACCCATCAGATTCTACAGCACCCAATATCATTGTATTATTATTCCTATTTTGTGTCTTCTTTCCCTGCACTGCCACAGGAACTTGAGAGCAAACTCCATGGTGAACCTTAAAAATCAATTCCAATTATAGAACTTCATTTTCACTCCTTCCAAAATATTTTGTCTCTGCATAGACAATCAAATTTTGCTCCAAAATGAGTTTTCTCTTCCTTTTTTCTCTTAAACAAAATTATATCGGATGATTTTCAGGTTTTTGAAAGGGTCTGGGGAGGAAGGAGTGAAGAAAAATATATATTCTGACAACTTTTCTTAAAAATAGCCAGCCAGCCAAATAAATAAACTAAATAGCATCATTCAGCGAAAAAAATGCCTCGAGGCTTGAAACTGGGCAGCATGGCCCTAAAATACTAGTTTGATTTTGCTGAGAAAAAGGGCAACTGAAGCAAAAAGAAAATAATTCTG
Source organism: Eurystomus gularis (assembly GCA_013400335.1). Taxonomy (NCBI): domain Eukaryota; kingdom Metazoa; phylum Chordata; class Aves; order Coraciiformes; family Coraciidae; genus Eurystomus; species Eurystomus gularis. The sequence goes on from VZZY01018011.1 coordinate 6,249, forward strand.
CATCAGCTCTCCAGAGCATCCTTCCACAGCAACTGATTGTGTTCCCTTCTTGCAGGGAGGAGAAATCACACCCCCATATTGACCTCACGGCACACTCTCCCTGCCAGCCCTTATAAGTTCACGGTCTGCTGTCCCCAGGCTGCCACTGGGTCAGTTTGCAGGAAAAAAACCTGTACATACCACACTGAAACAAGCACAGTGGTATTCTCCCAAAACAAAAAAAAGCTTAGGACCAGTCAGGAGAGAAAATTACACCCACAAAGTAGCTGTAAATCAACCCCATTCCAGACCCTGTGCAAGTTTTGTTGCCTCACAAGCATTTGGCAGATCTAAAGCTTTCCTTTGGACAAAATCTAGTGTTTTCTTCCTTTCCCACCATGAAGTTAAAGCCCTTATCATACAAAGGGTGCTGTCACCCTGATAACACAGGACGAGGGACACCTCCTTCTTGAGGTGGAAATTACAAGGTTCCCTCTTCCCATCCAGGGCAGTTAAAAGGCTGGAAATCCCACATGCTTCATTAAACACCAGCAGTTTAACTAGGAGACCAGACACAGCTTCACCCCAAAGCATTGGAGGCATTTAACTGGGATGCTGAGGTTAGAAATAGTAGCTAGCCACCCTAGGCCCTCACTAGGGAAGAGAGATATTTCCAAAGAGTGATTCTCTCCACTGCAGTCTCAACCCTGTGCAGGTGCCTCTCACATTTTCCAGGCTGAAAAGGGGGGGTTGTTTGAAGGCTAACACAGATACTAGATTTGGTGGGCTGAACTTGGGGTGTGAGACATTGGCTTCTGATGCGAACTTTCCAAGGATTAGGGAAACTTTCCTGTCCCTGGGGAAGAGCAGCTAATGACTCCCCCAGTTAAAAACTGTTGTATTTTACCTCTTTCTATAGGAATTAACCAGAACTTGTCTCCATACAAATCCATTGCAGGTGAGGGACCAGCAGACTATGCACAGCTGCATCAGCCCCATAAATAAATAAAGCAGAGTCCAAATAAAAAATTTCCATTAATTGACGTAAGCCACCTAGGCCATGCTGCACCAGGGAAGCAGACCACCTTTCTGATCATGTATTTCCTTCCCTCTCAGACTTTCCCTAATATGTTTTTGAAGACTGAAACTCTCTCACTATGGCTAAGGTAATAGAGAGTAGGACGGGAAAAACATATATCAAAGTCTTGTGACCAGTCTGTGGTGTGTGCAGTCAGCTATAAAGAAAGGTGTTTAATAAGACCCTGGCAAGGGTCAAAACTACCTTGTGAAACATCATTCGTTCATCTGCTACCTGAAAGTTGTTCTTCCAGATCAGTGATGTTCTGGGTGATGTTTGCAGTAGATGTATTTCTCCTTTCAGTACAAGATCAGCCAGCTGTGGCAGACAACATGTGATTGGTTCAGCAGCAGAGGCAGAGCTAATGAGATGGCTGCACTACAGACCTCAGCCCAGTGGTCTCAGGAATAGGCTAGGATAGTGAAATGAGAAGCTGGAGTGGGATAGAATGGGCCTACCCCATATCCCTCATACCAGAGGGAGGCTGATTTCTCTCTATGCATATGAGCAAGCCTAGGATGTTAGTCAGCTTCTCCTCTCCCCAACTTCTTCATCAGTCCCTTTCCTCCAAAGAAACCTCTTTACCTTTTCCATGTCAGCTTTCCTTATACTGCTGTCCCAAGGCTCAGTGTGTACCTAAGCTAAAAGCTCCTGAAAGCATTTAAAGGCATAATCTTACATTTCAGCAAGCAGTAAACTGAGGTCAAGGTCAAGGTGCTCCTCTTTGTGCAAATATACAGTAATTATGCAAAGCCAGCTCCAAACTGGAGAAACTACAGCACATATAATCACAGTGCCATTCAGGTAATGTTGAATGATGCTTTGCTTCTGTGGCCTTTTCCTTCACGGTATTCTGATTTCCAACCTAAAGAAACAACCCTGACAATAGGAGAGTGAATTTCAGGGTAACTGGATAGGAAAAGAAGAAAAGAGGGAAATCTGTGTGGCCTAGAAGATGCTCTTCAGCCCTCCAAGCTCCTTTCTAGTGTGTCTGAGGTTCCCAAAAGTTTACTGGGGGGGGNTCAGAGAACAATGAATCCATTCTATTTTTCCAGAACTCCCCAATGCATAAATCTTGGCACAAACCTCCTTTGTGGACCTACTGTACTGCCATCAGCAACCTCCATGCATCTTTGGATACATTCAGCTGCACCAAGGCTCTTCCAGCATGAGTGTCTCAGCCAAGGAGAAAGAATCTCCTCTTCCAGACTCTCACATTCCAAACAAGCCATAGCCTGGCCCTGAAGATGTTGCTGTGAGGAAGGAGTCTAGGCACTTACATGACTGATTCAGCAGCTTGGCACCTCACATAGAAGTGCTGGGCAAACATGACCTGTATTTGTTGGGAGAGAGGAAACTCAGAGGTGACCAAGGTAAAACATAACTCTAAAGAGAACTCATGAGATGGTACAAAACTATTTAGGACTATGTCAAGTGTGGGAAGCAGGTGGCATAAGTGAAAAAGCTTGGGAAAGGTCAAGTCTTGAAGGAATTGGTTGAGAATCTCTTTGTGCAGGGGAGAACTAATCTGAAACAGTCTCTTGCCAGAGGCAGGTAGGGAAGAAAAAAATCAAGGAAATAGCTTTGAAGGAATTGGAGGGTAGAATTCATCTCATTTTAAGCATCAAAAAATGAAGCATGCAACCTAGGCTTGTCATCCAGGCTCTCTCAAAAGCAGAAAGAGAGAGAAAGACATATTAGAGGACAAGTAATCCTGGCTACCTGTGAAAATGCCTATTAGCATGAATCCAGAAACTGGCTCAAATGTGCTCAGATACATGAAGTTAGGTAAGGAAAACCCCAACCTTAATCACCACAGAGCTCCTGAGAAGGTGACAAACATTTGCCAACATTAATTTAATGAGGTGTCTCCTTGGAGTGGCACCCCACCAAATTTTAAGAGGAACTATGTAGATGCAAGGCTGGCCACATGCCAACTTCAGCTAACCAGCAAAACTCAGAAAAAAACCAAAACAAAACAAGATGGTCTTTACTAGCCTTTAAATAGCCGGGGATTTTATTGGAAAATATGAGGAAAGATGATGAATGCTAATGGAATAAATGAAGAAATACATTATCTTCGATTCCTCTTTGCCTGGATCTATAGTAATTTCAGAAGGTATGATTGGGTTATGGGATAAATTTCATTTATTCCTGATAAAAGAACAATACTACATTTTTTGACAAGTGTTCTTCAATATGCCACCTGGGTAGTTCTAATAACAGATAAAAATGAAATATGATAGGATTCCTAAGAAGATCCCAGCAGTTAACACAGGAAACCATTTCATAGCTTTTTCTTAGGAGGTATCCTAGGAGGTATCCTAGGGATAACAAGAAAGTTTTAATCAGTCCCTCTGCAAAGTGTGTGGGGTAAGTTTTCAGGATATGCCTTTATTCCTGTCTTAGCTGCAGATGTCACTTAAGAATCCACAAAATAAAATCAGAGGCACATAGCTGGATGAAGGCAAACTGCCTCTATAGCTAAGTAGCAGTGGAAAGTAATGGCGTAGGGGATAACAGAAGGCAAGACAGGGTGTTTTATCATGAGCTCAGCAGCTGGAGAAAGGAAAAGCATATCACCATGCTGCTTCAGGGTGCAGAGTCAGCAAAAAGAAATTCTCTTTCTACTTTGCCACTAGACAGCACCACTCTGGGAGCAAAGGATAAAGTATTTTCAGGATTTCCCATATCCTATGAATTTGTCATTACTGGAAACTAGCTTTACTCAACTGTCCTTAGTCTAGCTCTTATTTTAGCTATACAGACATAAATGTGGTTCTAGCTCTCTGTGACCCATGGACTGAGCCTGGTTGTAGACCCACGCTGTTCCAAAAGCAGCCACACCTCACACAGCCCAAATTCCCTGTTAGTTCTCCATGGATTACATTTGCACAATGACTTTTACGGGATGCCATGAAATCTGGCTGTGAAGAGACACTCAATTAAACCATCCTTCTATATATCAACTCCATACATCAAAGCATCAAGTAAATAAAATGCATCAAATCTGTTGTGTCTTCTCTTAGGTCAGCTTCTGTTGGCCTTTGCCTTTTGTGTTACTTTCTCCTTGCTTTTTAAACACATTTCCACTGTTGTAACAGAGCTCCTCCACCACTAAAACCCCAGTACAATCAGGCTGCAAAGGAGCCAGGGGGAATCTCTCTTTGCTTTTATCTGCAGCCACCCAAATAGAAATACTATGGAAAGTGGCAGTGATTATGCAATATATAAATCACAGGGAGAATATTTTCTCTCTTTCCTTTGCACAGATTCTATACATCACCATGACTCAGTGCAGTTCTCCCAGTGAGGACAAAGTCCAACTTTTCATACACTTTCCATCTGATTCCTCAGTGATAGCAGATGGGTTGCTGTCCTGAGCTACTGCATTTTGATAGTAATATATTAAACACCTCTGTGTTTCAGAACAATTTGGTTTAGGGACCCAGTACTAATCCCATTTCAGTGGTTTGAGTTTACCACTGACGAGAAAAGACCCTTTAGTCCAATGGCCATTTTCTTCCCCTCTCCCCTAGTTTTTCTGGTTGTTTCACCAATCTTCCTAGATGTGATAAATCATGTAAATTTAATTTAGAGATTATACCCCTGGCTTTGAAGGCAGACAAGGTTAGCTCTCTGCTTGTAGCCTGCTAATCTTATAAAGTTCCTCCCTGCCCACTTGGCTGGAATTGTTGTTGGGGTGTTAGAGGAGAGCAATATCTATTCTACAAAGTGTTTGGGACTTTTGTTGGACACTTGCAGGTGGCATCCTGGCCACCATCCAAACTCTCATACTGCTGCATAAGGACAAATGCTGTAATCTTGAAGGTTTTCGTATGCCTGCTGTATTGCAAACTATCTCAGCAGCACAAAGATGGTACTACCATTTCCAAACCCTTTTAGTCTTTCAGACCAGTTACAAGTTTATCTCAGCTACAACATTTTTCAAAAGACTAAGAAGTTCCCAAGTCCACTGCACTACCTCCTTATGCAGGTTTGACTGAGATCATTGCTGCCTCCTTTCTGTAAAATGGCAGGCCAACACTCCTTCAACGAAAGCACTAGATGATCTGCAGAGGAGATGCCTGAAATAGAGAAAATCCGGCTATCTGCAAGAAAACACTGTTTCTTGCCTGTAAGGAGAGCCTCAGCCCCAAGCTGAGGGTTACAAACAGTGACCAAGCACATTATCCATGCAATCTTTCCTTTATCTATAAACTCTCTTTGCAAGGAAAGATGTAGCACCAGCAGGGAATTAAAACCAATTGTTCCATGGGCATCCCAGGTGGCTGTCTTTCGTCTCCTTTCCTAATATTTCATTTAGGCTCAGATAGCTCTTATTGTTGTTGCTGTTGTTGTTTTCTCTTTGTTTATTCCCACGCCTGAATGGCATGGTTTTGGCAGGCACAGAAACAGCAGTTTTATGACATGCATTTTTTTAATGTATCAAAACATGTTCTTTTGATTCATTTTTTTAGAAGCAACCTGGTCACTCAAGGTTAATAACTTTCCCACTTCACCTGAATCTAGGAGAGTTCCAGATGTTGCTGAGAATTTTTAGACAAAACTGTCATCTTCATCAACCAGCAGGGCAGAACTAGCAGCTTCTCAGTTACCCCCAAAACCAAGAGAAATTGCTGGACCCTCTGAGAGATGTCCCATAGTATTCTTTAATGCTGACAGTTCAGTATATTTGATAGAACTTTATGTGAACTCATGATAGCTATACGAGCTCAATAGCAGCTGCCCGGACAGTTCACATTAGTAGGTCTCTAGAGCCACATTAATACTCTCTAGCGTACATACAGGAAATGTGCTGAAAACAAACACTAACCCCAGACAACAAGGACGTAACTTTCTCTTTCCTTAGCAGGTCAGTATTTGTACATCCAACACTAAGAAAAAATTGTCTCCAGCCAAAAAAGCCTGTGCTCTTTGCTGAGTGACCATATGAGGTGGACCTTATGAAAAAAACATAAGGGAGAGAGGGAGGGAACCAACCATCATTTCAAGCGGCCTTGACCATCCAAGGACTCCTCCAGCTACTGCGCCAGGGCAGTGTTCACTGCTGCTTTGCCAGGGCATCAGAGGAACAAGGTGATTTGCAAGCAATTCACGTTTGCTGTGACCTTTCACACGAAGTGCGTAATATCACTGAATTTTAGTCAAGCTTTTTAGTCCACACTTTTAACGCACTGAGCTTAGGCAACTCTGCTTGTTTCAAGTTTTACACACAAGAAGCTAAGAATTATTTTACTGTATTTTTTCCCTTCAGTTTGATGAAGAAAACATTGAATGAGTGAAAAACATTTTGTTTTACCATTTCCAAAGTGGATTTCCCTGGGATCTACCTACCTACTTTCATAGGTATTACGAGTTTTTAAGAAGGATTTGAATCCTTAAGGAAGGAGACTTACCAGACAGGACTGCAGGGAGCATCCCATGGCCTGGAAAAAGCTACGATTGGATACAATACGGAAGTCAAATTTTGTACCTTGGTAGAGCACAGAGAAGAACACTAGGAACCCAGGTCCACAGCTTCAGTTAGAGCAGAAGGATGGAGGGCCTAGAAAGCAAAAGCAGGACATTTTCATTTAAATAGCCACACAGCAGACTCACAGGTACAAGCTAAGGTCTTACCTCAGCAAGTAAACTGACACCTTCATATGTTTGTAGCCCAGCTTCCTCGTGAAGCCAGTGGTTGAGCATATGTAGACTAGTAATCCCTCCTATTTTTTTTTTTTTTTTAATAATTTAAATCACATTTGAAAAGGAGAGAAAAATCTCAAAGATACCCAAATTTGACCTTTCCTACTAGGACTGGAGGCCAGGGAGGAGGGAGACTTTCTTAATACACCCACTGAAAAGAAAATACAGTGCAGGTTAGGTCCTGATTAGACATCCAAGAATCTGCAACAAGAAAGAAGGGCTGGACCCACATATCAAGCTTAGTCAGAGTTTTAAACCAAGCCAAAGACACAAGTCACAGAATCATGTAGGTTAGAAAAGACCTTTAAGATCACCCAGCACTGCCGAGTCCACCTCTAAGAATTTGTCCCTAAGTGCTACATCTACATATCTTTTAAATACCTCCAGGGATGGTGACTCAACCACTTCCCTGGGCAATCAATGTATCACAAATACAGCTTCTAGCATCTTCTCACTGCACAGTGCACATCGCTACTGATCCCAATGCTCCCTGAGCTAGGCTAATCCTCAGTTTGTTTCAGAAAAGTTTTATGGGTGTTGCAGGTCATTCATTAACAAGAGAAGGATGATGCAAAAAAACCCAAAGCTAACAGAGACTGAACAGACAACAATGCATTACTGGCCAAGCATGCCGAGAAACAAACATGACCATTTTTATCGCAGTACCTCACAATTTTTCACGGTAGTGCTCAGAACTAGGTTAGTTTTACAGCAAAATTGTTCTCAGCTTCTCCTTTCTTTACTGAAAGCAGCTGATCTCTCACTGAATCTTTTGGAAAACTACACAGCTTTACAGCTATCACTGCTTCTTCTGTCTTCCATCCTCCTCCCTTTTCCCAGAGAGAAAAATAAGAGCTTTGCTATCTGAGCAAGGCTTAAGCAGATCATACAACTTATTCAAGTTGTATTGCTTTCCCTTTCTCACACCCAGCTCACCAGCAACTGGATATGATGTCACCAGTGAGTCAATCTAAGCAACAACTGCAAAGTGGTAGCCAACCATAAGGAGAGTAACAGGGCTAAGAAAGGCACCATGCCCTGGGCTCTGGAGGGCTCACAGGAGACCCCAGAATTCATTCAAGATGCCTCCTTTATTGTATAAGCTAAATAACCTCTCTTCCCCTAACACCCTGAGTCTTTTTTTTTGATACCTTCAGTGTCAATAAAAGCAGAGAAGCATTTACAATCGAACCAAAACAAGCCCCTCTGCAAAACATCACGTTTTCTAATACAGGAAATCATAAACTTCACAAAGGATAAAATAGAGGAAAATATCTTAATAAAGAGAAAAAAAGAGAATTGTGAAACCATCCTTTAAAAAAAATACTGAACAGCAGAAAATGAATCACATTAAACTGTCGTAAATTGCTTTTAGATCCCTTAGAGAGGCCACCACAACCTCAGCACTGAAGATATCCACAAACCTGTAAGCACAGTTAGTGACAGCCTATTATACAGCCACACTGAGTTTTGAAGGGTGCTTGCATAGGAAGATACAGAAGGAAGGGAAAGAGCATAAACAGAAAAGAAAATTCTTGCTTAAAGGCCACTTCATATAGAAATATCATCTTTAAATTAACCCTTATTAATTTTTACGGTAGAATTTTAAGTAGAGTGATAATTATTAAAAATCTGGCGTAAGTCCGCCTTTTGCCAGTTCAACATTTAGAGACTTTCACCTATGGAAAAGTTCTATTTTGAGTAGCAGCCCTAACAGCAATGAAGCTGAATAAGGATAAATTTAAATTAGTCAGAAAACCATCATGCAGAAAACCACCGTCAAACCCCACCACTCCCAGGGGACGGTGTTTAAACTGCCTCTGAGATTTCTGAAGGAAGGACACTGCTCTGCACTGATCTTTATAGGAAAGTCAACAGCCTGGAGAAAGATAGATTATGTTCATAACATCTATAAGAGTTTTTATCAAAAAGTATCATACTGACAGGGCATTTGAGGTTAAGCTCCTGATTTTCATTTCCCCTCTAGCCTATTTCCAATTGCAGGGAAATCTGGATAAAGAACAGAGATGTCCATGTGAATGCGTGAAAGTCACAGAGCAAAATAAAGGGAGTAGCACTTTCCCCTGTGCCTGGAAACCACTCAGCCTTACAAGAAACAACCTCAGCTAGAATCCTGCATATATCCATGACTTGTCCACTTTGTATCTGATAGGAACAGAGCTTGTTTCAAGACAGAGATCCCAGAAGTCAAGATCATTTTAGAGCTGGGTGTCCGATGTTTTGCAGAACCCAGCAAGGACAGTGGTACCATCCCTTCATGCTACTCATCCCTTCCCAAGAGCTCCCTGTGACCTTTAATTCCCCTACAGGCAAGCACCACAGGCTTCATTTTAGCAATGCCATGAACAACTCCTCAATCAGCACAGCAGTTTCAAGTAGTGCTTCAGAGCCTAGAGCCCTCCTGGGAATCAAGAGCAACTCTCTGGCCAAGAGACAGAATGGTACAAAAAGCCAGACTGATGCTTGGTACAACAGCAGCTAGGGGATGGTGAATAAGGGAAAGCAAGAGGGCCACATAAGAAAGAGAGCTAATTTTCTTTTTTTCTTTTTTTTTTTTTTTCTTAACACACAAACTTGGTGAATTTAATTATTTATCCTGTTACAGAAGAACACACTGTCAGGTACATGTTCTACCTTCAAAACAATAGTGTAAGGAAGTAGTGCTCAAAGTGCCTGGAAATGTTTTGCTGATAGGGAAATCAAGTTGTCATAGGAATCAGAGAATCATGGAATTGTTTGAGTTGGAAGGGACCTTAAAGGTGATCTAGTTCTGACCCACCTGCCATAGGCAGACACCTCCCACTAGACCAGGTTGCTCAACGCCCCATCCTACCTGGCCTTGAACACATCCAGTGATGGCACAAATGAGGGACCATAAAAAAAAAAAAAAACAAAAAAAAAACAACCCAACACACATTATGTGGAGCAAAACCCCATTCGGAGCAAAACCCCGTTTGAAGCAGTGTTAATTCTTAAAGCAACTAATTAACAGAACACTCAAAAAACCTGCATTTCTACAGCAGCTTCTACCCTTATGAACAGTCACAAATTGAAATCCCTCAAAGTTCAGTGAAGGAGATATTTTTTCCCATTTTACAGCTAGGGATGCTGAGGAACAGAGCAGGGAAATTCTGATCATCCTCTCTTGCATTTGTGTGTCTCCTCATACTCCCTTGCTTTCTCTCTAGAAAGCATGGAGTGGAGACAAGAAACCTCTTCCCAGGCAGGCTGTGCCTCTGGGTAGGTGCAGAATCAGCGAGGCAGAGATATGATGCACTGAGAACAACCAGGAGTCTCACAAGAGAGCAGAAGACTCCTCCTGTCACCAGAAAGGGAGATGGCTGCCAATAGCTGCCAGGTACAACGCTCTACATATGGTAACACACACAAAATCTGCACAGGACAATAAACACACTATGTTCATTACCCTGGAGCACCCTTGAGACATAGCATCTAAGAAGGAACAAGTCCTTTTTCTACTTTACGTGTTGGATAACATAGGAATAGTTTGAGAACATAATTAGCTGGAAGCTCACTCTTCTGTGAGACTCCATGGGTGACATTTGCCTCTCAGCCAGGGCACTGCTTCAGAGCTCCTCTACTCTTGCACTTTCATTTAAGCATATTGTGTATCTTTTTTAATGAAAAAGAATGATAACTTTAAATGGTTTTCTGTTCTTTTTTAAAAAAAAATACCATTGAAATCTCTGGGTGGAAGGGGCTTTCCTTTTCATATGAGCAAAATTCTTTGCATAGATATGAATTTAATTCATTGAGAGTAAAACCAGGCCTCAGTTCAATATTTTAAAGGATGTCATTGAGGAATTACAGGATAATTGTCATTCACCTGCAGTTCCAATTGAAGGACTGGGGGCGAGGGGATATTTTGTTTTAACAACACAAGGGCATCTGAAGTGAGCCTAAACTCCCCTGAAGTCCTCAAGCCTAGTGTTTGCTACTAGCTAAGGTCGGCTTTAGTAAATAGAGCCATTCAATGCCATTCCAGGGACCACTAGGCTAATAGAGGTAGGTGGAGCTTAAACCAGACTAATCGTTCCTGATATCTGCACCTCATTAGTTCTGGCATTTGGATTACTCTAAAAAAGCCACTTCTATCTACTGGCAGTTAATTGCCATAGTCCAGTGTGGAAAGGGTTCATGGAAGACCTGAAACAATGGTGAATCTCAAAGCACAGTCAGAAGACTTTAACACAAGAATTGCCAACCATTTGCTATAATAGCCTGATGTCAGTAAGGAGTAATGATGCAGGAAGGTGGAGGACAGGGGACACCAGGACTTGTGGGCAGCAGGAGACTCAAAAATCTTCAAGGACAGGAGGAGACCTGCAACCTGGTCTATTGGAAGGTGTCCCTGCCCCTGGCAGGGGGTCTGGAACTAGATGATATCTAAGGTTCTTTCCAGCACAAACCATTCTATGATTGCTCTTGGTTGCCATTATGACTAAAGTATCACAACCTTCTGCAGCAGCTGCTGTCAGTAGTGCTGGACCACCACAAGTACATCCAAGTTCTCCTCTCACTAATGGCACAGGTCAGACTGAGTCTTAGTCCATATCTTCAAGTTCAATAACACACACTGATGCTACCTAACTGCCTCCTGAAGTGATCGCTGCAGCTGTGGTCAGCAACAATACATCTTGAGTGTGTAGGTAACAACTTTTCTCTGCTCAGCCTAATCATAAAATCATAGAATCACCTAGGCTGGGAAAGACCTCCAGGATCACTCAGTCCAACCTTCGTCGAACATCTCCCTAACCCCTACACCATGTCTCTAAGTGCCACATCTACCTGTTTTTTGAACACCCCTCCAGTGATGGTGACTCCACCACTTCCCTGAGCAGCCTGTTCCAATCACTAGTAATCACTACGGTATTAACTCTCATGAAACATAATAATCCTCAGAAACTCAATTTTCCTGCATTCTAGGAGGAGTGTATTTGGCCTGGCCTTTTTCTAGCAAATATTTAGCATCCTATGTGCACATATTTAAGAAAAGTTCCTAACAAATCACTCAATTGAAAATAATTTCCCCCGAGGAGGGAATGAGAGAACAAATATGTGCCAGATGCGAGTCACACTGTTCACTGCACTCCTGGAAGGCACTTGGATACTGCAATGCTGAGAACTGTGGAAGAATCGAGGTGGGACATAATTACCCACGTTACATTAAATTAATTTTCATTCTGTTTTCCTACCCAGTACATTGCTGCAAAAACAGAAGGGATGAGGTTTCATGGAAGTGGTTTACAAAGTGAAAGGATGGCAGAACAAGGTAAAGAAAAGTATTAATACCTGTTTTGTTGTTTACATTCATCTTTTATCTTCATCTGTTTCAAAACTTTCACATACCAACAGCTTTTAATGAGATTTTCTGATTATTGTTATAAAAATACTAGTGCTACTTTTTAAATCTACTTTGTGGGAGTTTAGCTTTAGTTGGTCTCAGAAAATGACTGCAACCTTTTCACCCCAACAGATTCACTTTAGGAAAACCATTTGCACAAAACTGATTTCTATGGTACGTAAATATTGTATCTGTTTCAATGGAAAATACACTGGATCTTTTTGGAATTTGTGCTTCAGGATTTTTAAATTTAATTTTGGAACGTTGACATTTCACTCTATATTACTTCTACTTTTCTATTTTTACATGGACTTATCATGGGATCAACTGCAAATAAAACTTTTGTTGAAGATAATCATTTGGGACAAAAATATGAGGTTGGAATAAAATACCGTTTTGTTGTAAATCAAAGTTACAATGAAACAAATACATTTTGAAATACCATGGACTAATATAAAAAGTATGAGAAAATTTGATTGTAAAAAAAAGAATGAAACTCAAAAATACCTGATTTTCTACAAGAAAAAAATTCAGATATTATTTCAGAGGAATTTGGAGAGGAAAAAAAAGAAGAAATGTCTACATTCCCTGTGAAAAATACATACTGAAATCATCCACCTCTCCCTTGATGCATGACAACAGAGAGGAACGATGTATATTGGATTACTGGCCTGGAATACGGGACATTTCTACTCAAATTCCCAAATGGAGAGAGATTTCTGATTAGACCATGGGCTTTTCTGTGTCTCAGTCACTGAAGCTGTGAAATGCAATACAGAAACACAACATCTATTTCCTGATACAGTTATTATGATAATAATGTGGCATATAAACTCCTTGGATATATGCCGGTTCCTTCTAGCCATACTCACCTGCTCCCAACAGCAAAATGTTTACTGATAATAATTACAAGCTGAGATTATCAAAGCTGCCTGGGGGATTTGGATGCCCATGGGAACTGGCAGTATCAAAGCTCCATGCCTATGGGTTTTACTGAAGCTCTGACTGATTGATTTCTTCCCCCACCCCAGCAACATTTCAAGTGCATGCATGCAGAACAGCAAGAATATTTACAGAGATAACAACATTCCTCGTGTCGGCTAGGAAGAAAATCCCATTGTGCTAGAGACTGTACAAGCAGACAGTAAATAAGAATGTCCACTCCAAAAAAAACACGTTACTGCAGTTCTGGTACACACCTTTGAGCAGGGACAATTCCCTACCAGCACCATGCAGAAAATTTGCCGTTTGAAAGCACGTGAAGAAGCACATGAATTCCAACAGCCTGTTCACAGGACCTTCCTCTGTAACTGTGAAAGTAACTTCTTCCTGCTCCTTCCAAAAGATCAAATCTCAATCAAAATGCCTTTCTAGATTATCACCTTCTTAGTACAGTATCTTCTCCTCCCCCATCAACAGAACTGTTGGTGTTGGTTTTGCAGCTGGTAAATAAATCAGCTGTTGTCAAGCCAGATAAGATTTTCCATCAGGTGGAGGTACAGAGTTTTCCACGCAGCAGTGTGGGAAGGGCAGTGACTCACAGCACTGTCCTTTGCTAGGATAAAAGCTTCCTTGATGACTAACAGTGTCAAAATGGTGATGCCCAGAGGTCAAGTAGAGAAAGTTTTGCCCTTGTCTTGTGTTTTTATTCTGATCCTTTAGCCCTCCTTCTCCAAACCCAGTGGCTATAAAAAATTCCTCCTGGCTGAGGGAAAGGGAGGGGTGCTGAGAGGGAGAGGGGGGCCAGCAGTATATTCCCAGCTGAGGCAGGTTTTCCACTTTTCAAATGCATAAATCCTAGCTCAAATCTTCAGCAATAGCCCAGGCTCTAGCTACCTCAGAGATTCATTTCCTACCAGTCCTAAAAGAAATGAGGGAGGCAGTGCCTCACAGAGAATTGAGAGGCCTCCAGGTTTATAAACCAATTAGTCTGCAGACAGCTTTCATTGCTCTTCCACCACAGACCCTCCTACTCAAGATGACCTGGGATGCTACCTTAGGTGTAATTAACCCGGTGCCCTGACCGTTGGCACAAGCCAGTCACACTGTTTCACAAGTCTTTGTCACAGGCTGAAGGCTGATGGAGTTTTGTGCTCAGTTCTGATGCTCAGATGCTTTCATCCTCCTGCACTGTCGCTATTTCAATTTAATGGAGAGGGAAAGAGCTATCCCACAGTAGAAGATGCCTTTTAATCATTTTTTTCTGTTTCTTATTCTTTTGTTAGTGCTATGGATTTTGGAAGCTTCTTGCTGCAGTTACATAGTCCTCTGATTCTGGAGGCAGGCAAACCTTCTCCAGGGCAGCAAGCAAACAAATAAATCAACTGCCGCTTCAACCAAAGAAGGGGGAAGAGGGAGAAGGTTGGAAGGAACTAGACTGCCCACCTCAGCCTTGTCTCCTACTTCACTTCTCCTCTTTCCAAGCCAGCACCCAGGGAAGGCTAGTGTTCATCTCTCTTCTGCTTTTCTTGCAGAACACACAATGGCTGCTAGGTAAGGGAACAAAACCATCTTCTTCTATGTAGGAGCAATTTGCTTAAACTTCCCAGACTCTCAGAGGGTAGGTAAGCGATGAGATCCTCTCTTTGTTCTTTATTGCTTGGGACATTTGCATAAAAAGACACTCTTTGTTAGTTAAACACTCATCTGCTCCCACTGCTTAGTCTCATTTTGAAGTTATAATCCTCTATTAGCTACGTGTCAATCACACTGCTAGAGGGATGGCCTGGAGGCAAGACTCTGCAGTGGAAGAGCCCGCATTTGAGGCTCCATATGCATGGGGACCTGCAAGCATGAGGATCCTCCTTTCTCAATAGGTGGGTTTGAAGCCTGGGACAAATATTGTTATCACTATTATTGTACCGGAGTTAAAAAGGTTGATATGGAGGTAAGCAAACCTCTCAAAGAGCTGGCAGAGCATTGGGTGATTACCCCGCCCCCCCCTCGCCCCCACCAAGCTGCCCCAATAGCGCTAGAGAAAAGTGCACCCAAAGCACCTTGGACATAGTGCAGGACATTGCAGGCACGAGTTAGAAGCATGTCTTTCATAACCTCAATGACTTTGTTCAGAGGGAACAAACAAGGAGCATTACTGGCTAGATCTAAAGATGTCTTCGCCAGCACAAGCAAGAAAAACTGCATTTTTCTCACATGCAGACAGAAAGAAAAGCAACTCCTATGAAATCAGTGGCATGAAGTCAGTGAGAGACACAGATCAGACCCCCTGAGTGCTGATGGAAGCAGAAGTTTCTAAATTACTTTTTAAAAGCCTAGTAAATATTTATTCTGTATTTCATTTCACACAGGAACACTGGATAAACCTGGTTTTCAATATACAGCAGAAACAGATTCTGTCCTGTTACAAGGAGATGAAATGGCTTTGTTATTTTATCCAGGATTCCTCTGTTCAAGGAAGGAAGGAACAGAAAGCTTTATTAAATGCATTAGTAATCACAAGGCAGTTAAATGTCAATTGGTCATTATAATACGGAGTGCAATGAAAACCTAAATAATTTCTGAAATATAAATGTAAGTGTACACATCAGAATGGGTAAAGTATTTTCTGCTAAAAGGTGGTGATTTTCTTCTGGAAAACTGCCCCCATTCTATATTTTTCTCTTTTTTTCATTAGGATTTCTATAGACTTTTTGTAAAATAATTTTCAAAGTACTGGTTTTGAATTTATATTATTATACTGTGCTTGGCACATCTTATTTCTGAAAATAAAAAACATTAGAATAACATTTGTTTTGCTCAAAGTTTTGCAGAATTTTTCACCAGAATCTAATTCTGAAAATTCAGAATAAATTTAAAGTTCATCACAAAATTGTTGCCCCCTCTTTTGACTAGTGCTACACATACATTTTACTGCATCTAAAAAATCCCCTTCTCTAAACCACTGTCAGGATGGAATTTGAATGATTATCCCAGAGAAGAGTGGATTGCTTTTAAAAGCAATCCATGGCATCATGGAGGATTTCATCTGACGTGAAACTGTAGTCTCAGTAACTTCAGAGTTGTCGGTGGCAAGATCCTCCAGGATGGGGGCTATAGAAGTACGTGAAGAAAGGGATTTTAACAACTGATGGTTATCCACCAGTTCTTTCCTTTCCAATTCTACTACAGACACAGAAGGGTTTGGGGGGAAAGAGGAAAAATGTTGGCCTTTTAGGTGATTTTTAGGAAAGAAGAAAATTGCTGGCCTGGAACTGACCTCTTCTAGTTAGGTGCAAGCAAGTGCAACACGAGAAATGCTAGTACACTACAGAGTCCCAGAACACTGCTTTATCCACATGTCCTAGTTTGTAGAAGACACTTTTCCTCATGGGAGGAGGTACTTGCCTGGTCCCAGTGTCCCCATTTAACCTCAGAGATAGCACTCCATTTTGAAGTGGATTTGAACAAGATGGAGTTGGAGCAATGGTTTAGTAGCGCTAGTCCGTAAAAAAATTCTGTCCATCCTCTTTCGATTTTGTACTTTAAATTACATATAATCTTTTGCTGAGTTTTAGTGAATTTTCCCTCTTCAAGTAAGTTATAAAGAACATCTATTGGAAAGGGTTAATAAGGCGAAAGAATACTTAAAACACTTGACAAAAGCTACACAACATGTTATGATTTTTTATTCACTATCAGCTGATCTAACCACTAGCGTTCACTGCCTCTGAAATAACAAACAAGCCATGAAATTAAAAATCCTCTGTGCCCTACCTTTAGTACACTCAAGAAATCAAAGGATCCCCACAGGGGCTTAATTCCTTACTGATAAAGGGAAATGGCTTTTATTCAAATATTCTTTTGGAAGGGAAAAACCTGTATTTGGCATGAGGAAAAAAATACCATGGTAGCATAACTGTTGTGATTTAGCTAAAAATATACTGACTCATAAAAGGTACAAGCTTGGCATAGCTCCTTCAAAAGTTAAATATTCTTGTCCCACAGACTAAAAAAAAAAAAATCTAAGTACATCTTGATCCCAAGAGTAGTGCTAAATTATGTTGGAGTTTAAGAGTCATATAATGGCAGTAAATTTCCAGTGCTGGAAAGTGTCTAAAATGGTGTCCTGGTTTGAGCTGGAACAGAACAAATTCTTGTCAAGGAAACTTGAAATATGACTAAATTTTCCATCACCTGTCCCTGGGCAGTCCAGGAACAGTCTTTTTCACGGTGCAGCTTATCCACTTTTATCAGTCATGCCCGTTTCCAAGTTCAATCTAGCCCAGTAATGAAGAGCACATTTCTACCTTCACACAGTGTTGCTCTATTTCCCTGCATCTTTCTTCATGCAGGAGATTCATGTAGTGATGCTGGTGATGTGCACCGAACATGGGCAGGATGCTCAGGGAGCCAGAAATAACCTTTTAATACACAGAGAACTCTTGACTAGAAGCTTCTTGCATCAAAGGAAATGGACTATTTTTTCACGAGAAAAAAATAACAAGGTAAATTATCCAAATATGTTGTGGAAGGAGGCAATAAATGCAGATCTCCAGCATCCATCTCCTGATGTACAAGTGAAATCAACTACCTACGAATTTGCAAACGCCTCCGGCTGCTCTGTAAGATCTACCTTCCATGCCACCACTGATGACTGATTGGCAGAGTTTCATTTGAGTACACCATGTCTAACCTAATCTTGCTCCTGTGTTTGAATAAGGCAGGACTCCTTAATTTTCTGAGCTCTTCTGCTATTCAGGGCTGCTGCACCACTTCGAGCCTTCAGTTGCACAAGTCTGCTTTGTAGGGGCTGGACTCTGACACATCTGAATGACATACAGAAACCTGGCAAGGAAAAGGCTTCAAAAACATCAGATCAAGCTGATTGAAGTGGAAGGGAAAGGAGGCACCACTAAGCTGAGAAAATCTAGGCACAGAAGCTCAATGGGTGGCAACGCAATAAGGATAAAGCAAGAATGATATAACTGATGTTTCACAGAAGTCAAGGAAAGCCATTATCTTGGAGATCATGCCCTGGGATAGCCCTTTCACAGCCCTGCCTTGTGCATAGCTGTGGGATTTAGCACGTATATTTAACCATTTTAAGAAGAGCTTTGGGATCTCATAGGAAGGTTTTATGCTACTAAAAGTCATTACAAGAACTACTCGGCACATCCACACATCACAGGTTTGCACAGCAAAATACCAAGTTGAATCACAGGCAAGGAAAGAAATCTTAGTATATCTTTTCATCATCATGAGTGCCTAAATTCCTTGTGACTTTACAAGCAGACTTGGACATCATCTATTCCAGTCACACTTCCTCCGTCTGAGTTTAGGAGGACTATCATGTTGTCCATTTGACAAGTCCCAAGGCGTGCACGTGGTGTGCCTATGGTAGAAAAGCAAAAACAGAAATCCCCTCCACTGACCAGCTCAGCTGAGATGAAATCTGAACCAAGACAAAAGGCACTCCAAGGAGCACCACAAAGCTAGGGAGAGTATTTGGCTGCATACAAAGAACTAATACTGAAACAAATAGAGAAGTCTGTTTTAGCTGTGTAATGTTGAAATATTAATATTGTTGGCAGAGCGAGTACGTGAACCTAGGATTTTGCAAAATGTGGCTGAATATAGTGAAGGCAAACATTGAATAAGTAACTAGAAAATTCATTTCTTTAACTGTATTTTCTGATGCCTGTAGTCAGACTCGCAGATAGTTTATTCCATTCTGCTTCTATAGCTGGAACAGATATTACATAAACAGGTAGTTGCTCCATGAACAACCTAGGTGGATTAGGCAGTTTTTAAGTTTAGGGAAATGTATTTTTAAAACCTAGATAATTTAATTTCCAACTATGAAGGCATATCCACTGAGCTGAGAACTAGGGGACATGCTTGGTTTTATCAGGGAAAGAGGTTTGACACTTGGACCTACCGAGTATAAAATACAGCATAATCATTCTGAATTAACTTCTTACAACAGCTATGTCAAAAGAGTTTGAATAGAGACCCCCAATACAAACTAGTATAAAACAGAGTAGGTCCACACAACTGCCACTGATGCCATTTTCTGTGTACATCTTCCTGCCTGTATTGCTTGCACATAAAATCTTGCGTGAAGGTATCTCTGCAGGGTGTTCAAGAAATAAGACATATTTATCATTCCATTCCAATGTTAATCTGAATTCCTTTTGAGGAGGGAAAATACCAGTCACAGAATAAGGAAAAGCAGAAAGTCAAATCTCTTTATGCCATCAGTGAAAAATGCCTTGATCGATGCAATGGAACCTTAACAGTTGCATACAGTTAAATACTTCTGGGCATCTCAGCAAGTGTAAATAGTAAACTCAGTGGGTGCATCATTGACTTTAAAAATAATTCATAAAAGAACTAAAGCAGCAGTGGACACAGGTATCAGGTTATCAGTGATTTGAGCCATACGCTTTAGGCAGGCATTAAAGACTGCATATGTCAGACAATAAGATAACAATATTGTTTTCTTTCATACCCTAGACTGCAGGTAAAGGGCTGGGGTTCAGTTCCCTCTTTTACCTATTGATATTTGAACTCACATTTCTCAAGGATGCCTCAAACCACCAAGAAAGCCACAAATTCCCCAGTGCTCTTGCTCACCAAATGTGGTATCTGGGCTGCTCAGACTACGCAGGACTGCCCTACACAGGGTAAAGACATGTTCCTTCCCTTGCTGAATAAATAAGGATAGTACATGAAGTACAACTACTGAAGCAGGAGTTCCCACCTTCATTAATACATACCAAAACCCTGCCTACAACCTCATTGGTAGGGAAGTCTTCCATAAAACAATTAAAGCAGGTTTGAACCCATTCATCCAGAGGAAGGGATTGAACTTAAGTCTCTCAGACCATAGGCAGGGGGCTGTAAGGAAAAATTGCTTTTTAAAGTAATCTACAACCATGAAGATAAATGCCCAAGTAATTACATAATGATCAAAGATGCATTTCAATTTTTCTCTTTTTTTCTCTTCTAGTCACAATGGCAGTGAATAAAAGAGGATTTTAGGAGGATTTTGTCAAAATTTTGTAAACTTGCATATGCCTGTAAGTGTACACAGCTGTTTGGCTACAAGGATTTGGCATTTGCTTCTACAGAACAGTAGAAAGCTCACTATGTATATATCCTTTTTTTTTTTTTTAAATTGTTTGCTGCTGACCACAGACAACCCTCTGCATGGACAGATCTGCAGACTGTCTTTATATATCCATTTTGTTATTCCTACATCAGCAGTAAACACGATGGGTTGGGAAACACCATGGCACTGATATTCACTTCAGCTGGAAGATAGAGTTCATAGACCATTATCCTGCACCACAGTTGCAGGGTCATTTCCGCTGCTTGCCCTTAATCAGGCTACAAGTCCACAAAGCCATGCAGGCTAGTTTTAAGTCTCAGAAAGCAACACAAAAAGGCCATGTGCAATTTTGAGAGGTACAAAGAGGATCTGTGGCTGCTGCTGTTGGAATGCAGGCCACCTACATCCCTTATTTTCACTGTGACCTAGAGGTAAATGGAGTTCCTCCCTCTCTCACATGGGGAAATATAAAGCAGAAGATTACTGTTATTACAACCACCTCTTGTTTGAAACAAAGTTCAAAGGCTTGTCTCCTTTAATCAATCTTCCAGCAGACTAACAGGGCTGTAAATTTCACTTTCATGGAACCAAAGTACTAGGGCTAAATCAGTTTTTCTCTTTGTTCCCCTTCTCAAAGAAAAGCCCAAGTGAAGGAGCTCAGATGAGAAAGTTGACTAAACTGATGATATAAGCCACACTGCTTTCTCTGAGGAAAGCAAAAGGCAAGAAGTAATAAAATATCTTGGCTTCAATACCATATGCTAGCGGAGCACTTTCAGCAGCTGTTTATAATGAATATTCAGCAATCTCTGGATATTGTGGTATAGCAAAGTACCTCTGTCAGGGGAGCCATCTCCATGGCTGAGGTGAGAAAATAATAATAAGTCCACTTGGCAGAGGTAGCCACAGACATGTTAACTCAGAGCACATAGATCTCCCTGGGTAGTGTCCGGCTGGAGATTATTAATGAGTACATTAATGAGTCTGTTTCCACTGCAACAGAGTGGGGAAGGAGCTTTTAACGTACATGTTGCAAGCAACCCTTGGAATTAAAGGTTCAAGGAAAAAAAAAAATTTAAAAGAGGAATAAAGAAAAGAAACATTCACAAACAAGAATAAGAGCACAGAGTTGTTTAAATATTTTGTGCTATTGAGAGGCATCCACAAACATGCACAGAAATGCCTTTTTTTTTTCCACAGAGCCAGTCACAGGCAGCAAAGAGCCCAAAAATGCACAAACAGGAAAATAGTTGCAGAAGCATTGCTAGCATGAAGCCATCTGAAATGTCTGATTTCTTTCACCATCTTCATAATACTCAAGACATAATATAGTCTGGATTTCTTCCAGTCCAGATTCTCTACTGCTATCATGGACTTTAAATGGGCCCTGAAACACCAAAAAAAAATGGATGGCACAAGACTTGGTCAAAGGGAACAGCTTGCAAACAACTTTAGGGCAGATTGTAACAATTCACTGCAGTTTTTTAAAAAAGTGTGCTTACCTCTACAAATTTTAAGAACTAAATTTATTCTTTAGATTGCTATGATTTAACTCTACCTTTATTCTGTACATGTGGCCCCCTTCAGCAAAAAGCACTTATCTAACTGTTGAATTCCCAGAAGTACAAGTTAATGGCCCATACGCAATGGAGACTGAAGAGAAACTGTGTTTATTAGTGTCTGATGGGCTGAAGTAGGAACTTTATTAGAAAATACCAACTATTACACAGTATCTGACAGAACTTTCTACCTCAGGGTCCTGTCTCTGGCAGCCAAGGCAGACAAGATATATCTGATGCTACAGAAACCCAAAATGTTCAGAACTCAAACACCTTCTCCCCCTCTAGAGCATCACATAATCACTATAAATTTGCTGCCGTCTCCCTCTGTACCTTAAGATTTCTTTGCATGGTGGCTGCATGCCAGTTTTTCTTGTACTACTGCAAGGCTCCAGGTGTTGATGCAGCCTCTCTCATTTCTATTTTGCTGTACTGAGCTGCAAAATGTCTGCTTTCCAGAAGGTGACTACAGTGACATGGCTGGATGTTTAGCCCAGTAGGTGCAGAAGCAAAAGCTACAGTTGCCTGATAGACATTCAGCTCTGCAGAAGTTCAGCATCCCATTTCTTCTGTCTTCTGCCCCACTAGTTTGCGCAACCATCTCATAACATGAGGACTTTAGCCTTGTTTATTTTGCACTGGTCCTTTTTTCTTCCTATTCCTTTCTTTTTGTACAAATCGGCTCTTAGCCCCGTTTTCCCTGAAGGAAATATAAGAAAGCATAGTCATGCACTGCCTTCCTAGAGAAGAAAGACATTTTCTGCACTACTCTCATGTCAATTTTCAAGCATTGCACAGGAACTGGAGCAATATAAACCAGCATTCCATCAGCTCAGGCACATCCCCAGAGGTTGGGATATTTGTAGAGTTAAAGATAACTATTATCAATAAGAAACTGGCCTCCCTTCCCCCTCACTGTACTCTCAGAGCATCTCTGGAAACAGCTCAGTGCTGCAGAGAGACATGACTTCAGAGAGTAAATTGATTAGAAGTAGGAGTTTGTGTTGAATCAAGATGGATAAGAGGTATAGGGAGAGGCTGGAGGTAGCTGCAGGATTCTCCTGGAACAACAAAGGAAGATATCTGGGCAAGTTCTGCACCTCACCCCTGCAGAGGTGCCTCTGCAAAGCACCACATGAGTTCCACAATGCAGCAATCCACCCTGCCAAGCCTACTGCCCAGCACTCCGGGCAGCACAGACATCTCCAAATGGAAAGAGGCATCCGTCACCACTCAAACTAGATCTCAC
The DNA here is from genome assembly GCA_013400335.1 of Eurystomus gularis. Classification (NCBI taxonomy): domain Eukaryota; kingdom Metazoa; phylum Chordata; class Aves; order Coraciiformes; family Coraciidae; genus Eurystomus; species Eurystomus gularis. The sequence continues at coordinate 29,262 of VZZY01018011.1, forward strand.
CAAGTACTCTTAAATGGTTGAGAGGTAGAGATGGAAATATTTTCCTTGTTTATGCATTTGCTGAGCTACAAGACACCCTGAGAAAGAAGAGGACCGAACTGCAAGCTCAAGGTGCTGGACTAACACTAGAGCTAACCAATGCTCTTGGGAAGGGTTCCCATCTCTCAAGACTGGAAGTACCAGGGATGTGCAAAGTGAGAGACTTTCTCCACCCAAGCACCAGACACTGGTTTAGCACAGACACTGTTCCACAGAAGTGACCTTGAGTGTGACATACTTCATCACTGGCAACTGCCAAGGTCCAACCTTTTCTGTCCTACATACCAGAAGATTAAACCCATCTGAAGACTGTGAGAAGACAGCTTCAAGCATGTGCAGGGGAACTCTGAAAGGACCCTTGTACACCTATTCATGCTGCTTGACAGGTTTTCATTGCTACTATTACCCATGCTAGCCACATAAACCCACAAGAACCCCGGTAACACCTGCACAGCTTTGTTACACAGTCCTACCTACCAAAAGGCTTGTGCTTTGCCAGCCAGTGAACCTGTGCTACAGCCCCATTGTCTGTCACAGGCCAGAGGCACTCCAAAAGGCACCATAACATGTGAGCTGGCACTCAGTAGTCCTGTTAATGCAGCAACATGGAGACTAGCGCCAAACTGCTGCAAAATGTCTGACAGATACAAAGATCCAAGCAAGTTAATTTAAAGCGGCCTATGCTGCAGCATGGACAAATCCAGAGAAATAGCACCATAGGGAAACACGCAGTGTTACCACCATCTAGGAGGACAGTGAAGGGTGAAGTAGCTGTCCCATTTCTGTGCAGGACTGAGCCTCAAACGCAGAATTCACATGCTCAGCAACCAACTGAAAAAAAGAGCAACAAAGTACAGGACTGCATGTTACTGATTTATCTGCAACCTGCACATTAACAGCATTGTCTCCAAAGCCCTTTTGGCCTACCAATTGGTTCTGGCTCAAACATAACCTCTCCTTTCTTCAAAACAGAGGAGAAGGAAGGTGCAAGAGGAAGCATCTGTGGTCAAGCCAGGTTTTCACGTGTGCAACTAGGATAGGGAAATAAGGCCAATAAGTACAACCAGTGCTGGCAGAGCATCAGAAGCAGCATCAAGTCTTTGGTAGAGATTTTTTTGTAGTGGACATGAAAGGAATGTGCCAGTGAAAAGCTGTCAGATCAGCATCCTACATCCCTGTTTCAGAGTTGTGAGGGATATTAGGTATCCCCAAGCCATACCAAGAACAGGTATGCAATAGGGTAACAAACCTGAACAAAAGCTTTCTGAAATTACTTGGTAAGACTCTTGTTGCTTGTGAAATCAACCACCATAGATCTAGGATGATGATGGGCAAAAGATAGTGTTACCAATCCTCTATAAAGGTGTCTGGGTACACATATATCATGAATGTACTCTCAATCATGGTAAAAAAAACATGCCTTAAAACATAGGAGTTCAGCAAGGTTACCATGGGAAACTCCACTAAACCTCCTGAGCTTATGGCTCTGAGATGTTGCAGAGAGGAATAGGGGTATGCCTATGGAAGAGAGAAGGCTGCAATGAGGTATACAAGAAAAATTTCTGTAAATCACCTGCCTTTTACCAGTCCTGCTGAGAGGCCACAACTACAGCAGATTCAATTCATACTTGAGGTTTAACTAACAGAGCAACTTTGTCCAAATTCACTTCCATGGAGACAGGCCAGTGTCTCCAAGAACACTATATGATGGAAAAAGCACTGGGCTGTATGTGCTGCTTCATACAGTCAGATTCAATGAGTATGAGACCAGGAAGCCAACCTCACTAGAAAGAGCACTAAGGTTTATGAACTCTCTATTTTCCCGTTACACATATTGCCTGGTTAAAGCGGGGAGTTTGTCAATCATTTTGTGCCACTCCTTTCAGCAGAATTTTGCACAAATTCTAGCATTTATCTGCTGAGAGAATCTAGTGTTTCTGTAGCACTGAGGGAGCCCAGCTGCATACCAACATCTCTGTTGAAGTTACATTACTACCGTAATGTTTTTTTACCTCTGTGAGGAGCAATTCCATGACTCACGAGTTGTCAAAGGCATTTTCCAGTTACCAGGCTGGTTTTTGGGAGTCTTGATGCTCCTGAAGAAGTGAGGTAGAATACAGGATGTCTTTTATGCCGCAAGCATATTCCCCACCCCTGGAAAACTATTTTGTGAAAAAGAACTTCTGCCAAACTTTGTCACACCTCTAGTATTACCAGCCCCTCTCAGCTGCAGGCTCTAGGTCTCTATGGGGCTTCTCTGAACTATGTGAGTAATGTAGGAGGCTGTGTCAGGTGCTGCTGTGAGATACTGTGGAGGGCATTCAGCTGTGACAGCAACAGGAGCTGTACAAGTGGAAGACACACAGCTAATTGAGTAGCCTTATGGATATTTATGTTACCCATAAGGGCCCACAAGCCTCAGTAGTGGTGTCAAATCAGGTCACAGTGCCAAGGAGAGCAGCATGAGGATTTTGGTCCTTTCCAGGCATTAGTGATTGAACAAGTGCATAGTTGTGTCTGGCACTTCATGGGAAGCTGAGCTTTAATGGGTTGGGAGAGAACCCTGTTCAACCTGCTGAGCAGAGACTTTCCCTTCCCTCCCCTCCACACAGAACAATGTGACATCTAGATGTCTATTCCTTCCGACTACTCCATCAGGGCCAGTTACAGCCACACAGGCTCTCTGCAGATCAGAGAGCTGCTGTCTCCTTGTGAGGAGGACCAAGAAGAGAAGGAAACATAAGAGAAGAAAACTCCCATCCAGCCTGAATACGTTGGCTCTGGCCAAGCCCTGTTATCTAACCCACTTTCTGCAATCTTGTTAAGCCTCCTGAGCTTCTGCACAAGAAACACCTAAGCAGCACTCAAGTAGAGCAGAAAAGAGATATCTGAGCAGTATCATAAAATATCAGGTAATGTGATGATAGATAGAAATGTGTTGAATGGATCTGTATGGAAATGTAAATAGGGCTATAGAGTATACCCCCACCCCAGCTATGCTGAGAGACAAAGGAACAGGCAAACCGCAGGGGAGCGGAATGGCCTTGAAGATAAGGGGGATATGTGTCTGCACAAGATGCTAACCGGCTGGGACCCCTGGGGTTGCCGAACCCAACGGGAGCCAAAAGTACACTGGTGGGGAAAGCCCAGCCCCTTCTAGGAAAGCCTAATGTATATGTATGTACTCTGTCTATAATAACCAACTGCTTGTAGTGCAAGGTGTGGGTATTTGGCGGAGAGATCCCCTACCCACCTGGCGCCATAATAAAGAATACCTGCTTGATAAACTCAGCTGTGAGTCTTGTCAGGTTAATCCGTGCATCAGTGAAGAGGGAAATTTTTCACCATTTCTCCCAGCATACAAAGTGGAAACAAACAGACTAGCAAGAGCAAGGTTCAAAGCAGATCTGAGAAGAAGCTTCCCATAGCACTTTGTTGCAAGCTATGAAACTGCTTGCCACAGGAGGTTCAGGATGCCAAGTGCTTACAAAGATTCAGAAAGCAGCTGGACAAGTTCAGAGGAACAAAGTCGCGTCGAGACAAAGATAGTATGTCTGGTTTAAGCACTGCTGAGCTGCAAACCACTGGAAATCCTTCTTCTGTTTTTTTAACCCTCCCACAAGCATCCATTTCTGATACTGTTGGAGACCAGCATTTCATATCTGGACCTTTCTCTGGCTCAGAACAACTGCTGTAGGATCAGCCAAGGAACAGAAAGCACCACAGCTCTGCAGGTCTCAGGACAGCTACGGAAGTTCAAACAGGCCAGGGAGAGCTTGTAGAGCTTTCCGACTGGCAACCTATGGCTGGCCATTGGGCTGAGGCTCTGTGGAGAAGTAAAACGTAAGGGATAGTTGGAAATTTCCACAGAAGGATGCTGCGAGCTAGATTTGCAAGATGAAGGCTGCGTACTGATGGGAGGCACAGGAGGAGAGGAATGATACCAGCCTGAGCTTTTATTACCTTATTTGATTTAAATACATTTTAAACAGACACTGCTACACTCAAGAAGACTTAGACTAAACTAAGCCGATTATACTGTGATCAGTAACTTACTTTTTTTTTTAAAGTCACTTTTAAAGCCAGCTGTGAATCACCACTGTGAGGCTTATACTTCTTTGACAAAAGCAGTTTAAATTTGCACTACCGTTTCGAAGTCGGGGCCATATCCTGGCACAGATAAGCCTCAAGCGTCTCTGATGTTTCCTCTCTGCTCAGGGAGATTCCAATTACCGAGCCCCTACAAACAGCTCAGCTCAGTCTCCACGCTGGCCACCTGCGGCTCAAACACACAACTCCTGCCACTTGAAAGAACACCACCAAAAAAGCCTCTTTCAAAGAAAACCCTCCAGGCGGCTGTGTTTGAAGAGGCAGAGACAAAAGCTTTTGCAACTAGTGCAGTCTTCAGAGACCCTCCTGGGCACTCGACTAAATGACAGTTTTCCCTGTGGAAATCCATCTTTTTCTTCTCCCTTCAGTTTCTCCAAAGGACAACTTTGTTGGCAGCTCAACCAGGACTCAGCTCCAGCAAATGGAGCCCAAACATGTGTTCCCCGCTATGGCAGGTTCTGCTCCTCTCCTCGCTGCGCCATACCACAGTACACTAAGCACTCAACTGAAGTCCAGCAGAGGAGGGCCTCCCTGGAAAGCAATGCAATATCCAACAACAGCTGCAGCTGAACCTTGGGATCACTTCCACACAAGGCTCTTATTTCACTGAGGATGTCCAACTCTGACCTCACCCAGCCTGTGACTGGTTCCCAGAGCTAGTGTTGCTGCTGAGTCTGACTCAATGAAGACATATGTGCACCTCACCAGCGTAGGTCCAGTCTCAGCATCAGAGTACAAATGTCTAGGCATCCTACCCCACATCTGTCAAGCACAAATCCCTTTAAACCTTCTCCCTCCCAGAGTTCCTGATCTACAGAAAGCCTGCAAGCAAAGCACAGGCTCTTTAGGTGAGGTAATAGCTTTGTGATCTTATTCCCTCTTTGGTACAAATGTCACTTCACAACTTGAATAATTAGGCTTTGAATTAGTGTTTGAATAGAACACTTTTTCTCTCTTAGCCCCTGCTGGTACCACATTCCATCCTGTTTTGGCCCTAATTACAGGCAATAATAAATCCAGCTAGACAGTGCTTTTCTGAAGAGCAATTTGGTTTGAATTTTGCCAGCACTAATGAGTTCATTAACAGAGGGATTTTCCCTCTCCCTCCCCTCTTCTAATCTTTGTTTCCTTACATAGCATCACACACATCAGTAGCTTTCCCAGGCTGCAGCAGGTGATGTCTCTCCCTGACCCATCTTTTCCCCTCCTCTGAGGGAAAGAGGGCAGAGTACTGCGCCTCCCAACCTTTTCATTCCATCATAAGGGTAAGAAAGAAAATATGATTCATAACAGTTTGTTAACTAGCACCAGAAGGATCACTTATCAGTTCACAAGTGTGGCATATGGAAATGCTGGACTACTACTAGCCTGCCTGGTCAGAACTAGCACTGGGGCTTGGAAAGCAGTTGAGTGCTGGGGAACCAGTTTAGTTGCTGGCCCAAACAGGAATAAGACAGCACACGAATCCTATAAAAACTTAGCTTTTTTGTTCACCAAAACAAAACTTTAAAGTATCTGATTTATCTGCCAGATGAAAACTTTCAAGTGGCCTCCAGGAAAAATGTTCCACCTCAGTCTCTCCTGAGAGAGGCAAAGGACTAGAAGGGGCAGACGTTCTCAAAACAGCTTCTGCCTGCCCCTTGTCCAAAAAAAGCCCTGCCAGAAAAGGGGAAATGCAGAGTCTATTTTCCCCTTCCAGTTGGAGAAATAAGAACTCTATCTTCACACCTAAGCAAAATTTTCTAACAACAAAGACTGCATCAGTGACTTTGTGAAAATTTCATTCCCAATTTTTTTCCCCAGCAAATTTAGTCAGCATTTTCAGGGAGAGACGTTAAACTCAACAAGTTGCTATTAACCTGAATCTAACAAGAATCTCACTGCAGAGTGGTGGAGGGAAATCACTACATGAGTGACACTTGGCCTGCACTGTCTCTACAAAGTGGATACCAGACCCTGGAATTCCAGACTCCATATTCCATAGGAAAAAAAAAAACTAGTATTTTTTATTTTTCAACTTGTAGTTGGAAGTTTTGTCAGAAACAATTTCATAAAATCAACCTGAATTCATAGGTGGTTTCTGTTCCTCTCACTTAGAACATTCTCAGAACATTTTCATGCCTGTTCTGAATCTGGAGACATGTCCAGTGATCAGAAGAGCATGCAGGGAATCCCTACATATTTCTCTCTTGGATCATTTACAGTATAAATCTAACCTAAAGTAGCAAGTCAGAGACAAGGAGAGAAGGTCCTTGTATGATGTGTGGGGTACAGACAGATAACAACGATTCTGAAGATTTCAGTCCTGACTTCACACTCTGCATTTTTTCCCCTAAGCCCCTTATTCAACAAAACTATTTTCTCATATCTCTGTGCAGCCCATTTATTATCTTCTCTATTAAGAAACCCTCTTTCCTTGATGAATCACTGCAATTTATCATTCCATTAGATTATGAAATGGGTCTTTTTTTTTTTTTAAACAAGGAGATTAACTACTATCAACAGGATATTTTTCCGTTGTAAAACTCAATCTTCCTCACCAAATGCAGGAGTATCATTGTTTAAAGCAGCTCTACAGTGATCCAGGGTGGGAGAGACAACCAGACAGATGACATCTTGCTATATACATATATGGATCAATCTGAAAATGACTGTGAAAGAAAACACATGGTATTATGACCATAATTCACTTAGGAGTTTTCTAAAAGAACCACAAAAACAAGAAAAAAAAAGTTTAACTTGTACATAGATGAGGCTGTCAGGAGCTGCCATGGCAGCCTACCTAACAAAAGTCATCTCTGTATGCGTGCACATGCATGATTAATCAAATGACAAAAGGTCAGTCAGGATTCAAGCATTCAACTAAATATGAAGCAACTTTCTGCTGAAAACACATGGCAGCCTCTCTCATCCTTTTTCTATCATATAGGTCCCAAGAGCTGTCCCTTATCAGACCGCTGAAACTTAATATCAGCACAAGCACAGAAGATGTCCTCTGCTCCACTGTGGCCAGGCAAGCAGCTTTGATCCTTGCGAGCTGCTCTGCATCATTTTGTCCCCCAGACACAATCTCTCTGTGAAATTAAATTTGCATTTACCACAATGGCTTGGATCCGATCTGCTGTATGAGGGCAGTGGCAAAACCTCTATGTTTCCTGGGGTGTGTTTATGCCCCAGAAATGCTGCCAACAAGGGGCAGATCAAAGCTTGAGAGGAAGAGAGGCCCTGAACATCCCATGCTCCTCTCCAGGAAACCACTTCACTACAAGGGCTATGCTTGGCTTCTTGCCTTTCCTACCACATCCAACCACGTTTACTGCAAAAGTCAGCCTATGGTAGGGTGTACCAAAAGTCAGTCAGCACTAGGCGCCAAAACCTGCACTATCATTCCCTACCAATCCCCAGATTCAACATCTTCACACATATAGTTATTTGATTTCTATCTCCAGAATATAGGAAGGTATTTTATTTCATTCTTGGATGCTAAGGGGATAGCCCACCTTCTGTCCCCACAGGTCTGCAGTACAGAGAGAAAAAAAATAATTAGGGGTTTATGCCACTGTCCCTGTTTGCCTGCAAGGAACTTTCTTCTATAAGGAACATGTGCAAATCAGGACAAAACCAACAGTACTGATCACCCTTCCTACATGTCAATGGACTCCTCTTCTCCAGATGTGATCTCTTCTGGAAAAACACTCTGGCTGGGCTATTCAGAGGCCTGTGTCAGATTCCTGCAAGGAAGGAATCTATTAATTCCAAGTGCAGGCTCATTCTCTAAAGAGCTGCTGATAAAATGGAACTGATAAAATGGAGGTAATTTAGAGGTCAGATGAAATCTGGCTCATGTTTATCCTACTTATAATGGAACATCACCAAAATGCTTCATCGGCAAAGAAGCATTTGTATGTATTTTCTGGTTTTTTAAGAGAAATTGCTTATCTGTAACAGAGACCCTAAATGTCTGATAGGAAACCTTCCCACATAAATCTACCCAACGGATGGCATCATGCTGCCTGCCTGGGTGTCCCTTTCTGGAAATTAGATCTCCTATCATCTTTTTATCACATTTTGGAGAAAAGAAATGGGAACCAAATGCAGCGTTCACACAAGTAGCAGAAGCAAGAGCTGAAACTGATAGGGTTGCATTAGTTCAAGCATGCAAGAGATGAGTATGAAACAAGTTACTGCTGCACTCAGACACATTCTTCCCCCTTTGCTCTGTGCCTGTGATGTCCTTTGCCAGCCCAGTTCAGCTGACGATACCACCTCTTTGCTTGACTTTGGGCCCACAAGCCACATAGATCAGCCTTGGAACCAAATATCCGATCTCTTTTACACCTGTGTTGTATTGAAACAATACAACAATATATGCATATGAAAAAAAATTCTCCCTTTTCCCAATAGAATAAGCTATATTAAAGAGCATGTTCACACTGTGGCAGAAACAAGCTTTTCATGGTAGGCATAAGCTGATGCCAGCAAGGGATCCAAACTCAAAGGAGAAACTTCGGGGTGTTAAATATGTTGACTAGAATGTTTTGCCCCCTCAGTGTCCCATTTTCAGATCAGGACTGAAAGACATGACTGTTGGAAGGCAGCCAACATTTGGCTAACATTGTCAAATAGCCCATTGAAATTCCCCTGAGGTAGTAATGTGGTAAAGAAGACTGTTTCCTCTCAGGAGGACGTAGCAATGTAACCACCTAGGTAGCCTAAACACCACCTGCACCCTAAACCTATTTTTTTCCCCAACTTTTACACTTTTTTGATCATCTAGAGGCACTCAGTCATGCAAAGCCTTGAATGGCTGGTGGTCATTAAATCCACCTTGATGTGTTTGTATGAGAATTGGGCCTAAATACAACTAGGATTTTTGGAAGCATTTAGACAAAGCACTCAAAAAATAAACATGACCACAAAGAGAAGCGGTAGTAGCTGCAAATTGATGCTTCCCAGTTCAGAGTGTACTGATGCAAATGAAAAGTAGCAGTAAACAGTGGGAAGCAGCACAACAAGAAGGGCAAAGAGACAACAGTGAGTATCCCTTTGAGCACTGGGATCACTGGGATTTCTTCTGCCTTAGACCTCTTGGCTTGTCACACGCTTCTCCAGAAGCAGGAGTTGTAGGGCAGTACCTTGAATTGCTTGTCCTCTTCATACTCCCCTGCCACAGCATCCACTATGGGCACCTGCTTGAGAATTAAGTCTAGGCTAAAGCTGGACTTACTACAGTGCTTCCAATGTGCCAAGTTTATATGTGTTGAGGTACTCTAGAGCCCAAGTATATAGGGACCTCCATGCCATGAAATCCCTGTCCACATACTTTTCCTCATCTCTTACACATCCTATTATTTACTGATGGAACTCACCAATCTCTGACAACCCCATCAGGAACACACAGAGAAACTGGCCTGTCTGCAACACATGAAGCTTCTCTGCTACCACAATTCAACAAGTATGAGGTCCAGATACACTCCCCCTCACTGACCGAGGAGACAGGGCTCATCTCACTGCTCTATTTCCTACTGCAGCAAAAGGCTGTTGCAGTCAGATCTCTCCTTTCCTCTAGTCTATTCTCTGCCTCCATTCTTCACATGCTCCTCCCCAAATCCGTATAATTAATATTAAATGTTAAAGTTTTGTCCCATTAACACAAATTGCCCTTTCCAGAGGCAGATTAAAGTGTTTCCACAGGGGATTTCTTCTCTCCTTTACAATTTTGGTTCTGTGATCAGCGTTTGTCTGTATCTTTCACTAACTCCTAGGAGAAAGGAGTGGGAGGGAAAGAGAAGACAGACACTTATTAGCAACTCCTTTGAAGAGCTGGAGATTGCAGGTTAAACTAATTATTAACTCCCATTTTACCAACAAGGCAGGTTCTCCTTTTCTCCCTCTTTTGGCTCCTCCTATGGGAATGCTAATTTGGAATCACAAAAACCTTGTGCTGCACTTCAGTAATTTACTGGGCAGCATAAATCAACAGACTTTCTTTCTCTTCATCTCTTGGGGGCAGGGAGGATGTTGTTGCTCAGTGAGAAAAAGCACGCACATAAAACACCATAACATATAGGCATGCAAGTGTGGGGATGCACGTGCTTTTCCATTTGCATGACCTTTCCAGTTTGGCTCTTGGAGCAGGAAAAAAACCACACGTTGGCCCTGAGGCAGCTCTAGTTCTCTTCCCAGAGAGGTCCTCCATCATATTTTAGCTCTGAATTCTTAAGAGGCATTTAAGGACAGACCCAAATCATCAGACATATGTCACCTGCATTCAGCACCACAAGGGCTGGCAGAAAGTATCCATACTACCATCACCAGCACACATACCACCACATAAAAAGCCACGTATCACCATAGCCAAACTTCAAGTCCTCAATCTAACTGCTCATTAACAGCAGGTCCAGAGGTACCATGAGTACCATAAGACCAGCAAGAGGCGCTGGTCCCTATTAAAAACCCCCTTTTACCACCAATATCTTTGGCCACTTACAAATTTGGTAATCTATCAAATATACTCCATATACTTATCACTTGTGCTTTCCCAGAGACAAGTGAGAGACAGCTGAGATTCTCCTTCTTAGAAGCACCAGTCCCAGGAGAGAGACTGGCCAGCTGATGTCATTGAGGGCTTTGAACAGAAGGTAAACCAATTTTGAGCCTATCAAACCAAGTGAAAAGGAGCATGTACATTATCTGGTTTATTAAAACACTCTATAAGTAAATGACTATTTCTGGGGCTGTGACAGTAAATGGATAACATCACCAAGAAAATCCAGCCAATGGCAAATCACTATGACAGCTTGTCATCCTAATTAAAACAACAGTATTATCATGAGATTTAACATTTATGAAATAAAATGCATGCTTACAGTGAATAAGCTATTTATAATAAAAATGCATTTATTTAGTGTACAGCAAGCCACTTATAAAATCCGAATTAAATGCAGAACTACCTGTACACATGGCATTTATTTAAAATGTTTCAGGATGCAGCAGCTTTTTCAGCAAAGAGAACTTAATCGGTCCCATGAGCTTTCCCTTCTTCTGCCAGGACAAAGAAAGTGCAGCTGTATTGATCTCTAACATACAGCATTGCCACGTGAGCCATTTTATTGGGCCAACAAAGTGTTTAACAGACAAGGTCCCAGAGGTCTCAGGTTTTATACAGAAGCATGGACACACCCTCTATAGATAGCTGATGTAATGTTATCTGGAATATACAAGACAATACATCATATCACCCAGTGCCAGGAGCAGAGCCTATACTTTATAGTGCCTGACATCCATTGTAACACCCCGTTTCATTTGTTTACTTTGTCCACCTTCTGCTGTTATGGCAATTTCTATACTGGATTTCTCCTTAGCTGTCCACCAAAATAATGCGGACTTTGAGGAAAATATGTCAGTTTACCAATGCTAAAAAAAACAAAACAAAAACAAACCAAAAAACCCCTCCCTCTTTCTAATTTATATGGGCACTAATCTGTTCCCCCTAATTCTGAGTAAAGATTTAGATTCAGTTGGGCTGGGGATGTGCCACTTGCACTTCTCAGTGAGACCTGTCCAACTTCAGCCAAGTTATGAGTCCTTGGAAAGCCTCAATTCCTGTAAGCTCATAGAAGTTCTCACAAATTTCTACACGCTTGGGATTAGATTGTTTCTTGGGCACATTCTTAGGGCAGCAAAGACACACCCAGACGTAGTCATTCCTGCACAGTCTCCAAGTTCTCATATCCAAAGACTGGGGCTTTCTGGAATCCTGAGACTTGCAAGAGACTTTTCTAGGATTCCCTGGATTTGCCAGGAATGTCAGCTAAAGGAGAAGCAGTCCATACCCAGGACCTGAAGATTATTTGACTGTGGGTTAAATATAAAGTGAGCAGTGTGGCAGCTTACTTCTGGAATCCATGAAGTGGTTCAGATCTGCATGTCAGTTCTTTATCACAGTAGTTGCCCAGAGGAATTCAACGGGTAGGACAGCTGCAATCTAGAACAAGAGTGCTTTCTAGTTCAGAAGTCCAGAAGTGATAAAGGTCTTCAGAAAAAATAGGGGGGAAAGGGGCTTCGGAAATTCTCAAATATTTCTAGGGATTAATATGCATATCCTTGAGGTGGGACACACAACACAGCCCAGATTTGCAAGCACTTTCCCTGTAAGAAACTCCGGTGGATGGATTGGAGGTACAACAAAATATCTTTCTGGAAAGGAAGAAGTGTCCGCCAATGGGAAACGTCTGCCAGACCTGCAGGATTTTGTCAAATGAAATTCTCCACCAGTTGAAGGGGGTGATTTCCCCATGGATTAGTTATCTAGGAGGAGAGGGAGAGATTTCTTTTCATGAGGAGTTGTCCCTCCTAGACCATGACACATTACATGAAGTGTTAAAAAGTTGAGTTATATTTGCACTTCCACGTGTAAGCAGAAATGTACATGGACAGGTTTAAGCATCTGCCACATTCAGATAATGAGCCAAAGTAGAATACAACATCACAAGCTTTTTCAGTTCCCGTTGAAAGATGCCCATTGATTTGATTTACTGCCTTTTGTTTCCAGACCACAGCTTCATAGATTCGGTAATCAAGCAGCAAATGCAAAGTGAGGCCCGTCTGGTCATAGGCATGGAGATTTAATGAGAGAATTGTGATTCCCCATGTCTCAGACAAGCTGTTTCTCACCCTCAGCGTTCCACGTCTACCCTGAAACCTAACAAAGCCTTTTCTTTCTACATAGCCTACATAAATCACTTTTGTCCAATTGAATTGCCTTGATAGAAAACTATTTTCCTGGGGAGGGAAAGCTATATACAAGAAAAATGCTGGCATGGTGCAACATCACGAACGGGTGGCAATTTCTTCTCTCTGACTTGGCTGAAAGAAATGCATGATAACACTCCAATTTTTTACCATAAAGAATTGTATTTATGCTGGAGGTAGGGGGGAAATCAGAGCTAACATATTTTTACCAAAAAAAATCCATTGTGTTTACATCCCGGGTATTATACTTCCATTCGTTTTAATAAATACAGGCCACTGATGCTTAGCAGGAATTTGCAGAGGCTTTGCAACTTTCATCTCTGCCAGGCATGCAGCAGGTAAAGGCAACAAAACTGGTAAACAGTAGCACTTTAGTGCCTTTGTGTGAGCTGAACTGTAGCCACAGAAGCTACCTGCCTTCAGTCATTAGAACCCAACATCGTTTAAATACTTTGAAGTGGGAAGATAATTTTGATTCTGGTAGAAAAAGCAATCTTGCAGTTAGGTCAAAAAGAAATGTGATCTAGGAGATCCAGTGTCCTTCTCCAACACATGCATTTAGGAATACTGATTATGCAAGAGAAAGTTCATTCATCATTAGCATCTTAGGAAAATCAAGAGAGTCCATTCATTAATGGCAGCAGTCATACAGAGAAGGAGCTTCCATCAAGTACTACGATCCAAATAGAGCATGTACAAGCTTGCATCAAAGAGGAGCATTGCCTCCATTCAGATGGGGCGGAGGACAGGTCAGTGAAGATCACTGCCAAATTCCAGTTGCCAAGTCCACCAAGTAGTCCACACTGTCTAATACCCTTCTCCAACTGGTGAGTCAACAGTATCACCCAAAATCCGGAAAATGGAGCACACTGAACAAACTTCACAGTCCCTCTGTGGAGGAAATTTTGTCAATGCCCTCGGCAAACAGTAGGCTGAGAGACAGCATGAAAGAGAGCTTGTACCTGTCACAGGGTTTAACTCAGCAAGCTGCAAATATATAGCTCAAGGCAATAACAAGCTACTTTGCGAATGTGTTAAAATCTCTGTTCTCTGTCTTTCACCTGAGGCAAGCATTTTAGGTGAGGTAGGCATCTCAATGTGCACACAACCCAGCTGAGAGTTTCAAATGGCACCTTTCACGTCCACTGGGATTTCCAGAAATAGTTATCAGTAAACCTGGTGCAAAAGTGCCCTTAGTAACCCCACCCTACATCAGATTGCTGCCTGAAACAGAGGGGTAAAAGCTAGATGTTCTTATAAAGACCAAACAAGTAGCTCAAGGCAGTAATGCTCAAGTAAATTTCTGCAAGTTCACAGGACCACAGTTTCAAACAATAAAATGAAATAGAGCCGGTTAATAAGTTTTTTGCCTCCTGGCCTCTCAAAATCACTGCTTACCTGACTAGGGAATGACTGCTTTGGATAGTAATGAAGTAGCCAGAGCTGCCACCCCTCATGAGCAAAATAGCATCAAAGTGCATCTACTAACTTGGACAATTCAAGAGGACTGTGATATTGAAGCAAGAAACATGTTCTACCAGAGGGAGGCCCCTACAGATACTTTACATCTCAGCAGTGCGATCAAACCCGAAGACATCTCAGATTGGTGAAAAGCCCTTTCTTCTGCCAATGCAATGGCAGAAAAATCGATCTTATTACCAGCACCTTCTGCTGCATTGGAAATCATGACCATTAACAAGAACAGTTCCATACCTCCCTTCTGAATCAAAGGGTTTCATTAAGGTGGATGGAGAATCAGACTTTTTTTATTAATTAAAAGAAGGAGGATTCTACAAGGCTTCTTTTTATCCTCTAGATGTCTGACATGCAACTATTTCCACAGCCAAAAAAAAAAAAAANCTGCAGATTGTTACTTTCACTCCAGAAGATAAATTATGCTACTTGGTCATATGAGTGAATTGGGGCATTTAAGAGAGTGTTTCAGTATCTAAACACTTGGACACTGAGGGGCCACTTCAGTACCACTGACCATCATCTCCTATTTTGCTTTCCGAGTCTGCTGTTTGCAGTTAAAGTTTTCCTCTAAAGGGTTCCACTTCTTGGTGTCTCACACATACACTCTATTGAATTCACAAGACAAATAAAACAATGGAAGTGTAGAACACATTTGTTTTTCTCTTATGTTTTTTTATTCGTTCGGGGGTTTTTATTTGTTTTAATCTGTGACAACAGGAATGAAAAGGGTGATGTGAGTAGTTCTAGGTCTGCCCTGTGTGCATCTATCTCTGTGTAAGTATCTATCAAAACCTGATGCCTACTCGTGTCAGAATAAATAGATGGCTTCTTTCATTTATAAGCAAGGTACAGAGTAGAAAATTTCTATTTCCTGTAGCACTTGAGGGCTGCTAAGGCAGGAACAATGGGATTTACAAAACTAAAGCTAAGGTAGTATTTCCAACAGCTGGATGATGTGCAGCACCTGACAAGGTCCGACAAGACTGGCTGTAAAAGCAACTTTGGCTTATTTTTCATTCATGCAGTAATGTAACCAAAAAAAGTTTTATTGGCCAAGATCTTTGAAAGAAATAGTACTTCTGGGTTCTCTGGGATTGCCTGGGATTCTGTAGAGGTCAGAAAATAACTAACTTATGACCTTCAAATCAAGCTTCTAATGGAAGTAGTAGTGTGGGGTTTTTTAAGGCTACAAGGCCCATGCTGCTTTTTTACTACATAACACTACATAAATTATAACAGCGACAAGCCTATGATACGCAGCAAGACTACTCACAGCTCGAGTCAAGTGTCATTATATGACATATGAGACATGGAAATTTATTAATAAATCAGCACTGCTAAGGGAAAAATGAACTTCCATTCTTTTTTATTTCCTCTTTTTCAGGGGTTACTGCATTGACCTCATTCATGCACCTAACACAGGAGGTGAACACTTTCAGGTCAGGAAGATCTGAATGCTGCACTCAGCAAGCACTTCACTTGGCCTTCTGCAAACATATGGTATGGCATATGAAGTCATTCTAGCACAGGTCTTCACACCGCTTCCAATGAGTCTATGATCACACATTAGATATGACCAGACTCGTGGGGGCTGTGTTTCCACTGATGAGAAATAAACACAGCCCCTAGCCTACTTGTCAGGAAATATGTTGCCTAGGAGTGTGAACATCAAGGACAATCTATGTACCTGTTCTTTATGCAGGAAACAATGTAGGGCAGGACTCTTTATGTTTAAGACATTCAGCATACAGTATGTATATGCCCTTACATGAAGGGAAAGCTTGTGTGCACTGGTAGAACAGGACAGTAAACTTGGATGTGCCATGTGGGCACTTCAAATGAGAATTTGTACAGCCTGTAAGGAAGAAGGAGGATATGGAGACCTCATCAGTTCAATACAGGACATTTCTACTTGACTATTGCACATACTTACGAGAAGAAAAATATTGTGTATAGCAACAAGACACCTTGTGTGGGTGGATGTGGGTATGGCATGGCTGTAAAACTCTTCCTAGATCATCATAGTGTCAAGGCAAGTTTTCCTCCAGCTTTAAATACATAAATAAATAAAATAGTTGGTAGATAGTTGTCTGGTCCCTGGTTCCTGCAGACTGTTTTTCATCTGCTCTATCTTTAGCTTTAGGTCATCCCATTAAGAGCTTAGATTGCCAGTAACGTACCTCAGAGTTTTGCGCCTTTCAGCATTGCTCATCGTGGGTGCAGCTCCTAAGAAAGGGTCCTTAGGAAACCAGGAGATAGTTTAATAAGGATATACCATGCATGATAAAGTACTTCATAACCAATAAGCTCTAGCGTATTGACCAAATTCAGCTTTTTTACTATTTCTTAGACAAGCTCTATTTCTATGGTCAGCTCTATGACTTCTTTTAAACAAATGGGGCAAAAACACTGTCAGCAATGATATTTGGTTGGAATCTCAGCCAAAAATACCAATCACCCACACCACAAATCCCTCATCTCCATCCCCCATGGCCTTATAACCTTAGTCTACAAGTTCTACTGAATTTCCTACACAAAAATCTCCAGCGGTGGTTTTCCACAGACCCACTGCATATCAAAACAGAACTTATCCAACTTTTCAGCAGAGTTCAATTTTAAACATTTTTGGAAATATGGATAAGAGGAACCTTTACATTAGTTCCAATGAATTCTCTTTCATCTGTATACGTTTTAATTAAAAAAAAACAAACACTTGACTAAACACGTAACTTTACAAAACGTTGGAGGTACATTTTGTGGTGTTATTTTACCAGCAATTATTTAAAAGTGTCCTAGATTCTCAAGTTTCTAAGAAAGTTGTATTTAGTTGAACAATCTTGCTCAGAAATAGCTTACTACACAAGGTAATTAACAGAATAGGAGTTTACTTTCTAGAATACTTGGCAAAATTCCCTGAAATGAACTTCAATTTAAAATCTAGTTTTCATTTGTTCAGTGTCAGAAGGCAAGTAGTGCTGCTGTAGCAATTTGAATCTCTGTCTTGTGAAGCTCAGTCTAGGGTATTGGGGCACTGTTCCCTCATTAGCCATTCTCCAAAGAACAAACTGACAATAATGGATTTAGTATTCCCAAGATATGCTGAGTGTACTTTACTGCTGTGCTAGCCACTTCTTCACTGAAAATCCTGTAATTTATTTGGGGAAGGAAGGTAGAGTGTGCGCCTGTTCAGGTTGAAGCAGTTTGCTCCCACATATGAATTTATTATCAGAATTTTAATATTTAAAGGAAAGCAAAAGAAACTAAAACCTCCTCTACCTGCTATGAAATCCCAAGATGAAAAATAGATCAAGAATGAAACCAGCTTGCAGTTGTGAATGAGGCTTTAGGTTAATTCTCAGCACGGGGTGCATGTTCATCTCATGACAGAGTGATTTCCAAGGCTTTCTGGGTTCTCCCTTGTCTTTAAGCAATTTTAGCAACTATCAAGAAGAAATTAATTCACAGACTACCAGGAACATTAAAAGATTAATTTTCTTCACAGAGAAGAAATTCACTTGCATTCTTCAAAGGGAGAGGATTAGGGAGGAACCTCATGAAGTAAGCTGAAGGAGCAGATATTCCCCGACTCTCATAGCTAGGAAAAGAATAAAGAAGAAAAGGGTATAATTTAAAAGTTCAGGTTTTTTTTTTTCAGCCACAAAAGACTTGTACCTACTGACAGACATATCATCATCTGAGGATATACTACTCCTCATTCACAACCTTTTCTGCAGGTGTTCCCAGATTTTAGTTGAATACTAAAAATAAATATAAAACATTGTGCCTTTAAGCATCATGTTTTCCATGGCTCCTGTTGCATTTCCTGAGCAGTCTGATTTGATCCTTCTCACCAAAAGGCCTGATCTGCTCTTACTGTACACGGAATCAAAATAAGACATTTGGAAACAGAAACATAGTTATAGGTTCATTTCAGTAACTCAGTTCTGGATCAGATCCAGCCTTTAAGTGGTAATTAATAAACAAACATCACTTAATTATTCTTTGCAATTTATTACCTCCACTCTACAAAGAATAAAGTATGGAAAGCCTCAGACATTGTGACTGAGCTTTTGAGAGAGGAGATAGACCAGGAGATGATATCTTGTACAACTGTCTAATACAATTAACCATGGCTTCAACCCATACCTTTGTTCAGTCCACACTTGTTTGGCTTTCAGGGATCTTGTGGCAGTTGTGACAGTACAACATCTACCTAGTAATATAACAGCAGCTCCTCTTCTTTACCAGTCTTAGCTTGCAGGTACCCTTCAAGGTCACAAGCCTCACAATCTTGGCAAGACTCACTTCTTTGTTAGCCGTCATGCCCAGAGAGCCCAAGGCAAAAGTGTTATTTCACGAATTCTTTGTCCTATCCTCATCTTCACCTCCTGCCACAGTTGCATCTCATTCCAACAGCCACCTGATGGCCCATTCTTAATTGCGGTCATATCCTGTTTGTGGTAAACAGCATTTGTAGAAAACCCAGCCATGATATCACTGAAGATTAAGATCTCATGTAGAAAATGAACAAACAAACAAACAAGCAAACAAACAAAAAACCCAACAAGAAACCAGTTGTCCATCTATCTAAAACACTAAAGAACAAGTGGAGAGAAACAGAAGAACCAGCAGCTGAACTGAATCTTTACAGAGCCCTCAGCCATCAGTACTAAATGAAAGGTTTGTGTCACTAAGGAAGGAGGAGAAAGAAAAAAAAAACAAAACACCACATCAAATTCACCTGCAGTGAAGACAGTAATAAGATTATGATAAGATAGAGACAAGATCTAGCTCTCTGTCACAGAACAAGTGTCCTCAGCCCAAATCCTGCAACCCCAGCAACTTCCCTGACGACAAGGTAAGCCGAGAACTGCACATAATTCAGTCCCATCTTTTGGTTGTTGCCCCAACCCAGTGACATTTCACTGTCAGCTGCAACTTTAAAAATATTGACCTGCTCCTGAAAGTTTAGATGTTAATACTGACTTCTTAAACAAGAAGGCATTTTATCCTACTCTGGCAGTTACCCTGTAATAACCATCTTTGTGGTGTGTTATGTTGAACAGAATCCATCAAGCACAGCCCAGAAGATGACACAGAATCTTCCCAGACAACTTCACCTAAAGCAAGTATTACAAGACTCATCCACCTAGAAACAAACTAATAAAAACAACAACAAGGTGAACACACATCAGGTAATTCTAAGAGCCTCATTTAACATCATGATAGGTTCTCTTCAACTCTGTCATTTGTGCAAATGCCACCAGAGAAAGACAAATGCCTTTCAAAACCATTTGGACTATGCCTGCAAAATAAGAGACCTGGCAACTAAACCTACCCCCCCCCCCCCCCCCCCCCCCAAAAAAAAATCGGAAAACACTGCAGCAGGACCAAGCAGAGAGTGAAAATCCAATCTAAGAGCAGATCAGGACAGATCCTGGGAGAAGAGACCTGCCAACCAGTGCTGATGACAAGGGCTGCATATAGTCACGTTGATAAAATTGACTTTCCGCCATTATTAGATCTCCAGACCTGATTTCCAGTTTATCTGCCCTTAGCTTCTTGTAGAGCAAGAGGAAACTAAAAATCAGGTACTACACAGAACCAGTGTGGGTAACTTCATCATGGATATCCATACAGACGGATTTCAGTGGCGACTGGTTGGCTGTTTCCTGAATCACCTGGTTTAATCAGAGAATAGGAACTCCAAGGATCTGGAACCACTCTGACCAAGGTCTGACACATGCATATAGCATATTCAGGGCACTGTACCAAGGCGAGCAAGTAGCAACTGTAATGGCACCAGGAGGAGATACAAAAGCATACAGTCCAGAGGCAAATATCCCCAGCTAAAAAAA
>VZZY01018011.1:49506-70380 GCA_013400335.1 Eurystomus gularis
AAAAAAAAAAAAAAAAAGTGTATATATAAATATATATATAAATTAATTTTAAAAAAAGACAATAGACAAGGAAAGTTTTATCCTGAAAACATTCCTTTTCCAGTCACAGCAAAACACATAATGCAGGAGGTGCAGGTAGCTTTGGGGTTATCCTGATAAGACATGCAAAACTCACATTCCTTAAATTCAAATTTCTTTTGATTTTACTCCCTAGTCTAAATCACCTGGATGCCTAGACCTGCTCCAAACATCTGTTGCAACCTGTTTTTCTCTGTGTCCCTAAATGCCAAAGCAAATAATGCTCCTATTTTTCTCCAGTAAGAAAAACTCTTTGAATACCAACAGAAGAGTCCCTGGACCCACACAAATCAGTTGCCGTCACCACCAGGATAGACGACAGCAAAACAGATAAGTTCTTTCCCTGGGAAAAGTAGCTTTGAGACCCTTCAACAGGAACAGCTGTGAAGCTTCTTTGTATTATATACGCACAGATTCATCTGCTTTCTTGATCTTATGCACAACCACCCTGCTCCCCTAACCCAAGGTAGTGCAAGGGGAGCAAACAGGGTACAAAATGAGACAAATCCAGATTCAGGATCAAACTTATAACAATGGAACTTCTTACAATGCAAAAAATCACATTAGACAGTCATATCTCTTACGGAGACCATTTCTAAGGGAACTAGGAGGCTGACTAGCCTCTAGATTTAACCCACAAATGCCAAGATATTATTCTGCCTCCTGCTCTTTGTCCTGCTTCCCTGTAAAAATGCAGGGAAACACTATTTGTCTCCTGCTGTGCGTGTCCTGTTAACACTCCCAGTTTGGAGCTTTTCCTCTGATCTGTCAGCACACTGAGGGCTGGAAAAGCACATTTGCAGAGGTTCATCCCTGTGGGGATAAATATCAGGAGAGAAAGTACAGCAAGGAGCCAGCAAGCAGCAGGCAGGAAACGCTGCATGGAATCACATCTCCAGGAATCTCCATGAGTTGTAATAAGAGCCTATTATTAATCTAGCTGGACTTTGAGATGCAGTAGCAGGAGTAAATCAGATTAAACTCCTTTTGTATCAATGGCTAGAAGCCAAGCAGGTCTTTCTTCCCTTTTGTTTTGAATGATAACCCAAAGGATGTTTCTACCTGCTTAGCTAAGTAAACATATTGCTTTAAAACAACAAAAAAACAGGAGATCAAAAACATCAGGTGAATTTTAGCATGGCAGTAGCATCCTACAACCTAAACCACAAAACAACTTGGTTATTTCCTAGCCGAGGGAGCTAGGAAATAGTGGTGAAGCAAGCAGTCTATTTCACCTCCACTCTGCTAATGTGGGATAGAATGAGTCTTTGAACAGATTAAAAACAGCTTAAAAGGGGTTAAAATCTATAGCTATTTTGCTATAGGAAGTTTTGCAAAGCACAGGACAAGTAAACAAAATGGAACTTAAAGAAGAAAAACCCCATTACACCGGGACAGGAGAGAAGAAAAAATCCTAGATGATTTAGGTGTGCTAAGTTTTAATTTCAATTCTCAGAAGTTGACGAGAAGCTGAGCAGAGTGACATGCTGACAAAGTGACTAAGAAGCCCATTCCTCCCCGCCCCGACCACCACCCTGCGAGCACAGCGGGAGCTGCGATAAGAAACTGCTAAATACTCCTTACCTGCCCTGGCTTTGATGGCTCTGTTGTTTGCCAAACCTCTTTGCAAAACCAAATGCAAATGTGTTGGGGGATGGAGAATGCAAATAATATGAAGAGAGGGGAAAAAAAAAACAACAACAACAACAAAAAACAAAAACAAAAAAACCAAGAAGCAAAAAACTCCAACATAGAAATTTTCCTTAAAAGCCAACAGCAACACATAGCAACTGTTATCCAAGCAGATCTCCTACGAGATGGAGACTTAAGGCACATTACGCTTGCCCTGTCAAGGGAGACGATTTCAGAGACTTCTTAAAAAGACAGCAATTCGGGTTAAAAAAATTGAAATAAACCAAAACGCATCAGCGCTTTAAAGGTTAACAGCTTCTGCTGAACAACATGCGTTTATCCAACCACGTCCTAGAGTAGTTTTTTCAGCCCTGAGACCAATGAGCACAGCTAAGAGGAGGGCCTTGGGATGGTGGAGAGGCTGAGTTACCCCCTCCCCTCTTCTCCACCTCCCTCTCTTTTTTTCCCTTTCCCTTTTTTTTTTTTATAGTTTAGTAAATTAATGCAGCAAGAAACTCCCAAGATCTGGCGAGTCCTAGCAGGGAAGACAGGGCAGAGGGGAAATGAGATGCATTAGGAGGACACTGAGCCACTTTCTTTCTGAGCACAATGGGCGTACTTCCCAAGAAACTTCCCCTTCAGTCCCCTCAGCTCTAGCCCTGAGCAATGGGACACCTTCCCTACAGCAGCAATAACTTATTCGGAAGGAAAATAGCCCAGGAAGCAGGAACCAACAACAGCCAAACGGCGAGCAGGAAAGCAACACAACCGGGACTGCAGCACGGCTCCACACTGACAAATTCCTGTGGATGTAATGAGGAAGATACCACGGCCAACAGCGGAGATTAAAGCCCTGAGTTGTTGAGGGTCGTTCCCCACCTCCCATCTTACTCCAACCACCCTGATGGCAAACCTACACCCCCTGCGTGTCCCCCTCTCGCCAGCCTGATGTCCAGAGCGAGATCCCGCTGAAGGGAGATTTCGGTGCGGGAAGCCTGGTCCTCCGGCCCCGAGCACCACTGCAGTGGCGGTGGCACAGGCGGAGAGGAGAGAAGAGAGGCGGGAGAGGAGGGACGAGCCAAGGCAGCGCCGGAGCGGAGCCGCCAGCCGCCAGCCGCTCCGCAGGCGCCCGCGGTCCAAGGTGCCGAGCGGAGCGTCGCGCAGCGCCGCTGTCCAGGGTGCTGAACGGAGCCCTCCTGGCTTTCCCCCTGCTCAGCCTCCCTCGGGAGGGGTGATTCGCTTCCCCTACCCGTTCTCCCCAAGTGCCGGGTTCCTTTATTGGCCAGCCCCACCGGCCCACCCCTCACGGAGTACAAAAAAAAAAACCAAAAACAAACAAACAAACAAAACCAACAAAAACCACCAACAACCAAAACACCAACGAGAGCGAGAACTGGAAAAATGTGCAACGTCAATGCGCTCGGAGTCTACGTGTGGGAGACGATCGTTTTCTTCAGGTAAGGCTCGGCATTACGGGAGGAGTGTGTGCACATCTGGCGCTGCTGAGCGGCTGGAATGCTGTGCCCACCCCAAGCTCTGGGCACAGCCCCTAGGCTCAGCCATAGAGCAGCCACCTTCCGCCTTTCTCGAACTGCCTTTTTGCCGCCTCTCGGTTCCCCGAGACTGGCTATCACCCAGCCTTGGGCTCGGGACTTTTCGCGGCTTTGAGAGTTTCTCCGTTTAATTAGCACCGCAATCTCGCTAACCGCAGTGCTGAAAACACCGACCCCGGCTAGTTGCAAAGTGACAACTAGTGGCGGCTGGGAATGCTACACTTGAATTTGCCCGGGTAAATATTCTCACCTCGCCCCCTCCCATCCTCATATTGCAGGCTAAGGTGAGTTCCGTGGGATGCTTTCACTGTTTACCTACGCTAACTTGAGAAATCGTGGGACTCAAGGAGGGCTCACCCTATCTCCTCAGCTTGCTGTGTCTAAAGTCGCTGAAAGCAAAGAAGTACTCTCCTCCCTTCCAAACGCTTTTCTTTCACGTTGTTATCAACATCCTTCCTTTGCAGAATCTAAGTGAAAGCCAGAAGGGATGGGGGGAGCTTTTTGCGATTACACCCATTATCATCTACCTGTATTTTGACTCCGCTTTAGGTGTGCACAATTCCTCATTAAGGTTAAGGTAGGAGAGGGAACTGTTTTAGTTTTAAAGAATTGTTTTGGTCCATATTCCCTTGTAGTGCTTTTATTAAATGGACAAAAAAAAAAAAGTATCGGAAAGTAGAAGCTCTTCTGTATTTGCATGAATAATGCAGCCTTCTGTAGGAAATGATAGATGCCAGATACATGCAATTGAAACAAACAAACAACAACCACAAAACACCACACCTTTTTACACAGGCTGAACTGGCTCATCAGTCAGACTTCATTTCAGTTGCATGGATCTTATTTCTGCATTTCTGTATTTTACCAAAGTCTCGTCTTATAGTTTAATGTGAAAGAACATACATTATTTACGTACACATCACTGGGGTAATACTTATTATTTTATGAACCACAGTAGGAGACCTGCTGATACTGGCCTAACTTTTGTAGCTAGCAATCTTTATCTTTTTGAACACTGAAGTCTTTCCAGGCATAAAAATTGGGATATCACCACTTTTCCCCTGTAATTCCAAGGAAAATCAAAAGACAGCAAAATGGTAATGTGAACTCAAAGCACTTAATGTTTATCCAATAGGTATACCAAGAAAGAAGCTCTAGAAATAACACCCAAGACCTCAGAGCCATCCTTTCTCATCTTTAGTCACAATTATATAGTATAGCAGCACTGCACAGTGCAGTGGGGTGACTAACAGGAAGCATATGTATTGGAATGAGTTCTTTAGTATAGTGATGTTGCAGCATGGATATAAAAACCTCAAGATTAAGCAACACAAATGCTCTGGAATGCTGTCCATAAATAAGCTAGAAGGCAAAAGGAAAACGTAAAAAGAGCATTTTCAGACTGGAGTTTCCTATGGTGATGGCATTAAAGCATCTGTCTGGCTCTCCTCTGAACTGCCTGGACAAGTGAAATTGATACATACTTACCTTGCTGACCCTGTTCTATGATGCATGCTTATGCATCATACAACATGAGAGCACTTCCAAATGCTCAGCACATCAGTTGTAGTCCTGGGCGTTCAAAACCTTGGCAAACCAGTCCCTTCAGATTCTAATGTAGATGCTTATACTGTTATAAAATTATAAACATATATAGCATATATGTACGTATATGCATATGATTATGTCATATTGAATACAAAAGGTATTTCTGGAAGTCTAATTTTCTGAAATTAATGTTTAAGAAAATTTGAAAATACTTTAATTCAGTTATACAGAGATGTTAATACCAAATTGTTTTCCGAACAAGAAAAAGAAAATAATAAATCAGTAGTTCCTGCTCAGAACTCACTCTTAGCAGTATTTATCTTTTTTCTCCCACATTTTTTTTTATGTGTTCCATTTATTACAGGCCAAAAATCGACCAGCCTTTCTAGTCCAGGAATAGCTTTGGTATTTCAGTTTCGGTAACAGAAGTTTATTCATTAACAGTCATTCATAAATTTAGTGTGCAAATTACTCCTACACTCAGTCAGACATCAAGTTTAAAACACACATAATCTGATAATCCAATAATCTGTAACAGAAGCGTGCATTGCTTTAAATTACAGGGTGTACCACACTTTGTCAGCCTGTTGAAAAACTTCTGGAAAGAGAATCTAATCTATGTTACAACAGAGACCACGAAAACAAGGAAAAAATCCAAAGTCCAGAAGTAAAATTACATATAAGCAATATAGGAAATAAGACTAGATCTGTTGCTTAACAAAAATGTCCTTCATCAGCCTTTTAAAAAACAAGACCCTGTGGGAAAGTAACAGCTGGTGTGTGAATGCAAACATGGTATTGCCAATATTTGTTTCTGTTACCACTGGGATGTTTTAGAAGGAATTTGCAATAAGTGTCATATTCTGACATGCCTTTCTTTATGGAAGAGCCTTTCCCATTTTGCTACCTGCCTTCTCATACTGCAGTCACCTAGCTGTGACTAAGACATTTACTGAGAATCTGGGTAGACGCAGGGATAGAAACTGGGTTTAGGTGGAAGATGAAGAGTCTTCTGACATACAGGCTGCTTGGCCAACCTTTCCTTGCACATATCTGTGTAAGACAAAATGCCTTTTCTTGAAAATAAAAATAGGTTGAACAATCTTTGCATAGGGACTTCCAGATGTCCTGCTCGTATCTGTGGAGACATATACAAACATTCTCCCAAAGTCCAATTACATGTTCATATCGTAGTTCAGTTGTGAACTCCATGCAGAACAGACAGCTACCCCTGCCCTGTAATGGTCTTGATTGGACTTTCTGTTGTACCATCATCATATTTTAATAGCTGTAGAAACACCACTGCATAAGCTTGAGGGTAGGACTGCACCTTGTACAACATAGGCGATAAAGAGCCTAGAACTAGCACCTTACACAACTGGACACTGTCCTATGAGGCTTTGAAATTGTTTGGGCCTGGTTCTTGTCTTAATTGCACTTCTGTATATCAGGAATCATCAGCGTGACCTTCACTGAATCAAGATCAGAGTTGGCCCCTTCTGGACAGCAATCTGTCAGCTAGCAGGGGTTATACAAGGCTACCACTTTAAGTGATTCACAGATTAAAAGCTGCTGCCAGCCTCAGACCCTATTGGATTGCCCTAACTGGCATTTTTATAGTACCTGTCAGTAACAGGGCCCGTCAATTCCAGTTTTTAAAACAGTAAGACGATGCCATTGTGAATATGATGCCTCTTAACTTTGTGGAAAAAAAGACACTTTTTCCTACAACAGACTTGACAAGTAGGTGATTGAAGAGCTGCCGATTTCATCCCCTTGAAAAGACAACAAAAGGCAAGGGAAGGAAAAAGGAGAGTAATGTGCATGTTATCTCCGAACCTTCTGCTATAGCTCTGCAGTGCTAGGTAGCATTAAAAAAGTATCTGTGAACAAAGCACTAAGCAGAGACTTCCAGAGCCACAAGCTAAGCAACATAGATATTCTCAGTAGTTAATGTATTTTCTACTAGAAGTTGTGCCCTCTGACCTGTTGTGTCTCTGCTAAGTCTGTCTGCTCCTTCACAAAATAAAATGATTTAGCAAAGGCTTGGACTAGATGGCTCTAAGGACACTATATCTTCTTTGGTTTGCAACCCATAATAACCCCCATTAGAGACCCTAAGAGGGTCTGTATTCAAAAAAATGTGATGAGGTAGACAATTCTGCCTAGAAATCTTAAAAATCATTCCACAAAGAAAGATTTGGTGTCGTCCCAGTAGAAGCACAAAATGTTTGAGATCCTGTCTTCAGCAGGGACTTTAAACACACTTCTGTCCAACCATAGCGATTCACGTGCATTTTAGGCAATTAAGACAAATCAATGCAGAGTATGCAAAACATTTTCTAACACAGTCTATTCTTAACCTTCCTCTCTAAAAAGCTGCTTTAAACTACTCCAGGCCTGCTCTTTGGATAGATCAGAACAAAAGAAAGACTCCACAAACATCTGGGCAAAAACCATTTGCCCCCCAGGATGTTGGATACAAGAAGCATGAAAACCATAGATAATCACCTTGCTTAACAAAAACATTACAACAAAACTTTGCTATTTCTATCCTTCATCTCTGAGGTACTGGTGTTATGCAGATTTTAGGTAATACAGACGGACCGTCCACCTTGACACCCACTGAACATTACCCTATACTGCAGCAAGTCGCACTGACAGAACAAGTTTACTGTTTAAGTACCTGAAGAGAGCTGCTTCTGGAAAGAGATATGTGGAGGGGAGGATCTGCTCTTATATGTAAGGGCCCTACATGAATTGTCTACACACACTTCCTTGAAGAACAAGAATTTAGGCATGGGAATTTGGTCCCCCTTATTCCTCTTCTCCCATGAAAAAGGTGTTAGAGACCCTTCAGTATGAAACAAGTCAGCAGCAAAGGGCTCTCTGACTGTTTTAGTTGTCTCAGATTTAATAGCACAGACTAAAGGCTAAGATGTTCATTCTGCTACCAATCAAGTGATTCAAAAGTCAAAAAGGAAAGCACTTAGTAGCAACAGCTCACTGCAGTTCCCCAGGTCTTGGGCAAACGCTTTCCTTGGTGGTTTACAAAACTCACCTCTCACAATCCTCTTGAGCTGACCTGGATAGAAAAGGATCCCAACATCTGAATTAAGATGTTAATCAATGTCTGAAATTAAATTACATTATCCCAGCACCACCACTGATCCATTTTATCTGTGATAGAAAACCAGCAGAGAAGTCTGTTCTCATTTCATCCAAGCATGCAGGTTAAAAGCGATTCCCAAATTTCAGTATTGAGAACAAGATGTCATACCACCTAATGAATATAATTGTTATTTAGGTACTGATGAAAGACAGCGGTTTCAAAAAAAAAAAAAAAAAGCTTTAAAAATAACAACATCCAAATCAAACCCACAATATTTAAATATGCCAAATCATCTAAATCTATTCACTGAGTTTCACTTGCTCATTTTCTATAACCTGAAGGTTTTTTGAGAAACCCAAAGCAACTAGTATTAAGACAACAGATAGGCCGATAATGCATTTTGACTTCTATCTGTTTTATTTGCCGGTATCAGCTCTTGCCGTTGTGGCACATTAAATTGGTGTTTCACTATTTCCACTAAATTACCCCTTTGCTATTGTTACCTTGCATACTTTCTGTTGACCTTTATCTATCAGCAAGAGCACAATGATTTCTAGTCTTATGAAGTATGGTTACACTCGTGCATCTCACATCCTTTGAGAAAAATGGCTCATCATAGTCTTTCACATGCTAAAAACAATTCCAACATACCCTCCCCATCATGGTTTGATTCCATTTTTTGATTAACAAGTCATTCCAATAGCTTTTTATAATTTCAGTTTTGGAAAAAAAAAGCTTGGGATAAATGAAGCAAAAAGGAAGGAGTGAGAGAAGCAGGAATTCCTCCTCCCACTTCAGTGCATGGCACTGGGAAGATCATTAGCAGCCATGCCCAGGCAACTCAATGCCAGGCTGTCTGGCTCCTGACTTCTAGACCTACTTGCACAGCCTAGAAAAGAGCAACTTGTGCATTGCACTCAGCATAATAAAACATTGCTAATTCAGCAGGTCAGTTGCCCTTAAAGAAGAAAAAAATATAAAAATTTAAAAACTAGAAACAAGAAATTATTCTCACCCTTCCCCCAACGTACCCAAACAATTTACATTTGTGTTTACAAAGCCAGACAACAGAAACTATTTCCCTCAAGGGGAGGTGGTTTGCATTGGTATTTCTTAGTGGAGAGACGCTTGGCTGGTGCAAAATGTAGTCCCCTTAACCTCCTGGGAGACTGGTGACATGCTCTGGCCGATCTGGTCCTGGAGGGCTGCATGCCTTGCTCCTACTAGTGCTAGAGATCAGATGCCTCCAA
Organism: Eurystomus gularis; assembly: GCA_013400335.1. Taxonomy (NCBI): domain Eukaryota; kingdom Metazoa; phylum Chordata; class Aves; order Coraciiformes; family Coraciidae; genus Eurystomus; species Eurystomus gularis. Next base: position 58,680 of record VZZY01018011.1, read on the forward strand.
GCTGCTCCTAGAACTCTCTTGATACTTCAAGAGACTGATGTACAGAAATGGAAAACAAAACAAACCAACCCATCACCAAAAGCAAAAATGTAGCTTTTGTCCCCTCAGTAAGTCCAAAGCACACAGAGAGGGCCTCCAGAGAACAGAAATAGAGACAGATGCACATGTCATTTACATGCACTGAGCGCTTCCTATTACACAGACAATTATTTCATCCATGTAATGCACCATGGTAAGCTGCTGATTTTGGGACTGTACCACATCTGACTGATACATAGACACAATTGGCATCCCGTAAATACATCTCTGCTGGATTTAAGTGCTAGCTAAGAAAAGTGGAGGAAATCTTAATTTATCAAGCTCCACAAAATCTGGGGGTTAAGAGGGAGAGGGGAACAAAAGAACTCATTTTTTCATCTACTTTCCTTTTGATTTCTCTCTCTTCATCCTTCCACTGTGGCTCAGAGCCTGCTAGGAAAAATAAAAAAAAAAAAAAAAGAAGGACAAAGGAAAAAAACCAAACACCTTAGCAGACAGCCAGGGAACTCTCATTTTTATCAGTGCCTCATTGTGGGGTGGGCAAAGAGGGGAAAAAACTACCAAAAGGTTGCCAAGACAAGGAGTGTCACATGCGTGGAACAGCAGGGCTTGCAGTGCAATCTATCATCACACACGCTGCCTTCAGACGAAAGCTGCCGACAGCAGCATCCCCAATGCGCCTGCCCCACAAGCAATGCCGGTCCCTACAACCACTCACCCAGAACATGGATCCTGTCCCCCAGCCCCAGCAGGGCTTGGAGCAAACACATGAATCAATAAATAGCAGTAGAAGTGGGGTCAATGGTGGGTTGGACTGCTATCGTATGTGTCTGGTTCAGCAGCAAAATGCAGCTGAGCCAGGAATCATGCAGAAAATCCAACAGAATTCATGACTTCTCATGTTTACCCAATTTCCTTTGAATTCTTTTTTTCTTCTTTTATTTCAAATGATGCAAGTAAAATGGTGTTTTGTATAAATCCCCAGTCACAGGCCCCTCCTCTTTTTTCTTATAGAAGAGGTATAAAACCAGAAAGCATACAAGGGTCAGTTGTTATCAACACCCTTTAAAAAGATCCCTAACTCCTGATGTCCTTGTGGGTGCCAAGAGCCCCTGTGCAAGATGGATTGAGTCCCCCATTACAGCAGGATCTGTGCACCACATATATATGTTGTATAATTGTATATTGTATATATTGTATAATTGCAGTTGGGAGTATGGAAGCAAGATGCTCTCAATTCCTGCGTAAGGCAGTCTTCTCTTACCTTGTAAGAACTGCAGAGATAAGCTGTGGACAAAAATGTGACTTTTCATGGGGTATCTTTACAGTCTTTTTGTTCAGTCCTTTCACCCTCTGGTAGCGCTGCTGAGCAGGGCAATAGTTCCTGGCATATCCATCCATACATTTTTTTCCTGCATCAGAGCTCCCAAGATCTGATTTACAAACTAAACTGTGTGCATCCCACCTCTCCAGCTACCCCATGTGCCTGAGAATCACAAGCATCCTCCAGCTTCCAGCCCCATCCGTCACACTTTGACACAGAGCTATGGGCTTAGAAATCATCTCCCAGCAGTGTGGCTGACAAAGCACAGGCCTCATCAAACACAACCGCCTCTCCTGCACCAACGTGGGCTCTGCAGCACTACCAGAGTTGAAAAGATGGTTTCTTCAGCTCCCTGACAAAAAAGAAATAAATGGAAAAATACCAAAGTTAGAGGGCAGCCAAGGTGGGGAGAAGAAGAGCCCTCCCGGGCAGGGGACATAGAGCTTACCTATTTGTTCCAGAAGCTACATTTCATTATACAGTTCATAAATAAACTGATAAATTACACCAGGAATCACAGACAGCACAGAGGGGACACTCATCTCCAGCAGGGTATTTGCATTACAATGACAAAACTAATTCTATCAGAAAATATCAAAATGAGCCCTCTTATCGGGCAACTCATTTTACACAGTACAAAATACATCAGAGAACCCCAGTTTTACTATGGGCTCCACAATTTTGTAGGTAGGGTGCGCACGTTACTTCAGGAAGTTGTTTCAAAGGATCCGTACCAAAAAATTCCAGAACATAAAATCCACCACCGCTCTGCACTGCATGTTATATCTCTTTTAAAAGAATTCTATTCATACCATGTCCAATTTATCAAAAAAGAAAAAAGCAGTTACAGTATTCTCATCCAATCTTAACAAGCAGCATAAATCCTTAAACTAAAACTAATTTTTAGAAAGCTGCCGTAGCAAGATATTTGAACTGATGAAAACATGACTGATAGGGCAACTGCAGAGCTATAGATAGAAGAGCATCCACGATTTCTCGTAATTCTCTGACACTCATCTGGTCTGTGATCTAAAACCTTCTGACGTCAATTGAGGTTCCCACCACAGCTCTCCATCCAAGCACTAAATAAAGAGCGCATGAGTAAAGAGAATATTGTTACCCAGAATATGAGGCCTCATCTTGTAATGACGTTTTCCCCTTTTATTTACTGTATTCAGGAAGGCTGTTTATGCATATCTTTAAATATCTGACTAGCCCCCCTGACTGTAAAGGGAATATTCAGTGCATGTGAAGCTAGACACAAGCTTTTGTCCTTGCAGGAACTTTTTTACCTTTTTTTTTTTTTCCTCAAAGAACACAATTATAATTAAAAAAACCCCAACAAACTCTTCAGTATATGCACATGTAAGAATCAGTGCTGGTGTTTGCTGGATTTATTTCACAAATGATTAAAAGCAGAGCACTGACTTGTGCTTCTCCATTGTTTGAGACATGTTTTCAAACCTGTCTCAGTGGCTTAGGATCATACAGCTCTGGAAAGTCACTACTTGTGCTCCAAGAGCTTTAGATGCTTCTGGAAGAGGGATTAGTTGAGAACGTCACTAGGAAAATGCTTGCAGCTCAAAACTGAATATAACACACTCTTTTCTTTTTTTAACATGCAATAAGCAAGAGTGACCATGAAACATATGACAGTTTGAACAACACTCCTTGTGAGAGCGGGAATCTCATATGGAACTGAGCACTATTCTTATGCAATTTATTGGTCCCCCTCTGCTCTTCCTATCTCAACTATATACAGTGTGCGTATTTCCCCCCCTGCCCTGAGCTGATAGTTTAGTCATTTATTTTCTTATTGCTCTGTCAAGGCAACGTCAGCAATCGTTTCAAGTGCTGGTATCTTTCCATAGAGTTAATCAGTGTAATTGGGATGTTTTATAGTTCTGGACAGGGTGTTAGCCGTATGGCGTAGGAGCCATAGGCTGCAGGAACGTGACAGCGGAACACAGAGACATCAGAATGCTGCAGTCTGAAGAAGAGATTTTTCTCACTCCAGTAAAGTTGTTGCAGTTTTCCCTGTATGGGAATGATCATAGAGGGTTAATAAGCTAAGGCCCATGGAAAAGTGCCTCCCAGCTCCTCTCCTCCTGTATAGCCACAGGGACCAGTGGTAATATGTATCATGCAGGACCTTTGAGAGTGTTTTGGGATCCTTTGGGTTAAAACTTTAACTGATTAAATCCTGTGACTACTGCAATGCAGTTACTTCTGGTGCAAGAGGTAGAACTGGTTTAAACAGCTCACAGCAACAGAGCACAGACGTCCAGGACAGAGACAGCAACATTTAGACCAGCCTACTTTTTCTTTCCCATTCTCCTCCTCCTGCCATGAACAGGGACACGTAATATCTTATTGTCCATTTCTTTCTCGAAGTGAAATCTCCTTCCCACAGATCCTCAAACCCCATATTTCACCAGTCTTACCGTACACCACTAATTTCCTATCCTGTCCCAACATCCACCTCTGCTCCATGCCTCTGTTGCGTAAGATCTCAGTTGCATTAAAAAAACAACCAAGTCCAAATTTTCTACCCACCTCTGAAAATTAGCTTTGCAAGTTCACCCCTGTAGCACTTCACATCCATACTGCAGGGTTTGTAATTACTAGCAGTTGAGCATGACCACGTAGATTGCAATCAGTACTGTGCAACCAGCACATCTGTAGCACTCAGAGCTCCTTCTACTCTGCACCATGCCAGGCTGAAGATATAGCATGGGGGCTCTCTTCTCCCCACATACCTCCGTTCTTCTTTTATCCTGTACACCTCTACCGCAGCGGGCCAGAAATTCAGACAATATGACAGAGAAAAACATGCAGAAAATGAGTTTCATCCTTTTAAATTGAATTGCATATCAATATTGATTGTGCTATTCATTTTGGTAGTAAATCTAATCATTAAAAAAAAGTCTGCTTGCAGCCTCTGCCAAGCTTCCCCAGACCAGCACCTGGCAGCATTTCCTTTCAGATAACGTATTGATGTGCAGTCAGAAATAAGCCTAGGTACAGAGTTTAGAACAGCCCCTTTTCCTTTTCACCACGAAAATCTCTCATCTGTCCTTCCTCCCTCTCTCCAGCTGCCGAGAACAAGATGGAGACAGGCAGCCTCAGCATCAGCAGAGGCTGAAGACAGGCTGGCCTCTGCTGAGCTCCAGTCTCTGCCCAGGGGCCTCTGTGCCCAAGAGGCATTGTCTCAGGGACCAGGAAGATGGTTCAGAAGGAGCAGGGGGACAGTCACAGCAGGTAAAGCTAGTTAATTGTGGACAACATGATGCCTGTCTCTGCCCAACCATCTGATTTCTCTTTGAGACTACACCCCTCAGAAACTGCTGGAATGAAAACTAAGCTGATTAATTCTCCTGTGTTCCTGAGACCCCACAATTCTCTAGCTTGGCTTTAAAGGTATTGAGGGAAGTAGTTACACCAGTCACCTCAGTCTTCCTCAAAGACCTTACGGATATTCCTCTCCTCCGAGATACCTGCTTATCTCTGAGATAGCTTCAAAACATTACATTTGAAGGACAAACATATGAATCAGCTCACCTGAGCACTAATCCCGACACATCCCTGCCAGGCTTTCTGGCTTGCGCTGTATTACAAAAATAAACAAACAAATCAACCACTTCAGAACCCTTCTTTCAGTGGCTCTGAACCAGGATAGGTGATCAGGTATCTTCTATTTCCCCAACCTGCATAGGGCCCAACCAGGGGAATAAACTCAGTACTGTTCTCTAGAGCCACTGACATTGCACCGGTTTACCTTCACAGAGACCTGAGCCTTCCGTGCTTTGCAAAGTGATGTTTCCTCTATAAACTCTTGTTTTTCAACAGCTCGTGTTCCTGCTGCCACACATTGTTTTTTTACCCTCAGAATTAATGATTAACAACTAAATTATTTGACAGGGGAATAGAGACCCTGTGCTAACTAAATCCCTTCATCTCTCCTCTTTGCAAAGTAAAAAACTGTTACTCCTCAGTATCGGCATTCAACCAGAACAGGGCAGTTTGTGATGCTGGACTTAATTAGATGGACAACCATGGGCACGGGAGAAAAAAAAACAAACCAAACACAGGGAGTGAAAATATTGCACAAGGGCCATACAAATGGGGGGAGGAGGAGGCAATAGCCAACTGAGGAGCTGGGAACTGAGGAAACTGACACATTCAGACTGAAGAAGGGCTACTTTCTAAACCAGGTAATTCTTTATAAGAATATATAATGTATTTAGCTGAGATAAAATAATGCAGACAGAGGTAACAGTGCCTGTATAGGCTGGCAGAAACCAGTAATAGGTGTCCTGCAAAGCCTGACTTCTCCATTTTAAGGAATGTAATCCTGAGAAGCTGGACTGTTCGTCTCCACCAGCTCTCACCTTCACATGCCTTGTAGTGGGCTGGACCTCCCAGATGCTTGGTAGTGTCTGCTTACATGCCAGCAGTAATATCACAGAAGATTATGCTAGTTCATTGACCCTTTTTGAAGAGATCCTTTTCATTGTTGTTGCTGTGATGGTTGCCTGATGGCCCTTTCTCAGCCAGATCCACTAGGGATTACACCAGTGTAAATAAGATAAGCTGCTAGCTGGCTGCTATTGAAATGCACCAAGCCACTCTCGGCTGGGACAACACTCTTGCACCAGTGAACACTACATCCTTGATTGTTTTGTTACATGCTTTGCCTCCTTTTGTTCATTCAGAGAATAAATATTCTCTCTTCGAACAACACAACAACCCACCCTAAAGTTCCAATTCTTTTCTGTCATCAATAATTCTTAAATCACTTGGCAATTTCCCTCTCCTTGTCTCTGCTGGGCCAGGAGATGAACACTCCTGTGAGACTTTCAAGAGTGCTCTGTAAGAGCTAAGGGTTGGAAAAAATCCCAGAAAGCTCCCAAGGCGGCACACAGCACACACAAGACAGACCAAGAAGGGAGTAAAAGCATCAGCTTTTTGAGGTGCCATCTGAGCTAGTGTGCCACAGCAAAGCTAAGTTTTCACAACCAGAAGGAACATTTCAGGGTTGTGTTAGATGCATTCTGTCCCTCAAAGCATGGTGGGGTGGGCCACCTCTATGTAGCTCCCAGTGGTGTTCTCTACTCTTATTGGTGAGCTAGACAGCAGACATCTTGCCTGCTGTCGGAAAGGTTTTGCTGTTTGCTCATCCCCTGCTTTCTTGCCCTTTCTTGTTAAATCTAGGGGGAAAGTTGTTACCAGCTAATTTTAGGAAAACGTTTAGTAACCAAACAGAAACTGGGAAGAAACTTGGAACTCATATTCCCAGTTGACCTGGGTAACACCACAGATCAACCTCACAGAGAGGTTCTCACAGAAACTGCTTGTGTGGATGGGCATGAAGCTGCAGAAAGCAGTGAAGCTGCAAGAGGTGGGGTACTCTCCCCAATGCTTGTGGGATTCATTTATCTAAATATATAATTGAATGTAGAAATTAAGCCCATGAAATGCATTTACTTTGATGCAGAAAGAATCAGAAAATGGCACCAAAGAAATGCCAGCAGACTCACTCATTGGAAGTAGGGTGAATGTATTCAGCACAAGCTTTCACACTGAACGTATAGGAAACCTGAACACTGATTTCTCTGGTTTTTTCACCTCTTTTTTTTTTAACAAATGCCAGGAGAATTGCAGCTTCTAATTATCTTTTTGCACTTAAAGCTTATTAGGTTTGTATTGCCTCTTCCCCGGTGCCCCCCACTTTTCCCTTTCCATATACTTCCTCCAATCTACAGCTAATGAGAAGAAATCAGAGTATTGCACTATCTGGCATCTTGCCGCTGAAGTGGCAGGAGTCTTTGGTTACCAAGTCATTTGCTGCTTAATTGAAATCTTTTCTCTTGACTCATTGCAATGCGGACACTCTATTGGAAGGCAGTAGTCAAGTCCAGTATTGATTGTCCTCCCACTCCCAGCTTTCTTCTTCTGAGTTTGGGAATCGATTCTAAAAAAATCCTTCTAAAAACATTTTTAAAAAATGAAAAAACATCACCCATTACACAACGCCATTTACCCCTGGAACACACTGGTTTGGCTTTGCATGGTTTCTTATAGCAGAGACAGGGACAAGACAAGAAACGATACATGGTTATAGTAAAAGCTAGATCCACCTCTTGTTAGAACACCTTCAAGCACGAGTGTGCATCAGCCAGTCCAGTTAAAGTCCAGTGTGGGAGTGGATTTGGAATATGTAAACAGCGAATGAAATTCTAGTCCTAGATACTCACTAGAAGTGATTTGGAATTTATCTTCCCTCTTTAATGCAGAAATTAAACAATTTTTAACAGTTAAAAACCTAGTAATCAGAGAACACTACTATAATTGCAGCTTGCAAAAGAAGCCAGACTGCAGTTGTGAGTTTGCAGAACTGAAAACAAAGGCTTGGTGAACCATCCCTGCTAACACTAGAGAAGACTCAGTCAGTGCAATACAGATGACTACAACAGACTGCTGATTTTGAAATTATGGCACCATTTTTAAAGTCCTAGGGAAGTTGGTAGCTCAAGATGTCAAGGTCTTGTCTAGAAAACATTTGTGTCTTTGGAGTGTCAGCTCAAATTTGCATTGGATAAACAGGACTTTGAGAGTAGAGTCACATTAATGCCAGGCATAGTAACCATCTCTAAACTCTTCTTGATAGATCTGGTGTCAGTACTTAGCATTGCCCTTCTGAAAGACAGCAGGTTTGACTGCTGCAGGGTCTTTCAAGACAAGAAATGCAAAACTTCCCAAGGCAAGGTCCTCATGCTGTAAGAGGACTCCATGGTGTCTTTTGCGAGGAAATATGTAGCTAAATACTTTGTGCTTGCTGTAAACATGCTTAAGCCTCTCAGCGGTTCCGCCACAGCGGCTTCTCACAGTTCCCACACAGCCTTTGTACGTAAAAAAAAATTCAGGAGATTTTGCAAAGGGTGAAGCAATATGCCTTGCCTCCTCTTGAGCCACTTTCTTTGGTTTATTATACATTTGCATTGCAGTAGTGTCTGCAGGCTTTAACAAGCACCAAGCATCTGAACCTACAAGCAGATGCAGCTCTTTCCCTAAACACATTGTATGTCACCTACGCATTTTGGGGTTGTGGTTTTTTGTTTGGTTGGGGTTTTTTTTGCTAAACCAGGCAATTTTACCCACACTTTGAGCCTGGGAACAGATCTGTATTTCAGTAGAAACGATACAACCAAAGGGAAGAAACAGAATAGTGTCTATTCCTGTCTTGGAAATCAAACCTTCCTGCAAAGTTGAGAATGAGCACCTAGTAGGAAAGGTCACTTATTCCTGTGTAGATGGCAACAACAGAGGCTTCCTAAGCCCAAATGATCAGCCTGCAGATCTTGTGGACTCCCACAAAGTCAGAATGCACACTGCCAGCCTTAGATTTTCATCTTCTACGGATAAATTGGTAGTTTCACTCATTCTGCCTTGGAAACCATACAGGTCTCCAAAAGATTGTTTCCATCCATCCTCAACCTAACATAAGTATCATTTCAGGATTACACTCCAGACACTTCCCAGTCCAGAGACTATGTTGCTGTATTGAACTCAGACCCCTGCATTGCAGGTACCGTTAGCAAATACTGGACTGACCAGCAAGATGGAAGCTCCCAAACACTCTGCAGGAGCTATACAATCACATGACACTCATTTCAGCCTTGAATTCCAGATTTGCTCTGATTCTACCTGCCTTTTGGAAAATTAGACTATCAGAGTACCAAATACGCTCCTTGCTGTTTGCCATGTAATTAAGCAGTAATTGCTGCCCAAGGCTAATCTCATAGTGTATTTTACCTGTGGAGCTGAGTGCCGGAGTTCACATTTGTAATTTAATGGCATGCCAAGGAGCTCTACTTAAACTCACAAAAGGATTTTCTCCACTCATCATCTCTTTTCTACTTTGGTGGCAGCTGGGATCTGTCTTCTGAGATATTTGGGCTGGGCAAACAAATTAGCAGAGACCAGCCTCATTAGGAATTCACATGGGTATCCATTTTGCCTCGCAGAAGGAATGAGGTGCTGACTGCTCTGTTTCTGGACCCCAAACCCTCCCCCAGTATGGGATGTACATTAAAACCTCCTCTTTCTTTCTACTTGCACAGCCTGGCAGCCTCCAAAGAAGCTGAAGCAGCAGCACGATCTTCCCCCAAACCCATGTCTCCTTCTGACTTCTTGGATAAGTTGATGGGGCGAACTTCAGGATACGATGCCAGGATCAGGCCAAATTTTAAAGGTATGCAAAAACTCTGTGGCATTTTTTCTATTTTGGGACTGAAAACTGCATGCAATCCTCATGCTTAATTGTATATGGAATATGAACAATCTTTTGTTCATGAGAAATATGTCTGATAATGAGATTTTGGCACATGGATCACTTGTAGATGTATGGAAAGGCATCTGACTTCCACTCAAAATGGAAACAACCTTGTAACAACTTTACAGGCAGGAAAACTTCAATCAGGGATCCTGCCAAACCAAGCAGGGAGCTGAACATCTTACAGAGTAGGAGAAAAAACTTCAACTTTCCACTTAAGTCACTGCCCACAGCACCTTCTAATAGTGGGCGATGCTCCCCCTGACACCCACTGAAGCCAGGAAGAGTCTCTCATCAGCTCCAGAGGAATTCAGCAAGATGCCAGGAGCAGCTCTGACCCATCACAGTCCCTCATGGTAAAGGGGCACTGAAGCTAGTGCCCAGCACCAAGAAGCATTTTACACCCTATTTCCCCAGTTCACCCTACACTGGCTGGCAGCCAAGCAGCATTCAAGCAGACCCAGGGAGAGGCATCAGGACTTCTTCCATTGCTCCTCAAAACACCACTTCTAACAGTAGGGCATTCTGTGGGCTTGGGTTGGGGTTATTTTTTTTGGTGAGTTTTTCTACCTGGTCTAGTGGGAGGTGTCACTGCCCATGGCAGAGGGGTTGGAACTAGATGGTCTTTAAGGTCCCTTCCAACCCAAACCACTCTGGTTTGGTTTTCTTTTTTTCCCCTTTTTGTTTTTTGACCAAAGTCGCTTTCCCAGAGCTGTTTGCCCTTGAATCACACCCAGAGATAAATCAGGACCCACCCTAACTCAGCCACTGTCCAGACCTCTTCAATGCTCATTTCATTCGCTTCATTTGTTTCCTACTACCAATTTTTCCTTCCTCCCCACCAAGAGGTATTGGCAATGCTAACATGGAACTCCCAGCACCCATTAATCATGGTGACAGCATCTGCCATCTAGCTGCAAACAATAAACTCTATACTGGGCTTTTAAACCAAATATAGGTGGGAAGCTTATGTCCCAGTAATCAACCAAACAGAGAGCACTGCTACTTTTATCCAAATGACAAAGAGTTAAAAAACCACCCTGCAAACCTGCCTATGCTAAATTATGCACACATACAAAAGAAATTAAACTTTAATATTTAATGAAATGTATACATTATCTTCCTGCTGCAGGCAGCAGCATTGCATTTTTATTTGAGATAATTTAATTTCAGTTTTATTTCAATGAACTACACCTTCCCCACAGGGCAGTTTTGCTGGCTTAGCCTCCCACACATAAATCAGGCTCCAATTTATATGGGAGTCATAGGAGGTGTTTTACAGAGCTTGACGTTGTAGTTCTCAAAGCATGTCATTTAAATTAACTGCAATAACTTATAAGGGCATTTTAATAGCTTAGATCTAAAATGAAAATAATACCAAAGATGTGTATCTGATTGATTTTTGGGGAAGGGAAGATTAACAAAAAGAAGATTGCCGCTTTCCCATAAATGCGGTAAAGTCTGGATTTAGCTGTGGATTCACATTCCGAGAACAAGAAGGAAGCATCTGGGCTTTGATTTGAGTTGGAGGATGAAGCTGGTAACTCAGGCAGGGACAGAGCTGAACCCAGCAGTTGTGGGACAAGGGACCCCTCACCCAGGCTGTACCCTTAACCCCGCTGCTGAAGACCTAAATTCCTTCACAGCTTCATCCTACTGCAGAGGTGGCACATTTCAGTGGTAGGTAGAGACATTTCTAGAGCCTCACACAAACTGGAAAAAAAAAAAGAAAGCAAAACCCATACCAAAAAACCTCGCAGAGTGCTCACAGCTCCCCTTGGATGCAATGGGAAAAGCAAAATGCCTCAACAAGAGCTAGGCTGCCCCAGGGAAAGAGTCTTCTTTAGGGGGACTGGGCCAAGCTTATCCTGCACTCAGCTTCACATCAGCACAGGATCAGGAAGAGGAGGACTAAAGTCTTCTATGTGCCAGAGTCATGAGCACATGCAGTCATCCAGGAAGTCAGCTCAGTATTTTTTCTTATACTGTGTCCTTTGGAAGGA
>VZZY01018011.1:70394-128531 GCA_013400335.1 Eurystomus gularis
AAAAAAAAAGAAAAATCACATGCACATGGACCTTCTATGTGGTTCAAGAGATGGATCCAGAGAAGAAAACTTTTACTCCTGAGCTCAACAGGAGCACTACAGAAGGGAAAAAATAAGGGCTAAAGACTGGTCAGATGCGTGCTTTCAACCCCTGGATAAACTTCACAAGCCTTTTGGCAAAGAGGGGTTGATGAATGGGATTTAAAAAAAAAAAAAAAGACCATTTTGTATCTGATATTTTAGCCCATGCCTATGTTTAAGAGTCTGGAGGAAGAGCTGAACAGACTGAACAGTGTGTGAGCTGCTGCTGAGCTGGCAAATGGCTGTCTGGGAGCTGGTTAGACAGAAGCCTGCTCGGATTGCCTGGGACTCACACCAAAGAAATCCCAGTCACAGAGAGTATTACTGTTACGTGGCTGCAATCCTACTTCTGCAGGGAACAGGCAAAAAAGTTTCAGAAGAGGCTGAAGCAGGAGAGGAGAAAAGGAAAATGAAGAGGAGCAAACCAAGCTCCAAATGTTACTTAGTAATGCAGAAATTCCATTAATTCCCACACAGGAGGAAATTTGCACTGATTAGAAGCACAAGCCTCCCATTAAAGCCATTCCTCCCTGCCAGTATTCCATATTGCACCAACTGCCAGATTGCAGATGGAATCTTAATGGGCAAGTGTCATTCCCCCATCAAGGCTAAGCCATCACACAGTGTTTGAAATGCAGATGTCATGCTTGTACCCTCGAAAAAAAATAATTAAAAATTCACGGTCTCCACTTCCACAGATCTTATCTTCCCGGAAGCATCTATCACAGGGATATGATATTAATTCCTCTGGTGTTGAAGTGAGATCTTGGTTCTTGTGGTGGTGTTCTCTGCTCTCTGCTTGGACCATCTTTCCCCACCACACACTGGGCAGCACCAGTAGCAGGTCCTTTGGGAGCTCCCAGAGCAGAAGCTCCTTGTGCTTCTCCCCTCCCCTTGTTAAGGCTCTAGAGAAATCCTCCCATTATATGTGGGCAAGACACTGGTTTGCCAGGCACCAGATACAGCTCTGGTTCCAAAACATTCTCCAGGTTTTTATGCTGTGCTGAACTACAACTCTTGGCATCTCCCTCAGTGCAAATGCAACATTTCCACCTCAGACTCGTCAGGCAACATTATGATCTGCTTCCAGTCATAGCGATACCTTTGGGCACCAGTACCACACTAACAGAGTGACCCCCCAGGCCCTCTAACCACAATCTTTTAATCCCTTAATCCTCACCCCTCTCCTTTAGTGGCCCCCTTAACTTTTCCGATACAAGCAGGTTAAGCAAAGCTTCAGTCTCAGAGCAAATAAAGCCTATGAGAGGCACAGCCCAAAGTCTGGAAGTACTCTCCCAGAACAGGACGACGAGATAATTTATGTCGGCAGAGCCCTGAAGTTGCTTGTCTCACCATGAGCCTCAGTGGACACTACCATGACCACCTACAGCACACTCCGCTGCACTGTCTACTTAGGGTGCACACGGTCCTATTTCAGAAACATTTAGATGCTTTAAATGAATATTTTAAAAGTACAGAGTTTTAAACAAGAGGGCGTGTCAACAACCTCTCAGCTCTTTTCTGGGATACATTGCTATCATGTTCAAATTGAGCTTGCCACAGCAAAGTTGAGATATCTAGAAAGCTCTCCTGCCTGGCTGTGATCTATTCTTTTTCATCAAAACAGTCCACAAAAGACAAAAAAAACATCCCTCCAAACATGAGAACAGAGGTAAAGCAAGAGCATTGTCTGATGTGAAACTGGCCTCAGAACCTTGACTAGACCAAGCTGGCTCATCCAGACCTTGCTCCCATGTTCAACCCTCAGTCGCTCTGTTCCCACAATAGGTTCTAATACTACGGAGTGGAAATACTTTTTCTTGTAAGCACACAGTGAACCACTGTTCCAATCTGTATTTGTCATGCAGGCCCACCAGTGAATGTCAGCTGCAACATTTTCATCAACAGCTTTGGCTCGATTGCAGAAACGACTATGGTAAGTAAAAATCACAGCACAGCTGCTCAGCTACGGGCTCAGCCTCATTGTACTCCCAGCAAATGCAGCATCACCTTCCTCTTTAGTGTGACCAGAGGAAAATAGTCTCTGTGCCCCCAAATTTACATAAGGTTTGAGTAAATTAATGGTCAACACACCAGACCCAACACTGTGTGTAGTTGAAGATCACCCAGTCTGTCTGTGTCTCTACAAAAACACAGTACAGACAACATATAAGGGTAAGAAAAGGAAACAGTCCTTTCTGAAGACTTGCCTAAGGCTCCAAGCTCAAAGATAGTTGCAGATACTTTGTGTGCGTATAAATCCAGAAGCCCAAATGAACACTTTAAGGGAAGGGAAATCAGTTTACCTCAAATTCAGTCTGCACCGGATTTCAGATTCCCAAAGATTAAGAAAATCACTAGATTATTAATTTATTGGAGATGTATTTCTATTAGACAATGATTTTTTTACTTGAAAAACCCAATATTTGCAAGTTAAGGCTCACTTCATACAGAATTAATGAACACTACTAAAGGCTGTATCTGGCAAGACACTAGGAGCAGAGGATTACTAGAACAGGAAATAATTGCTCTGTCTGAAAACTATTAAAGATTGGTTGTGACATAGCAGCAAAGGAAAACTCTGGAGGTATGTTGCTTTACCTCTGTGTTAAGTAAACATAATTCAGAAAGATAATGTTTAATTACTCCTTGGTAGTTCTTTTTCTAGGAAGATGATGAACCAAGAATGCAAGACTCCAGCTGCAGGTGTTCTATGCATTCAGGCAGGATGTTACAGGCTTTACATACAGATCTTGACTTGTTCAAGTTACTTGTCATGCACACCACTGTCAGAGAAGATCAACAGCTATATACCTGAGGTTATAAATCTTTTCTGACACTACAGCATTCTTCTGGAAAAGTCTGGGGTGAGGGCAGTTCGGTTCCAGTAGCAGGAAAAAGAACGAACCCCTTGCTCTGTCCAAGCACAAAGAAACACATTTCATAGCTGGATTGCAGAATTTGCTCATACATGAAAAATGTATTAATGGATTCATTTCTATATAAAGCAAATGATGAAGAATAGAACCAAAATACACACCTATTCCTAATGTACTATTTTATTGGGTACCTCCTTTGGTGTTACAGCCGATAAATACTCTGTTCCTACACAATCTAGCAGTGATGAGCCAGAGCACAGGGATCCCTGTGCAACATACAGAGCAGGTTACGATGGCATGTTTTTCAATATCTCAGACTGACACTGTGAGATGCATTGGAGCAGTCACACAAAGACACCACGGGATCTCTATAAACAGGATGCTCCATAAAATTAGCATAGACTAGCATGAGAGAGAGAGAGAGAGAGAGAGAGATGCAGTTCACTTCCAAGATATGCTGCAGGGACTTGCTATCCTCTCCAGATGCCACTCATTTCATAGTCTCTCTGCCATAGAAAAAAATTCCCATGGGAGCCCAAGAACACCCCCTGGGCACATTGCTTTGTCTAGAAATACCCAAGCTAGCTCTGACAAGCTAGTCCAGATGTCAGGCTGACGCAGCATTGCACACAACCTAACATAAGGCACTTCTTTGGGGAAAGCAACTCTGCTTGTAAACGCTGATAAGAACACAAGCAACACAGGTACTGAAACATCTAAAAAGGAGATCCCAGCAAGTCAGAGCAGTCTTTGGGATTTGCTGTCTTGGGGTTTATTCTGCAGAGAAGCCAATCTCTCCTCACTGTTTGAGGGTGCAGCAGGTGAAACAGGCAGTGTCAGCTCCCCACCAGAGCTTCGGGGAAGAGCAGAAGATCCTGTCATCAAGGGTTTTTGAGACAGACTCGACTACTTTGAATTCAAAGCAGTGATCAAATATCTGGGGAGGCAGGGGGGAAGCTTGGGTGGCAGAGGGACAATTCAGTTTTTTACCATAAGGAAAGCAGCACTCTGTCATTGACCCTGGGGACTGATGGATGGTGACGCTCCCCGAGCTGCTTCATTGGCCAAAAGAGAAAGAACAACATTATGGATTAAACCACAATCATTAGGCACCCTAAGCTGGCCAGGTTCAGGTTCTGAGTACTACATCATTTTATATTTGGTTATTGTCACACTACCGCCTGCAGGAAAAGAGTCACAGATCTTTATGGATACCACACATGCAGTTAGAGAAGGCTTTTAAATATCACCATAGTGGAGCTGTTAGTTTCCACAGAAAATACCACTGCTGACACTTAAGTTCACATTGCCTGAATCTCACAAATCAGCAAAAATCATGAGGGTGCCATGCAGCAGATTAGAAAAATTGGAGGTGAATGCTCACTTACTGATTGAGGTATCATAGAAGGTAGAGGAAGAGGAGAAAGTAAAGGAAATTAGACCAAAACAGGCATTTGATGCAGCCACTTGTGTCTACAAACCTCAGAAGGGAGGGTAATGACTTGGGGCCAAGAGAAGGCACAGACTTCCCAGAGTGTGCAGAAAGATTATGTCTGCCCCACAAAGGTTCAATACTAACAGGGAAAGAAATGGAGACCTGAAAACTGCTGCAAGGATAGAGGGAAGGGAAAAAAAAAAACAAACCAGAAAGCCATCCACCAAATTCAATTCCCCAAAGGAGAGCTGAGTTCAAGCAAGGGAAGTAAACTCCTTTAAGCATCCTGCAGGACTGGAGACCCAACATAAAAGCCTCTAGTGATGTATGTAATCAATGTGACATAGATGTTAGATTGCAGCTCATAGCTTATATCCATCAGCCTCACTTCGCAATCAGCCCTAAGAACAAGGGATCCTGCTACTAGTAACACATCTCTGTGAACCGAACAGGTGCTTTGAGGGGAGAGATTCTACCAGCTATCACAGCCAGACAAGCACAAACAGTCTCCTTCTGTACCAAAGCAGTACTGCAAGAGCACATCCAACAGCCAGGAATTCCAGAGGACAAATTCGAGATGCATCCCCTCTATCCACTTATTTTTAAGAACACCAAAAAAAACTCCACCCCAGGCACAAGCTATTAAATCTTTTTGCTCTTCAAAAGCATAAATACCTTCCCCCCTTCCCCAGCCATACCAGCGTAGAAAACCTATTGCAAAGCTACAGATTCTTCATTCAAAAAGAAGCAGAAGTCAAGCACCTATGAAACAGGGGCTTGGCTTTAAGTGAATAAACTGTACCAGCTTTGGCTTTTCTTTGTAGCACGAGACAACTAGTAGGATTATCTGAGCATTTCATCTAACAAATTTCCTGCTATAACAGCAAACTTGGAATTCAGCAATGCCCTTGATCTCTCTTCCCATGGAAGCTGCGGTTTTATGGCTCTCTCATTGGCTTAGGCAGTTGGGAACATTTTGTATACACTGAAGGCATAAAGAAAAGAAGGAATGTTTTTTTATATCACCACCTAGAGTTACTAGGAGCTGGACTCAAAGCTCAAGATGACCCCTCCCAGTGCCTTGTTTTAAAAAGGACCCACACACAGCAAGCAAGAATGTAAAAGAAAGCCACACAGCAGCCAGCACAGGCTCCACTAGACACAGCGTATATATGCAAATGCAAATTTATTTTTGCAGCTTTCATGCCATAGTTATTCCATCTGAAGAGCGTAACAAATGTGACCTTCCAGCCAGCTGCAACACAGCCACAATTGGTCTCCCAGCATCTCCTGAGGACAGGAAGGGCTGTAGGCTGCAACTGTCCAAATGTTAAACACTCGTTCAGAGCCATCTGTAAGATTTGCAACACGATAACAAATCATCCTGCAAAACAGACTGAGCAATTCACTCCAGCCTCACAAGCCACAGTGCAGCAGATAGCAAATATGACTGATAGGGTGTATGGGTCACACATTTAACACAGGGTCCATTCACCTCAAGGTCAGCAAGAGACGTAAGTACCAACACACAAAGCCTGTAGGAAAGGCTTGGTTTTGAGCTCAATTTTCTGCAGTCAGTCATTCTTAAAACCAACCATCAGTCCCACAGAGATAATAAGCATATAACAAGCCACACAACACAAAATGAAAAGGTTTTCACAACACCCCACAGTCTGCTGCAGTTTCAAGGTTAGACCTGCAGTGTTTTGGCTATCTTTGTGGTTGGAGTTTACCTTTGCACTGAATTAAGAAGAAAAAAAAAAAGCCATTAAATGAGACCATGCAACTCAAATACAAGGACACACACACCAAAAAAAAGCTGAAGAACGAGACTTCACTACTAAATTCCTAAACTTGATGCTCAGGATGCTGGCTACAGCCCACCCCCTAGCAGCTCCATTCTTGGCCCAGAGAGATGAACTTTCCCTGCTTTCGTAGGTAGGCCCAGAAAAACTTTCTGATTTGGACTCCAAAACAAAAATCCCACACCTATTAAGTACCAGGGCACTGCTCCTATCCGTCACCACGTGTCTGCCTACCTTCCTCCAGCAACAAACTTCCTTCTCAGCAGCACCTCCTCCTCTAGACTCAACCATGGCTTTCACACCAGGCTTCAAATTAACTACTTGGCTACAGCTGTGGCTCTGTGTAACAAAGTCCCTTATTAACCCTTCCAAGATCTGCTCCTGGTGTGTTTAATTTTTTTTGGTTTTTTTACAATCAGTCAGTTGCAGTGCTCCTTTGCAGGGTAGATAACCTTAAAAATGCTTGTTCACTCCATTTCTAGAGAATGAACTCAATGCTGACACAGCCCACTGTGCTCTGCTGTCCAGGTGGGGTAATAGAATCCTCTCCTGAGGGATTTCAGTCTCTACCCTGTTTTTTTCCATCAGCAAAATTTAAATTTATCAAAGTGAGATCCCACTCAGAGGCTAGTCTGGTAGAACCCCCGAGTCACGGGCTGAAACCTATTGAGTTTCCTGAGCTTCCATCCCTTCTTCACAGCACTACCTGCCACGGCTTTCATCAGCTTACTCAGCATCAGATGTCAAGCCTGGGGTATCTTGGGAAGGGAAAGTCTCAAATGATCTTCTGTTTCCTTGTCTCCTTGCGAGGTCACTAAGCAGAATTTCATTTCAGCATTATCAAATTGAACTACTTTGATCACTTCAGTTATTTTCTTCCTGCCCTGTGTCGTTTCCCCCTTGGGCATAAAATGGCTTTGCACCAAATTGCAAAGCTCACAAATGTCTTCATGACACACAGTTGCTGCTTTCTGCTCCCAGGCCAGCCAGAGGAGCAGGCTGCACAAGATAATCAATGCCTGGATGTGATTGGCACACAAATGAGGCGCTCAAGTGATAAGAAGGATATGGAGAAAGAGAGATTTTTTTCTTGCTGAGTGTGCAGTCCCAGTAAAACTTTTTTTTTTTGAAAGTTCACATCAGAAACTAGCCTGTTCCATCCATTGTTTAGGAATAACTGTGAACTTCTTGGTGATGTTAATTAAAATCTCATACCACAGCATCCAGGAGGAACACTGTATACCTCCAGGTAGCCAATGAATGAGAGTTGTTTGGCTCATCACCTCTCAGCTTGACTGCAACGCCTAGGCAGGAAGCTTTCAACACACAGGACCCTTTGGCTGGTAGGGAATACTGCAACCCTTATCTTAGGCTATGTTGCAGCCACGGACATAACTCATTTGCTCTCTATGCCTTCACTGACTCCTCAGGCAGTCTCACGGCCAGTTTACAGTCACAGTGCTTGTTTTTACATTTGTGTTCATATAAGCCTGAACACAAGAAATCTAAATGTTTGCTCAATACCTTCAACACTACAGTACAATGCAACTGTTTGTCATAAGGGAAAAGGCATCTGGGAAGGAAAAAACATTCTCAGTGGCCAGGCCAGGACTCTGGAATAAGCCCTCTGAGAAGGAAGATCTTCATAACCACACACAGAGATAGTTACAATCCTAACGCCATAAAATGGCAAAGCCAGAGAATTACATTCAGTGTATATGTTCTATTTCTTTGTCTTTGTCTTCTTATATCACAACATAAATGCTCAGGTGCCTATATTCCAAAACAAAAAATATCCACTGCAGACACTCGTCTCCAAAGGAGGAGCACAAAGACTAGCATGCACCAGAGTTTCTCACCACACTGCTGAACATCCCCTGGATGGAGGTAGTGCAGTCTCTCACACCACACATCCACAACATGTACCTGGACTGTTCCCACTCAGGACACGAGTGCAGGACACTTGGTCTCTGGAGATGAGTTAGGAGGAGTGCTCTCACAGCCGTCTACTCTAAGAAGTTAATTTTCATTTGTCCCACAAGCATGTGATTAAGATCCTTCATCGTGGTGACAAAGACTACAGCAGTCATTCTGTATGTGGCCTTTTATGTTTGCTGTAGTGGCAACATAAACCACACACCTCTCTTCTCAACCTCTCCTTCCCTTTATGGCAAGTTCTGGAGCTGAAGCAGTGAGTTTACTCCAGCAACAAAGCTTATGCACAGCAACATAGGCTGTTATAGAGAGATTGGCTCCATTCCCCACCCCCTTCTACACTCCATCAGACTGAGAACACTTCTGGGCAACTACCACTGAAGTTTCTTCCAAACATGAGTTTAATTTGTGTTGTACATGACATGAGCCCCCAACTGGAGCTGACCTGTTAGCATCCAGCTTATTTGTAGCTGAATAAGCAAAACAACACTTTGCTTTCTACCTATTAGGTCAGTGACATTGATTTCCCCTGACTGCAATGGCTGTAGATCTTTACACACAGAAAAGGGAGAACTGAAAGCGTACAAGGTGTTCAGGGAGCTGCTGTGTGCCTTGGGAAGTGGAGATTCAGGGTTGCTTTCCTTTTTCAGGTTTGCGTGATGAGCTAGTCCTGCACCAAGACTCTGGTTCCCAGCTGTCCACAGCTATTCACATTTTCTCCAGACGCATTATCCAGGGCTGACAGAGATGAATAATTAAGTCAGAGGGATGCACTAGGACTTGCGAAGGTGACATTCGGAATATCAGCAGAAGGAGAGGGTTGCAACACTTTTCCATGTTCAGAAGTCTGCTCCTTTTAGCATCAAGTCTTTGGTCCATTTGCTGTCGTCATAATCATTATGTCATTAGCAGCTTCTGTGCTATGAGGATGCAGATGGCACTAAGTGGCTTGAAGCAGATGGGCTTGGCTTTGAACTGCCGCATCCAAAACACCAGGCACCCAAGACACAATCCTCTCCCAACTGTCCAGTGTGACTGGACTCCACAACAGTCATATCGTCCTGGTCAACAGGCTATAGGTTCATAGTTAAATGAGAACTTGAGACAACAACATCAGAAAGACTCTCCTCTACATGCACTCCAGAGCTTTGTGTTCTCCAGATGGAAAAAGCAGAGCTTATGGCAGAGTTAGGGAGATCCCTTCAGAGTTGTCAAATAGTCTCACCAGAAGAAAGGTCCTAGTACTTGCAGCAGGTCCTAGATACCAGCAGACATCCTCTATTAACTGTCTCCTAATGAAAGTCTTCAAAGTACATTAATATTAGAAAAGCACCAAAAAAACCCTTAATCATGATGGCAACTATTAGTTTGGGCCAGGGCAGTGAAATTGGTTTATTATATGCTACTCTTCAGACTCAGTCTGCCTCTATACTTAGAAAATGTCAATTAATTTATGGACATGGAGCTTTTATCCCTCTCCCGATAGCTGGCACGTCCTCTTCCCATTTCAATTTGTTGGCTCACTTACGTGAAAGTCAGCAGAAAAGGGGCATGCAGTTCACACCGGGAAGCTATTGCTCAGAGAGGAAGAGACTGCCTTTAATTGTCCAGGAGAGCATCTGAGCTTGACTTCAGCAGCCAGCCTAGGCCATTGGAACTCAGGAAGCTGTTAGGCACATGCTTATGTGGCAGGTATCATTTTGCATAGTGCCAGAGGACTAGCTTCAATTAAAGATGGCCATCCTATAAAACCTGTAGCATTTACGGTATTTTGATATTAAAGAGGGGAAGCCAGAACACTCAGGATTAGGAGAGCAGATTTCACACACATCTCTCTCATGTTCACATACTCTTATCAAGGGCAACTGGTCCCATCAGTTCATTGAAGTTACTATTTTAGTGGATACACAGTGAATATTCGTTCCATAGACCGCTTGTCTCGCTATGCCTTCTCTTTTCACAAGTCTGGAGGAACCACAGTCATGATGCTGGATGGTTCAACACTGAAAGGAAGCTGGCTTCCATTTCCTCTCCCCCTTAATCCTCTGCAATAGTCATCTTGCTGACATCAGCCCTTACAACCCTTGCAGCTGAACACTGCTTCTCCAGCCCCAGAGTTCAGACTAGAGGTCCTGAGTCTTCACACACAGCTGATGATTGTTGTGATGGAGGGATGCACGGATAGGCAGCTGCTCATGCTATGAGATAGCTGTAAGCTACAGAGCTAAAAATAACATCTCCTAGAGAAACATTGCCAAGAAGGCTCATCATAGGCTGGGAACGTAGGCCTAGACATTGTTTGGTTTTGAGAATGATTTTAGTACATGCTACTCAGTTCTCAGCACTTTCAGCCTGCTTTGAGCACTAACTGCATTTCTCTGCTCCCTGCTTACACTGTGCAGGATTACAGGGTGAACATCTTCCTGAGACAGCAGTGGAACGACCCGCGGCTGGCGTACAATGAATACCCTGATGACTCCCTGGACCTGGACCCCTCTATGCTGGACTCCATCTGGAAGCCTGACTTGTTTTTTGCTAATGAGAAAGGGGCCCATTTCCATGAGATTACCACAGACAACAAGCTTCTGAGGATCTCCAGAAATGGCAATGTCCTCTACAGCATCAGGTGAGGTGATTCAATGGGAAGAACTCCACCAAGATAGGGGAGGGCAGAGCTTAACTCCCACTGTTCAAGCCTAAAATGAGAAAGTGAAGACTTCGAGCATGCCATTGGATAGAAGAAATTGAGGGGTTCGGATTTTTTTAGTGTGAGATCATGCAATTCACAGTGTCATAGCAATGTGGTGGGAAGGGATCTCTGGAGATCATCCTGACGACAACAGATCAGGTCAGCTGTGGTGCTGTCTGGCCAAATTGAAATACTCCATGGATGGAGACTCTATGACCTCTGCAGGCAGTTTCATCCTCCTTCTGGGACAGATCCTTTCACACAAAAATCACTGAAAAGTGAAACACAGGATATCTTTATTTCCCTGATCAATAGTGTTTATTTTTTTGTTAGTTAAATACAGCTACGTGAGCTAAAAGAAAGAAAAATGTCATTTATATCCAACATTAACCTGGGCTTACAAGCGGTGAGGTATACAGTTCTCTCTTTGCATGTGTGAACTGTGGGAGTAGAACAACGTGCTGCAAGTGAAGGAGTCTTTCCCCAACCATCCCAAGAAGAAGAGGTTGACAAAGTTATGGAATCCTTCTGACAAAGTGCCACCAGTTACCTGAGCTTGAAGTTTTGAGCTTCAACTTTTGCATTAGTGGCGTCTTTAAAAACAAACAAACAAAAAAAAAAACAACAAAAAAACAAAAAACATGAGAAATACCATTGGTTTTGTCATGGTTAAATAAGAAGATGCCCATCCAAAAGGACTGGGCAGCCTGGTGGTACTCTATCACACATTGAAGAAGAGTTTAAGATAGACATAAATTTTCCTGTACTTCATGCTTCCCTCCAGAAGACAGGATCTTGGAGAAAGATGGTGCTTTTGAAAGGCATGGAGGTTGCACACCAGGAGATGGGCTGCCTCTAGGACAGCAGGGACCACTGCGTAGCTGGGGGTACTTCCATACCCTCAAGCAGCTCTGTCTTCAAGACCTGCTAAGACAAAGCTATGCCTAGGAAATTTATTTTCAGAAACAGTTTTATTTGGAGAAGGGAGAGAAAAAACCTCAGGGAAAAGGGAGGGTGGAAAATGCCTCCTTAGATCAGCAGTTGAAACCATTGGAGCCGAACGACGTTGGTCCTTCAGCCATACAGTCACCACTTGCTGCTGATTTTGCAACAGGTGGAGAAGTCATAACCAGGAAGGTGTTAGCCAAAGCATATCAAGAGATAGGGTTGGTCTGGGAAGGAATCTAGCTCATTTTTACCTGTTCCTTACTAGCAGATCCCTTAACATCCCTAACGTAAAATTACCTAATGCATTATACTAGCACAAGCATAAAACTGGCTGTACTATGTGAAAACTTGTAGAAGCCCATGAAAACTATGCTTTGAAAACTGCAGAATTTCCTGACAAAAAAAAATAGGGAAACTGCTAACTAGAGCTCCATGTCTTTTTGTCTCAGTATAACTCTTCCCATTTATCCCTTTATTGCTAGATCTGAGAATCCATCAGTGGAGCTGAACTAATTGCACTGAATTTCCCACAGGAAATCAATCCAATCCCCCACCTTCACTTCGCTGCCAACCCCATCCACTCTATGTTAAACAATGAAATTAAGATCAGACTTCATGAGCTAAAAGAGGGAAAGTTTAACTCTGTCTTGAAGACTTTTTCACCTTGTGTGTAATGTATATTTGCCTAAGGTACGCACACCCCATCCCACACTGCAGCTCCCAGTGGCAGCCACAGGGAAGAAAAAGCAGCACAGAGCTGGAAAATGAAAAATAAACAGCTTAATGTTGCAATGTAGACAGCCTCTATCAAACACCAAGGTGGTTCCAGTCCAAAGACCAGATCCCTGATGGCCAAAACAGTAAGAAAATTGCCATGCACGTTGGCTGAATGTGGAAACTTTGTATTTGCTTTACAAAAAAAAAAAAAAGGCAGGTAGTAAAACTGCTACCAGCAACTTGACAGTGAGCTTGGCACAGAGTCCTGTTCCAGATGGGTCTGCAGGAGCACAGAGGGGGAATACTGGGTCATCCCATGTTGTGCTGGTTCAGCCATCATCATTTTATGCTGCCATCCGTTGCCTGATCACACAGGCCAACACTGAACTCAGCAACATCCCCTCAGAAGTCTTCTTTCAAACAGTCATGCCATAAATTCCTGTGGGTCCAGCTCCGCCGCTGCCCACTATGGTGTCAGCATCGCCTGCTGGACACAACAGAGATGGCTCCCTCGGTGGCCCTTCACATGGAAGGACATCACTGAGAGAACTCAACAAGATGCAACCAGCCCCAACAGAGGACACACCCAACAGGAAACTCCTCCAACTCATTGGCTCCTGGTTAATATAGCTCTGGCCTCACCCATCACCCCAACAACGACCACCTGGGTGAGGGAGGAGCCATAGAGACACAATTGGGCCAGGTTCTGCCTCTGGAATGTGAAGCCAATAGGAAAAACAAAATATTCTGCTAGGCTGTGACTCATTCACAGGTCAACTCCAACTTGGGGCCCACAACTTGGGCCCCAGCACTTAACCCCAGCTCTTGGGTTGCTCTACAAAACAGAGCAATGACTCAACAGGGGACATGGAGGAATGTGGCTGAGCTGATCACTGTTTTCAAGGCAAAAACCAAACTTGCTTTTTGTTTAAAAAAACCAACTTTCCTACCTCTCTCATCTCCAAATGATACAGCTTTCTTCTAAAGTATGTTTTCCTGTGAAAACCAAAAAGAAAGAGGACATTCACAGTGGAAGAGCACAACGTAAATGTAAAGAGTTTCCAAAAGGATAGTCTTTCCATTTTAAAAAAAAAAAGTCTCTGTCCAAAGTGCTCTGCTATTTTCTAACTTGCTCCTTCCTACTATTTGCAATAGTCAAATTCTACACAACACTTACAGGAAGGTGGATTTTGCCCCATGGGCCCAAGACTCAGCATGCTCAGCACTGGGTTCACCCAAAATAGTCCTGGAGGATTTCATTTTCTGATCCCTTCTCAGCACACAGTTGTCCAGCATGTGCTCAGCATCTCATGACCTAGCCACAGTCACCCCTGTT
This sequence comes from Eurystomus gularis, assembly GCA_013400335.1. NCBI lineage: Eukaryota > Metazoa > Chordata > Aves > Coraciiformes > Coraciidae > Eurystomus > Eurystomus gularis. The sequence continues at coordinate 84,220 of VZZY01018011.1, forward strand.
TCACATCTGGCAGATAGTTACAATAAATTCTCCTCATGGGGCCTGTCTGAAGATCTAATTGAAGGCTTATCTCTCTGACTGGACAGAAATGGAGGCCCTTGCCAAAGATGTGATGAGAAAAGTACAAAGTGGGCAAAGGCTAGTGGTGACTTTCATCTACTAAGGTGTTTATTTAAAAACAGAAAAATCAATTGCTTTCATAAAAAGGAAACTTGAACAGGACGATTCTTTCTACTGTCACAACATCTTCTGTCCCAGCATGCCTCTAAACTCAAGCAGAGATTTTCTTCCGACATAAAGATGAAAGTTAAACTATCTTTCCCTCCTGCTAAGTTTCTGGTAGGTCTGATGATAGAAAAATTCAATTCCCGTCCCCCAGGAAATTTTGCTATTTCTACATCAAGGCAAAAGGCTGAAAAAACCTAAACACTTCAGGGAATAGCATTTTCAGCATTATCAAACCAAACAACACAAGTCTAGCTATCTGAATCAAATAATTTAATATCAGCTTGTTGAACCAAACAAATGATTTGAGCATAGATCACGTTATAGGGCAGCACAGCAGTATACCTCAGAAAATGCAGCCTGCACCTAGTGGAAAATGGAGCTTGAGAGACAAAAATAGAGGTGTCAAGAGGCACAGTAGGAATTCAGGAAGATACAGAGGTTCCTATTGACTTATCACAGGGCATTTCCCCTGCAGATAACCCCACCAAGATCTCTCTTTTCCTCCACAGCAATGTGTGGTCTTGACCAAACTTGATTTTTTTTTTCTGACACAGAAATGTCCTGTTCAAAGATTTCCAAACAGTCCCAGTCCCTAAAAATGCATCTGGGGATTCCAGAGTATGAGTTTGGGCTTGCTGCTAATCCAGACTGTTGTGAATGTGAGGCAAGAAATGAAGACAGAAGCAGCAAACCTGTTCATTGTTGAAACTGTTTGTTCTGCACAGTCCACAACAACGTTCCAATGAAATACCATCTGCAGCAGGTACCTCTGATGAGTATTACATCACAGACCCAAATGGTCAAAATTTCTGATGCTTTCCAATACCATATGTGAAAACACAGGCAGGGAAGAGGTGAATGATCAGACATTCCCCCCAGCACACCAGTGTTTCTCAGGCAAGGTACCAGACTGTTTGCAACATGGATGTCTAAGAGGATTTGCCCCCTCATCGGTAGCACAAGCTGTTTGGCATTCTCCTATGCTATCTTGTCTCCTCAGGATCACGCTGACTCTGGCCTGCCCCATGGACCTGAAGAACTTCCCCATGGATGTACAGACGTGCATCATGCAGTTAGAAAGCTGTGAGTCCTGTGTACATCTCCATTTTGGAGAGGAGAAAATGTACCGTCCCTCTCTCTCTCCCCTGCCATCTGCCTCCTCAGCTGCAACCTATTCCCTGTTGAGCCTTCACTGGAGGCTTGCTCAAGAACCACTTGCTCAGGATTTCCCATTCATTCAGCACGTGACATTTACAAGAGAAGCCAAACTTTAAAAGATCCCATGAGAGGACCCCTGGCTTGCTTGTATTTATTCTGGCCTTTCACTTTGAAGGAGAAAGGTGAAAGGTGTTTTCAGCTGCAAACAGGAATTTTTCTCTCTGGATGAACATTTGCCCTTTGTACATGTTGCTTATTCCAAGGGAGGGAAAGAGGATGAACAGCTTCATTCAGAGAAAGAGATCATGTTTGAAAACATAGCGAACAGCCTAACAAGCCAAATTCAAGAAAAAACATTATTTTTTGCAGACAATTTGTTGCACACCATCACAGCTCCAGTGCAGGTCATTACCCTTTTACCACATGCATAAGCAGTTCTGCCTCAACCCAAATCCCATTCATTACAGCATTGCCAAGGAAGGTCAGGATAAGTCCCTGCCTCTAAGTGTAGCTTTCTCTACAAATCTATTCCTTTCCATAGCAGTATTTAATAAGTTTCACCTGGTATTTGTCCCCTCCTCTCAACAGTTGGCTACACAATGAATGATCTCATATTTGAGTGGCAAGAAAAAGGAGCTGTGCAAGTTGCTGATGGGCTGACATTGCCTCAGTTTATCCTCAAAGAAGAAAAAGATTTGAGATACTGCACAAAGCACTACAACACAGGTCAGTGCTGTTTACCCGTGGCTGCTGGGTTCATTAGAGAGGAATTCAGGACTGTGAGTTTGTCAGTCTCTTCCTGTGCCTGATAGCACTTTGATGACACAAGCCTCATCCTACACAGCTAGGAACAACATATATATAAGGATATACGCAGATACGTTGCCAGTAAATATACATATATATAGCCAATAAAAAGCTAATAGACACAAAAGTACGGAACCCTCTTGTTCCCAGTAACGCTGGCATCAGTTCAAGTGTTTGGTCTGGATCTTCTCTCCCAACATCTTTTATCTTTCATGCCACGGAGCAGGGGAAATTTAACTGACAAAGGACATCCTGCCAAGAGCTTTCTTGTTGTACATTCCTATTTCAGAACTGGGCAACAGCTGCTCCTCTGACAAGACCAAGGTTCTAAGCAGTGCAAGGAAAGTCCCTAGACAGTATCTGAAAACAGGAGGCTCACTGTGCATTATCAGTAATCTTCCATGTATCTCCCATCCTTCTCAGGCAAGTTCACCTGTATCGAAGCTCGTTTCCACCTGGAGCGGCAGATGGGCTATTACTTGATACAGATGTACATCCCCAGCCTCCTTATAGTCATTTTGTCCTGGATCTCCTTCTGGATCAATATGGATGCTGCACCTGCCCGTGTTGGCCTGGGGATCACCACAGTGCTCACTATGACCACACAGAGCTCTGGTTCCCGAGCATCACTACCCAAGGTAGGGAACATACTTATCTTCGCAGAGGGGAAAAACGTACGCTTTCTGAGGACAGCATGTAGGTAAGTGGCTACATAGAGCCTCTTGCTCAACATAAGAGGCATTTTGATGCCATTGCCCTATTCCAGTTTAAGAAGAAGCAGAACAAATTCCAATCTCCTCCTGCAAAAGCTTTAGCAGAGTTGCTATGACTAGTAGTAAAACTTTCCCTAAGATTCTGCACCCATCTCAAGATCTACCACAGATCCCAGTAGCCAGAAGCTCTGTACCTTACAAACCCTGCAACCACATGGATGTGAACTCTACATTCTAGCTTTTAACTCACTTGATCATCATACTTTTACGAGTATTAAATTTTCCTGTTATGAAGGGCTTCTGGTATAACCAGATTGGATTACTATTTTCTTTGTGTATAAGCCATCACAATCCAGACCTGGATAAATTATAAACTGGAATTGTTGCTACTTAAGAGCCCAGGAACAGTTTCAGTGGCCTGGTAATACATTCATGCAAATGAGCAAGATTTTGGAGATGATGATGATATAGAGCAGATGTCAACCATATCATGGCTTGATCAACTCCTTCCGAAGACCTTGGGAGCAACATGTAAATAGGAAGCAAAAAGACATTTAGGTGAATGATACCATATCTCAGTCTCTCTCTCTCTGACTCCTAGGTGTCCTATGTGAAGGCCATAGACATCTGGATGGCTGTGTGCTTGCTGTTTGTGTTCTCCGCACTTCTAGAGTATGCTGCCGTCAACTTTGTGTCTCGGCAGCACAAAGAGCTGCTCAGGTTCAGAAGGAAGAGGAGGCACCATAAGGTAATACATAAAGCATGAAGGACACGTCTGGAATCTATCCCAGCAGAACATCACTACATGGTCAACCGAACCGAGACACTAGCTCCCAGGGAAATCCTCAGTACATGGTCAGATGTTAGGAAGGGTCACACATCACAAATCAGAGCTACCTCAGTGAATTGTGTCTCTTCTAACAGTCTGCTGACCCCAGGAGTCTAGCAAGCTGGTTTTTGTTAGGTAGCCAAGTGGTCTAAGCCAAAAGGGTTGTTCTCAACAGAACAATTTTCACACAGCAATGTTCTGGTCTAAGTTCTCCTCTTTAGAAGACACAGTAAGGGCTGGAGGGAAGCAAGCAGGGAGGTGTGAGGGTTGTCTATCAGAAAACAGCATTCCCCAACAAGACAGCCTACATTAGCCCAGAGGTAAGTAACACCTCTTTTGTCTCTGTCATCTCTGTGTTCAAAAGCATCTGCTTCTCAGACTGACTGCATATTCCTCTCTGAAGCAGAGCAATATGCTCAGCCTTAGCCTCGCTCCATGCTTACTCACCATGACTGATGCCAACCCAAGCATGCCTGAGTTACGTAGACACGCATCTCTTGCAGCCTGGACTCTACTAGCTTTTAGGCTGAGGTACCACAGCAAAGATTTCATTTCACAGGATGCACTAGAAAGAAACATAAAGGTGACTGTGATCACAAGAACAAAGGCACTTTAAAATTGTTCTTAATTAACTAGTAGAATCAAGTAGGTGGCACCAAATTTTCAGCACGAGGCCTGAGAGGCTACCCTCAGGCTAGCATTAAAAGAACATTTGCTAAGAAAAAAAACCCTAAAAAATCGCTGATGAGGCTCTCAAGGGAGCCCCTAGGAGACCACCAAGGTCTGCCTAAAATATCCTCACAGGTATTTGTGTACTCTCTATTTCAAAGAGCCATCCATGATCCATCCCATCCAGAGACCTCTCATTCTATTGCTCACTGTCCCAGCCATTGAAAGTGTTTCCCAGGGTCTAACCTGTCCCACAGCAGTTCACAGCGTGTGCCTGGAGAACTGCCACCATTCCAGGAGGCAGTGGATGCTAGGGAGCCGGAATCTCTCTCTCTTTTAGATTTGCGTCTCTCTGCTTCAGTTGTCCCATCTGCAAAACAGGAGATAGTTGCTCACTTGTCCCCAACCTAGTCAGCAGGGGTGACAAGTGTTGGACAAATGCAAGGGAAAAGAAGTAACAGGTGTGACCATCAACACCCAGTGATGTTGTCTGGCCAGAGCAAGACTCTGCTGTCTCGAAATCAACAAGGCAGTTCTGGTTCAGAAGATGCAGCCAAAACTAAACCCACCAAACTCTGGTGGTTCATAATGCTTTTATCTCTTCATCTAGATTCAGGCATCCTGCCTCTGAATCCACACTATTGTATGCAAATTGCGCTGTTGATAAAACAATAACAAGAAAAAAAACCATTAATATACAGATGAGTTCAAAATGTATTTGCCAAAGATGTTCCACTGAACACAAGGCTGCTATTACAATCCCTGCCCAATCTCACAGCAGTTTAATGAGAACAAAGCATAAACAAAAACACTTACAAAAGCAAAATGAACAAGGTTTGCAGGCTCATCAGAAAACTAGGAGTTGACTGCAAATACACAAATGGATTAGTGTAGCTGCCAAAGAACCTGATTGCTCTGTCCCCGTGAAATCAGACAAATCAGTTCCTTGCTTTCCTCAGAGTTAGATGCAAGATGCTAGCGTATCTTCATCATTATGAGCCTTTCCCCCTCTCTAAAAAATAAAAATCAAATCAACAAATACGTGTTGCCAGGTTTCAGTTGGCCCTTTCCAGTACTGAGCCACATCTTACCTCCTTCACTCTGGAAGAAAGGTGACAATTAGACTAGAAAGACCAACTAGACGCCTGTCTCTGAACCCATTACTCTATTTGTACTTAATGAGGCACACAGGTCCTGGCATGGGGAGATGTAGGGACCATGATAGCTAGGGAGAGTTACTGTCTCTTTGACATGTGGTCCAGTCTGATTAATGTAACACCATCAACAGACCCACTTGGAGTGTATTTGGAGATGTGGCCCAAGGAGGCCAGTTCAGTGTGGCTGGTGATGTCTTTGCCTTTCACCTTTGACATGGCACCTTGAAAAAGGCTCCATTAGCTGTTCTGTCTTGAGTATGGCACTGACACAAAACAAATCAGCAACAAAAAACCGCCAGTAGCCCCTCAGCAATGAGAAGAGAAAGAAATTAAATAAATTAGGGAATTAAGTCATTAGGCTAAACCAGATGTGTTAGTGCATGTGTGTTTATGCAACCAGAGAAGAGCAGAGGCACTTTCACCTGAAACCCCATAGCACAGATATGATAAGAAGGTCTACAGACCCTGAGCATCTCAGAAAGCCAGACCTTTGCAGCCCGTGCACAGGTTATTAGCTGCATGAAGGAGTCCAGTTAAGAAAAGGGGGACAAGTTAAGGATGAGAGGGACCTTTGCAAAACTCTCCCTGATGCCCCAAAGCCACAGGATGCTGGTACCCACTGCCACACAGACACAACCCTCAGCACAGCCCAGGCCTCCCTCATCACCCCGTGTCACCTGCCGGCAGCACGGCTGGAACCATCATTAAGACTGCCAGGCGATGGGAAGGTCAAAAGTGGACCCTGCAGTCTGTACCCCTCCAGATCCCCATCCACCCTCACTGTCAATGCCTCATCCACAGCCTAGATTCTGGCCACCTGAAAAGTAGAATACCTGCATCACCTATCATCAGAAAATCTGTCTTTCAACCGAAAAATTCTCCCCAAGGGAGCCAAGAGAAGCGTTTCAGTGACCCTTGACTCCCAGCTCGCAAAGTGACTCACTATATGTTCAAGCACACGAAGTCACTCAGTCACGAGAGCGGCCAGGTCCTAATTTTTGATGCCTCGGTTTCCCCAACCAGTGCATTGTCCCCTCACAGAGACATTGTTAGGAGTCAAAGACATTTAAGGATTGTCAAGATTCAGATGCCAGGAACCAGAGATACACCAAGAGGACACAACCAGAGCAGGGAAGAATTATCCAAAGGCCTGCAAAATTGTCTCAGCCAGGACTCTGAAATAAATAAGCCTGCTAGCAAGTTGCACAACTCACCAGCTTGTCACCCTCCAAAAAAATCCCAAACCAAAGAAGGTCTGGTTATATTTGGGTTGTTTTGCTTTGCTCAGCTACGCTAGCTATGCTCTCCCTTCGGCTCCTCCACCCCAGCCCCACCAGCTCAGTGCCTCCATCCCACGCAGCTACCCGCTCAATACAGAGGTCATCCAGAAAAGACACTCTGCGAATGAGAGAGGAAGGGGCAGCAGGGCACACCGGGCAGGCAGGTTACAAAGGAGGGGAACAGGAGGTCCGTGTAGGGGGACACAGCATGGGTAGGAGGGGAACAGGAGGTCCATGTAGGAGGACACAGCATGGGTCAGCCTCTGTGACAGTTAATTAGTGCCATTGGTCTAACAACTAACTCGGTGACATGTAGTCAAGAGACTTGGGTTTCTGATCCTGCGTCTGCAACACACCGGTTGGGTTATTTTAGCCAAACCTGGTTTTCCCTGTGATTACATCCCCATGTTCAACAAAACAGGGCTAAATAATCCTGAGAAGACTTCAAGGCCTCCACCAAAAGTCAAGCATTTGGCTTTAGACTGGAAATCTTTTTTCCTTAATAATTGGAATTAGGACAAGCAGCCATGCCTTACTCATTGATCCACAGAGGGCATTTCTGTTCCTCACCTGGGAGATAGCTTGTGGGGAGGAGCTGTGGGGCTCAGGGGGTCCCGGAAGCAGGAGAGCGGAGAGCTGGTTGCACACTTCCCGCAGAGGTCTTTTCCTGGACAGGTCTCGGCGCCTGCACATCCATGTAACTCTGTACAAAGTCTCATGCTGTGGCTTCACCTACATGAGTTACATGGAGCCCACTCCTTCTGGGCAAGCTGATACAGCACAGGCAAAGCAAAGAAGGTGCTGATAGGAGTGGAGGGTGGGGGAGGGAAAGGCAGAAGCAAAACAGGGGATGCAATTGGAAAAATGAAAGCAGTACCACAAACCCTTCAAGTATGTCAAAGAACCCAGCGGGGTGGAAGTCAGTCCTGTTCTCCATGGGTGACCGGATCCCCTGATTTGCATCTGTGCATCATACAGCTGGCACCCTTCTATAAGGCTGATCTCCCAAGAGCAGAGGGTTCGTCCAAGGGCACTGAGGTCAGGGCATGACAGTGGCGTCTTTCCCTTGCAGAGCAGGAAGCCGTCAGTGGAGAGCCTTATAGCGAGGGTGCATTGTCTGTATCTCATTTTAAGTAGAGTCCCATGCTGAATCTGTTTCAGGAGGACGAAGCTGGTGAAGGCAGGTTCAACTTTACTGCCTATGGGATGGGACCAGCTTGCCTGCAAGCCAAGGATGGCATCTCCGTCAAGGGTGCCAACAACAACAACACAACCAACCCAGTTCCCCCGCCGTCCCGCACCCCTGAGGAGATGCGAAAGCTCTTCATTCAGCGAGCCAAGAAGATCGACAAGATCTCACGCATCGGCTTCCCCATGGCATTCCTCATCTTCAACATTTTCTACTGGATCATCTACAAGATCGTCCGCAGAGAGGACGTGCACAACCAGTGAGGGAAGGGGAGCAGCTGGGAGGGAGCAAGCAATCCTTTATATATGTGCAATAGCAATGCAGCTATGCATGAATTTCAGAATGTGGCAATATCCACTAAAAAAGGGGGGGAGGGTGGCTGGGAGGGACTTTTAATCACGTGAACTGAGGATAATGGCACAGGGAGAAGAAAAAAAGCTCTTGATCTGGGGAGAGCAGGGTAGGGATTAGTTTTACAGCATAGGAAGGTTTGGATTGCTCCAGCTGCAGTCCAAGCAGTGTAATATATCAATACATATTCATGCTTAATTATAATGCAAAAAGAAAACAATCAAAAAAAAAAAGACAAACAAAAAAATCCTTTTTTTAGCCTATTAACAGCTTAGATTCTCGAGTCACTGGAATGATTCATAATTCCATGTGCAGAAATGACTGCAATTACGCTTTATGACTTTTGCTATAGAAAGGCCATACCAGTCAAGCATGTGGGAAAAAAAATGCCCTAACAAAAGGAAAAAAAAAAAAAAAAAAAACCCAAAAAAACCCCCCAAAAAAAAAAAAAAAAAAAAAAAAAAAAAAAAGCCAAAAAAACCCCCCAAAAAAACAAAACAAAAAAAACCCACACAGGAAAATCATTCTATGTTTCTCTAGGTTTTGCACTTTGAAAACTGGGTAGATGGGGAAACTTAAGAAAGAGGCTGTGGGTTGTTGTTTATTTTATATATTTACTTTTTTTAGTCATGGGTTTGCCAGTCAAACACTTTGTGACTTTTGGATAGAGGAAAGGAAATACATTATCTCTTTCATCCCCATCAGAGAGCATCCAGTGGGAAATCCAAGAAGAAGATCAGGGCCTTCATCAGAAAACGCAGGTACTTTCTGTCCTTTTAAATGACATGGCAGGATTCATCCCAGGAGTCAGAAATACTATACTGAACGCTAGAAATGATGAAGGATTTTTAAAACTGCTCTTTTTTTTTTCCCCCAACCCCCTTTCTGCCATGTTTGTTTACAATCAAGGGGTGGAAGCACTGGATGAGTTAAGCAGAAACGATATTTAAAATATAGAGAAAACAGGCATATTCATGGCTTGTTGAGACAGGACCGGGCAAATGGCAATACTGTCAGTAAGGGGTGGGTAGGGGGAAGGTGTGTACAGAGAAAGCGGTTCTTATTTTCAGACATTTCATAGCAGTAATGTTAATAGTGAAGCTGGGCCGAAAAACCCAAAACTCTATTTTTGTATCTATTTTGGTGCTGCATTTAGCTTTAACATGGATGGGAAGATAGAACAGACTGCTTTGCCCCTCTCTGCTGCCCGGTAGAGTCCTAGGGGGAGGCTGGCACAGTTTGGAGGGGATGGGGAAGGGGGGGAGGGAGGTGGGAACGGGTGAGCAAAGGGATTTCCCTTTGGCCAAGTGGTAGCACAGGTTGGTTTTGGGGTTTGGGGTGGGTAGGGGACAACACACGTGTCAAACATCTCGAGGGTATTATTTGAAAGCCTGGCTCAGGGCTGGCATGGGCAAGTCAAGGGCTTGATGCCTTACTTGCCCCTCTGAGACCCTGGGCATGACCCAGGCTGCAACAGCCAGAGTGATTGAGCTGCGATTGTTTGCACTTTAGCAAGGCAAGTAAAAGAGTATGAAGGAAGAGACAATCAGTCTGCACTGAAGCACTTGGGGTTAGGTCTGGATTAGGCACTAAACGAAGACAGAGAGACAAGTGGCACCCAAGGGGTGCTTCCATTCTCCTTCCTCTTTCATCTCCTGCTCAGGACTGGACAGTAGCTGGCCTGGGCTGCAAATCTGGTGCTTGCTCTGGGACCAAACAGGCTCCTGCTTGCAGAAGCTGCATCCTGCGCAGCAGCTGAAGAAGCTCACAGCTAAGTGCCTCCTGGCACTGTCAGGTCCAGTCTGGCCCAGGGTCAGCAGCATCCAAGCCTAGGACAGGAAGTGAAAGTCCACCCTCACTCATCTGTGTCCTAGCCAGCGCAGCTATGGGAGAGGCTGGGGGAGCACAGGGACCTGTGACATCTCCTAGCACAGGGAGGGCTAGTGCCAACAGGAGAAATCCCAGAGAAAGTAACCAGGGTTCTCCTGGGCTGGGTAGAGGAACACCCATCTCCGAGGCTGCCAATTCAGCACCTTTCACCAGCACTAAATACACTTTAATTAAATTTAAAAAAAAAAAAAACAAAAAAAACAACCAAACAAAACAAAAAAACAAACCCCAACAATGGATAAGGAACAATAAGGCAAAAAAAAAGGGAGGAAAAAAAAAGGGAGGAAGAAAAAGGGAAGAAACATGACGGTCACTGTGTAAACTAGGGCAAATGGTAATATTTCCTAATGTTTTGGCAAAGGCTACCTAGCTTTCTGAGTCCCTTTGCACTGGTCATGCAATACCAGTACCTTAGCCCCATCCTTCTATTGGAGCAGTAGAAGCCCTGTGGGCTGCAGATTTCTCCTTCCCCTGGCAGACAGTGCTTTCCCAAGCGAGGAGATCTCAAGCTGTCGAGCAGAGGCATTATTTGATGCTAGGACAACTTTCCAAGCCTTCGTTGGAGTCCAAGTATGCTGCTGGCTCTGGTTTTGCTTGCTGAATTATTGAACTCACCCTGCATGCGCGACAGCTGCTCATGCCAATTACAGGTTGTGCAATTGCTTTAAACGTTGTGTCCTCGTCTGAGATAAAAGAGCAAATCCAGGGAATTCCCCTCCCTGCCCAACAGCAGAACAGAAGTTCAGCAGCCCCTACACCACGGCTGCTTGCAAGGGAACAACCACAAATCGCTGTCATTTGGGCAAAAGAGATCCTGCCTTGATGCCCAGACCTTGTACGTAGGAGTTGGGCAACTCGGTTCGTACAAGTTCTCAGTCACCCCAGGCTATCCGGGATGGCTCACCAGGGCATAGCCAGCTGTAGGGCTGCAGGTTTCCCTCCCCATGGGAGCTGCTCTAAGGAGTCGCTTAGTAGGTTGTTAACAAAGTCTGTGCACCATCCTCCCGCCCAAGCAAGTTTTGATCCTACATCCCAAGGGCAAGACCAGAGCAAGGGGAAGGAATACTTCTCCACCTCACCTCATTCTGCTCCAGCTTAGACAAGGGCCTCGAGATTGAAGAGAAAGCCCACATTCATCCTAGACCTATTGCCTGGAGATGCAGATAAGGTCACCGTTAGTGCTTCACTAGAGCTCCAGTATCACTTCTTGGCTTTGAGTAAGGCCAGAGAACAGCAAATTATGGACTACAAATCATCAGAAAGATGCTTGTGTTTCCTGCTCATACAGAAGCACTTCAGCTGCTAGTGGAAGTTTAGGGACCAAAATAAGGATTACACACTTACGAACCTGCCTTTGCATCTCGTTTGGCTCTGCCAACCACTAGGCACATCTGATGCTCACCTTAAGCAGCGTTATTTTCTCCTCATTAAGCAGTCCATTTCCACTCAGGCCATTTTCCAGCCACAGGGCTGTGTGCACGTGACAGCGAGCGGCACTCACATCCCAACATGAAACATGCTGGGGTCTTGGCAAAGGTCTGACAGTGCTGAGATAACTCTCCCGCAGATATCCTGCCAGAGAATTTCATCACGTAGGCAAGACCTTAGACTCTCCTAGGAGCCCCTGGCAAGTCTTTTCAGTTTTCAAAAATCAAACATTTTTCTCCATCTGTACTAGCCTGTATTTAGTCTCTGTATTGCAACAGAACTCATTTTGATAACCTATCTCATCTTCAAAGTAGGCTGCTTGAATAGTGCCAGCAATTATAGTTATTAGTAAGAGTGTACAGGATTTGATATTGCAAGGTATCTTCCAGGCATATTGATGGAATTCAACTCTGTCATTGTTTGCTCCTGTTAAGAATGAGGCTCAAAAGCAAAACCTCAGAATATAATACACAGCATTTGTACAGTTTGTCAGTAAGGAGAGGAAATAGGGTCCTAGCATTCGACATCTTTGGAACAATGGAGCTTTATCCCAAGCAATATTATTTCCAGATGTTGTTGGAAATGTATCACTTCTTGGGTAGGAATTAATTTTCAGTACATATGAAACTGTGGAGGAGAAAAAAAGTAGGATGAGTTTTCCCAGTTTAATTCCTGATTAAAGCAGCTTTCCATCTGGGATCCCAGTACCATGGAAATCTGAGAGAGGTGCTGAAGAGGGTCCAGGACAGGCCAGGAAGCACATGCTCTGCGACAGACTGCACAGCTTAGCCTTGACCCTGACAAAGCACCAGCCTGCCTTTAAACACACGGGCAGGGTCATTTGCTTCACCGGTCTGGTGATGCCCTCATTCCTCCTGTCCAAGGAGCCTTGGCTGGTCAGGGCTGGGGGACTTGGTTCTGAAAAGCATCAAAATTTCAAATGCTGAATATTCTCACATCCTGTGAAGAAAAACATTTTGTTTGTTTTCCCCAGACTGCTCTGGAATTGGTTTTTTTTTCCTTCTGCCTCTTATAAAGATCTTTAAGGCAAATCCAAGACAATTCAAATTACGCTATTCATTGTCCTTTTTTTGACTGTAATTTGAAGACCTTGCTTAGTTTCCTAATGCTGGTGGAGAAAAGATAGAAGTATTTACAACTATATTTTTTAAAAAGAAAAGAATATATGAAGGAGAAAAGAATATTTTAAATGGTGCCATATTTTTCACAGATTTTATATAATCATATTTTTGTACAGTACCACCATTCTTTAATAAAGCATAGTTCTTATCCCTGTGCCAAAGACAGACAACCTCTTTCAGTATCCCATTCCTTACTCCTAAACCTTGCTATTGGCAGCAGTAGATAATGCCCTTCTCCCTCAAAATCAATCCTACCAGTGCGGCTGCAGGTCTGGGGTCACTGTCTGACAGCTGGACATTGCGCATCTCCTGTTTGGGTAACTGCAGACAGCAGGTCCTGCCTTGCTGCAGCATCCCATAGAGTTCAGTTCAGTGAAAGAAGTAACTGATCCCTTCCCTTCCAGAAAGCACCTGACATGCTCCTGTCTTCTTCTCAGAGGAAGATGTAAGGGGTGTCTGGTGCTGCTCCTGCTTCAACAGATTTGCATCATTCATATGGAGACAGTACCTAAAGTAGAAAATTGAGATACTTGATTGTTCTTCTGGGTACTAAGATGAGCAGCAGAGCAGAAGCTAATATTGACTAATTTTAGCATCTTCAAAATTACTTTAGGTCCTTTAAGTCTTCCCATCCCTTCATCTCCTTCTCCTTAACAATTATTTCTTATTGGCAGTTGCACAATTCTCTTGCTCAAATGAATCTACCTAAGTGTCTGCCTTCACTCAAGTATGTTGCATTTTTCTGTGCTCATCTCCCTTCTTTCACCACCTGAACTCTTATTTCTACAGGGCTAAGTTCCTCAGCTCTGCAACCTCTGAAGGACCTGGCATAGACAGGGTAATACAGCACAAAATATGTCAATAAAACCACTCGTCCTAAGCAGGCAGGGTAACAGAATTACCAGGGAAGTGCTCTCATAGCAAAGCATGCATGAAGAGGACTCCTGGGGAATGCAAGGGTGGCCAACAATGTATGTTTTGACCATGCTCTGTGCAAAAGTAAAGCAGCAGAAGTCAGAGAGAAGGCAGATAACAGATTTTTGGCTATTATCCCTGTAGGGCTCCATGTTTTGCAGTGACCCAGCTATATAGCAGCTGTGTATTGGAAGTCAGGTTCTCATATTCCCAGTCTTCTCCTACTGTGGTGTGTAGCAGAGTGCTCCAGAAGAAATAAACTGTTCCGAAACCAGCAACATGTGAGGACCTATTGTGCATTATGCACAGGGCATCTACTCAGAGCTACCCCAGGCTCTGCCTGCAGCTGATGGGGAGACACTGGTGCTTGCCCTAGTCATTCTCCTCTGAGAACTGTGGGGATGAGCAGCCCTTGGGTGATGTCCTCATGGGATTCCACACTGAGGGAACACTGAAGTATGCAGACTGGAAATACTGGAATTAGGCTAGTGATGAGAACTACAGGCTGAGCCAGGTGAGGAATCCCAACTTGTGATCTCCCTTGCAGTGGGCTGACCTTTTCCTTTGTAGGGTCTGCAGCTTCCCTGGTTCATCTCTACTCTCTCTCACCCCATCATGTTGTCGCAGCCCAGGACCAAAGCTCCTGGTACCGTAACATCGTAAAGGATGCAAACCATCTGCCAGTCTATAAAGAGAGGGATGATTTCAGCACATAGCAGAGAGAATTACGGGTTAAATTGTCAAATGAGGATCCTGGCATAGGTAAGAAAGAAAAGCAATAGGAGAGGTTTGTTTGCATGCCACATCACTGTCTTCCCCTGGCATTTAAGGCAGACAGGTATGATGCATGAGTCAAAGATGGCAGGAGGAATTAGGAGATTATATGAAGTAATCGTGATCCCAAGTCTAGCAAACCTAAATTGCAGTTCTCATGCACTTCCCTGCCAGGCTTCTGAGTAGAGGTTGTAAGGGATTCTTATGTTTGTGACATTCCTGCTCCTGGGTCTATTATAGAGGGAGTGCTGAAGCCCATCCTGGGATGGGGCCAGCTCCCAGCAATGCTGGAGATGGATTAGCCAGGATTTGGCCCAGGCCACACACAGGCAGAGTGCATGCACCGGGAACACATTCAGCACAAGGAGATGTTGCCACTTTGGAGAAAGGCTGGGATGGCTTCATCTTGGCTTAATCTCTAATCACTGCTGGGGCTTGCAGGCTGTGCTTAGTGCTGCCACTACTCCTACCAACAGGAAGAAGGCAGCAACAAAAAGCACAACGGAGAGGGACCCCAGCAGCTTCCAAACAGCAGTAGTTCTCCACAAGGAGAGAAGATTCAAAACCCTGCTACCTGTTCCCAGCCTGAGGTTCAAATATGTTGTCGCTTCCGGTACAAAATAATCCGTTTTGTCCTGGGCATAAGATGATACCACCATAAATAAGCCATCAGCCTGATCTGAAATTAGCTTTTATTTATGGATGTGCCACTTGAATTGCCTAAGTAGTTTAAGCCAAACAAGGACACCCTCTTCACCTACACAGGGAATGTGGCTGAGAATGGCTGGGGCATGAGGTACTGTCATTAACTACATGCTCTGTCTTAGAGCTGCAAGTGGGACAGTGCTGTGGCAGGCGAGTCAAGCTTGGCACAAGCAGGGACAGGTAAAGGTGGTCTGGAGCTGCCATGTCTGAGGGGCACAGAGCTCACATGCAGCTTTTGCTGCTAAGGCTTTTGGGAAGCTGGTCCCGGGATTCTTAGCACCATAGCAAACTGAAGTTACCTTCCCTTGTGGGTCTGTGGGAGGACGTGTGTGCTTTATTTAGGCACTTAGCAGTACTGGGGCACTGTTGGGTTACTTCTCTGATAAAAAAAAAAACAAACCAAAAACCAAACATGACTGAAGCTTTAGGGTGCAGACCAACTGGGCTGGGCTGAGCACACCACAATATATGGGCACTAAATTACAGCTCCAGGTTCAAGCCTCAACCAACCCTGCAGTGAAGACACCCTCAGTCACAATTACATGGAGGCCCAGTAGTAGTACTGGGATCAATCAGCATTGCTCTTTCACAGCCCTGCAGATATTAACAGGCCACAACTTCCAGCAATAGCAGAACTGGGGCTTCAGTGGTTTTTATTTGACGCCTAATCCCCATACACTGACCTTTACTGAACTAAAACTATGCAATATTGAAAAGATTGTGCCAAGAGCGGTGCCTTCACCACCTCTCCTGGATAGGCATTCACATGTTGTTAAAAGTATCCCCATCACAGTTACTTGCGATGGGCTAAAGAACAAACACTCAAGCCCTTGAGGAGCAGGGCCAGCTTTGGAGTTTGTGATGTGCCACGGATGGACACAACCATGCCGTGACCAGAACTTCTAAGCCAGCTCTGCTCCTCTTAGGCTGCAGTGTTAGTAGTTCTAGAAGTTCTGCTCCCTACTCATAAGTAGAGCAAGGGGAGGGATTAGAGATGAGAGAAGAGCAGCAGATCAAGACTCATGTAAGCCACAGGAGCTTATAGTACTTACTCCTCACTACAGTAAATGCAATCACAATTGCAACTCCAGTCCCTGTGGTCCTCCTGGGAGCAGAGTCTTTGAACACCGCTGCTTGTTCTTTGAGGTATCAGAAAGAATTAATGAGGCTTGACTTGTCCCATGGAGGAAGAGGTATGGTACAGCATGGGCTGTGTCACCTCTAAAAATAAAGCTTGAGAAACCAGTTAATGAAGGAAGTGGATACGGGACAGCCTTTGTAACATAAGAACAGTGCTGGAGATGCATCTTGCTGAACAACTGCACGCTAAGGTCAGGGACACTGGTACATCCTTCATAGCCAGGAGCGTAATGAACAATCCCTGAGAATTCCCTATCAGATGCATGCCTCCACTTGCCATCAATCCCACTTTTAATCAGGGGAAAAAAAAGAAGGAACAAACTACAAACACCCCCACCACCACCACTAATCAATGAGGCTATAGTTATATCCTCACTATTTTAAGTAACCTTGGCCAGTGCTATTGGTCACAGCAGTAGAGCTCAGCCCCACAAGAAATCTTCAGCTAGAGGCTAACCCAACAATGTCGTGGCAGAAGGGAGCACAAGTTTTTACCTTATGCTTGCCTAGGCTGGGGAAACAACTGAACAAGGGCTTTGAAGCACATTGCTCTGCCTTTATCTACACTGAACTTGTACCATTTCCTTTCTGTCCGCTTCTTTCCAAACCTGCTTACTGTTTCTGTCCAAAACACTTGCATTCTTCCAGTTTCAGGGTTAGATCAGAAGCAAGCAGGGAAGATAGGCTGAGAAGCAGCATGAACCAAGCTGACAAATCCCTAAGTTAAACCTACTCAAAGTGGAGAACTGTAAAAACAGCACCTCCAGCCCAGGTTGATGGCCCCTTCACAACCCTCCAGCACTGAGCAAGGTTACTAAACTTGACAGGGCAGTTGAAATACATGTGCATTTCAAAACTGTAATTGATACATCCCTCCTTAAATCAGGTCAAGACAGTAGGTTAATTTGGGATTTGTCAGCTTCGGGGTAACCAAATTGGTCAGCTTTGGGTACGTACACATTAAGGTCCAAACAGTGATGTTATAAGTTTGAAAGACGGGTACATAATCCACCTCCTCCCTCACTTGGAGGAGCTATCTGTTGTGCTTGAACTCTGCTTCTGAACTCCATCTTGCTGGTCACTGCAAGGTCAGAGCATCTCACAGTACAATCAGTGCTGCTCTCCCAACTGGTGCAGCAGGTCAGGAGGCACCAGCCAACTCCAGAGGCATGCAAGGTGACAGAGATGAAGTGACTTATATCACCACATGCATGTGGAATTACCCTGAAAAATATACTGCCTGGAGCATCTCAAGCCTAGTGTGAAATGGAATTCATACACAAAAAGAAGTTTGTGTGGTCCCAAGTCTGGCCACAACATACTGACAGTACTAATCATGGCCAGAGTTCACCTCTCTCATGGACTTGACAAGCTGCAGGAAAGAGATGACTATTTCAAAAGAACTGAAAAAGAAGGCAACTGTGCTAAAAGCCATTCACATGTGTTTGGGATACAGATCTCTTCATTCACTGAAGTTTTACTATAAGAGAGATGTAAAGATGAAGCAACACCCTAAGGGCCTCACCTGAAAATGGCCTGACATGCAAAGGTCACAGCACATTTCATTGCCGTTTACCATTCCTGCAGCATTGGTGAACACCATTCTGGAAGCAGCTTTTGAATCCTGAAGATGCACAAGCCTGTCCCAAACAGCTGTTTGTAACCACCCACCAGAGATCTAACAGCCACAAGCAGGCAGAACATTGCTGTGGACAGTGACGTTTTATGGACTGTATGGTCTACTCACATTCCACTACAGTGTATAGCATATCATGCTTATTGTATTAAACCTGAGAGGAGTAATGAAAAAACTTAAGTGATCTAAAAAAGGAGGAATTCCTCCTATCCAACTATAAACGCACACCCATTTACATTGTTTTGTAAATGAATTTATCTTTAGAAGAAAACCAAAAATACTCAAGATATTTTTCTTTAGGAGAACCATTGCACATTTGGTTTTACCTTGGATGGGAGACACACAGCAGGAACACTTTCCAACTGAAAACATACAAAACAAACTGAAGTGGAACAGTTCAGCACCTAGACAAGGCGTTTTCCTTGTGTCCAGGAAGAATATGTCTGAAAAACTTTGGAAAAAAGCCTATTAAGTAGTGGGATTATTCCATCCTATTTTCTGTATCTCTCCCATCTGTAAGCCATTTCATGAAGAAAACCTTTGTTTTCCAAAGCTTGACTTATTAAAGCTCGTTTGTTCAAAAGACAACAGCGCCTTGATGCTGTTTATACCAGGGACAGCGAAGGGCTGGGCTGGGTTTAGCAGTCACAGCGTAAGATGTTACTGGCTGCCCCATCCCTCTGCCAGCAGCCACTGACCCCCGCAGAGAGGGCAACCCCAGTTCACCCGCCACTCTCCAGTGGAGCTCAAGGTTAAAACATGAGGTTTGCTAACAACAGACCAAGCCCTCAGCTGGGGGACAGACCCTCCCACAAAGGGGCAGGACAGACCACCAAGGATTATAGCTCCTGATACCCATTCCCCAGAGCCCATTTATCCATGTAAATGCCAAATCCAGACATGAACAACCTTTGCAATTTTGTGTGCACACTTGTTAAAAAATAAATACATCAGGATACAGGCATTTTCTCAAGCTTGTTCCTAATCAGGAAAGGACTGGCAACAAGGCCAGAACATTTTCATTATTCCATTTGAGACCTCAGAAGGCGGCAGTCGCATTAAAACTGCCACAGTTAAATCAACTCCTTTAAGCATAGGAAAAAGAGGCTGCTGCTGTTAAGAGGACAAAACTCACCGCCATTTAACTTCAAATAAACTTCAAAGAAAGGCATTGAAATAGTTCATATTCAGCTGTTCGATTTTCTTCCTTGCAAGGCAGGTGCTAAAATATCAGCATCTCACAGGAGATAAATCAGAAGTATTCACAGAGTAAGAGTTAATCACTGGAGTTAAGGTACTAAGGAAGAGAGAAGTGGGGAACTCAAGTGCTCTCTGAGTACCTCTACTGGTTCAGTAATACAAGCCAGAAGAAATGGAGAGAGTCAAAGCTTATTAATTGCATTGTTACCCTACCCTCAAGAACAGAGGAGCTGCTAAAGTAATACAGAATAAAAGTGTACTCATGCTTACAACTTAGGACCTAGAATTCTTCAACTAAGCATTAAGTGCTTACATGTATTCTCCCTACACACCTTAAAAGGGACCTACCTGTCTTTTCTATATTAATTTATTATATATAGATACATATACAAAGTTGGTATGGCCTTACACTCCATTTAAGGATATTTTGCTACATTGGTCAGAGTACAAAGCAACTGTTTCCTTAAAAAGCAGCATTTTTACATTGTGACAAAACAAACCTGTATCTTACCCGAGTTGCATGACCACACAGGAACAGTGGCAGATTATTTTTCTGGCTTGTAAAAAGTTTTAAAACAGAAGTTCTATTTCAGCAGTTTGAAGATGGAATGTAAAGTTTCTGCTGTTATACGTATATATGAAATATTTATTGAATCATACATTCATGCTGATTCCAATAAAAAAAATTAAAAGACTTTTCTGAAATTCTCTCCATGGATTTTTAGCGCCAGAGGTTCCACGCTGCACAGCCCACACTGCTGGTGCAGTTGTGCTAACGTAACATTTCACAAAAATAAGGCAAAAGACCAGCTTTATGGTTAAACCTTTTATTCTGAAAAATCATCTCTTCCATCTGTGACCTCCCAAGCTCCACCCCACAAAGGAACTCCTACAACAGCAGGAGTATCAGCCACAGCATCCAGACTCCTGAACCGCTCCTTACCCATTTCAGACTCCTGCAAGGCTAACAGCTGCTAACACACCATTACTCTTCCTTTCCCAGGATTCAAGGTCAAGTCCACGCAGCAGAAATTTTCCATAAGAGCAATGTACCTCATCTCTAGTCTCTATAAAACACCTCTCAACATTACTCTGGTCCTTCACACAGCAATGACAGGGACTCAAACAGAAAGTTCTGCTGGTGTTGTCTTTACAATATCCTCGATTTTAAAGTCAAATGAAGAGCAGCAGTCTCCACAGAGCCAAACTACACCTTAAATTCTCATGCAGGTTGAAAACAGGTCTGGCAAGGAGCTTCGCTGTTTGGGCCGAGGGACCATATAAAGGAGAAAACAGCAACAAAATAGGTATTTCATGTACCATTTTGCAAGCTAGGACATGGCTTTATTTATACATAGCCTTAAAATTCTTTGGCAGATGAACTCACCTTGGTGCAGACGTTGAAAAATGACATTTCAGAATCTTAAAAAACTGTCACTCACACTGAATCTCAAAGATATACATGATAAAAGTATTTCTCCTTCTACAGTCAGGTGCTTTGTCAAGTTTGAAACAACATCAGTGGAACAGCAGAGCCCACTCATCTTAGCAAGTGGTATTTTGTGACAGAAAATATAAGGGCAACATCCTGCCCTTCAATTCTATTCTGAGAACGTACCATCACTCTAGAATCTGCCATCTTTAAGGAATTGAGTTCAAAAGCCATCTACTCATTTCCTGTCTGATAACCACATAAGCTATTAATAAACCCCCCGCGCCTCATCTTCCACACAACATGCAAACAAGATCATAAAGATCTTTGGAGAGCAGTTTTTCAAGCTACCAGTCAGGGTAAGAAGGGTACTGCTGGGAAGTAAAATAATCACCAAGGTAATTACTGCCTGCCAAAGCCTGCATCAGTTAGGGAAACTTCCAAGTGTGCCATGTGCTCTTAGCCCCAAGCAGCATGTAAAGGGAGAGAAACAATTTTAAAAATCTTTTGTTTCAAAATATGTCCCTCAGAGGGGCAGAGTCACCAGCAGCTGCAGAGATCAACTCTAAATCTTTATGCCTGCGCTGAGAACCATCTTTTTCACCAAGGAGAGCAGACTCCCAGATCTAAAGGGCATCCCTTCCACATGGAACTGCTGAAGAATGTTTCTCACTGAGATTCAAGTCAGAGCTTGCTGTTAGCACCCAGCACATTAGCACACAGGCTCAATCTCCTACTCCCAAAGTCCCCTCTGCAAAGCCCTACTTCCTATAGCTTGCTCACCAACTCCACATTTGCCCGTACATGGCTAGAGCACACCCAGGAAAACGAGAGCTTCAGCTCTGAGCAAATTCTTGAAAAATAAAAAGAAAAGAACCTGTGAAGAGGGCCCTGCAGAGCAAGAGATCCCTGCCTCAATCCTCAACTGCAGAACAAACATCTGCAGTCCTGAACGCACACACACACACAAAAAAAAAGTTCACCTTCACACAACAGCCCCATGCAAGTCTGCTGGGACTTAGAAGAACTCCAGAGGGAGTTTCCCTCTGCACGAGAAGAAGGGATAACTAAGCCCAGTTAATTGTGCAATGCCCTTAACCACAGAAAACAGCATGCCGTTCTGGTTCGGGTTGTATGAAATACTACTGTACATGGACCAGTCTTATTTCTACTTGTCTTACACTATTAAGATCAGCCTGAAGAGACCAGATCACACCAGTCATACAGGAAATCCCCTGTGCTCTCAGAAGAGCAAATCATTAAGGTATAAGGATCATTAAGGTTGTTCCTGACACTGTCCACGTGGCTTGTGTGGGTGCAAAAGCAGCCTATGACAAGTCTGACCAAATTTTCCCCACCTTCTATTCCCTGCAGAGCACTAGGACATGGAGAGCATTCAGCAAACACCACCTCATTGCCTGGCTTGAAGCGGAGGTGCCAGCAGGGAGACATGCAGTTTCATTCATCCGAGACTTCCCTGCAGCATTTTCTTTCCAGAGTCAGACTATCCTGGTTATTAGAGGTTAGCCACCTTGTAGCCATCCTAGCTTACTGCAGCCAGTTGAGGCAAATCCAGTCATGACTTCTTCATAGTCATCTTCAGCATTAACACATGCAGACCTTAGACAAGAGGTAGTGCAGTTTCAACAGCACAGTTATGGAGAACCCAGAAGGGCTTGAGGCTACCAGAAAGTTTATAACAATAAAGCCAGTGTGACACCATTTTACAGCAGGTCTTTTCAGTACACCTTGTGATTAGCCAGTCACAGAACAATCAAAATGCAAATCCTACAAGTCACTCTACATTTTCTTCAAGATGCTGTCAACATTAACTACTTCTCAAAAGTATTTCTTTACAAGACATTCCAAGAAATTTGTATGTAAATATTTTATTTTGCCTGTCATCTTGGACAAGTACATCACTTTCTGGGTGAATATATTGATAGTATGATTCATATGAAAACAAGCATATACTTCACCTTACAGGCTTTTAAATTCTTCACTGACATACCTCCTTTCTCTCAAAGGAGACAACAATGAGCCAGAACTGTCCAGCTCCCACTACAGAAATGGTGTTTCAGGCTTACAGGTTCTTTTGCAGATTTGGGTAAGAGCTATAAAAGCTTCTATTAATAGCACTTTAATCAAGTGCAATCTGCTACTGAAGTCTTGGATTTAACATCGTGAACAGTAGAAACCCAACAAATGAGAAGAAGAAAATATCACAAACATGACAGTTCAGTGAAAGACTCCCATTGCATACCTTCACCTCCCATATAAAAAAACATGGCAAGTTTTTTTTTAAATACCAGTTACCACCACAAGAGGAAGCATTACGTATCTCCAGTGGGCTGGCTGTGAGAGCACACCACAGTTACTGCTGTCACGCTTTGCTCTCCTCCAATTCACCAAGATATTTAAGTCTTCAGGAATAGATAGGAAGATTTGTGAGGAGGGAAGGGAAAAACAGCCTAACCCTGAAGGATGAAGCTAAATTAAAACAGAAACCAAAACTCTACTGACATTTAGTACAACCAGGCTCAACCACTAAATTTGGAAAAGGCAAGAAATTAATATTACCTATTTCAGAACAGTCATCTGCCCTTTGGACAAGGGCAGCTTCACTCCAGCTTTAAAGCAAGCAAAGGTCAGGAGAGAGATACTGCATGTGCACAAATAATTCAATTGATATATCTGAACACATGGAAACAACGAACCCTGACAGAAGTAAACTTACTAAGCACGTCTTTTGTATTACCAAGAGCCCTGAAGGTCTGGTGTGGACTCAAACCAGCTGTTTTCATCCAAATGTTTAACACCATGTATTACAGAAATAATACTGCTTTCTGCAATAAAGTCTTACAAGAGCTACTTGATTGAAATTACCCAGGTTTGTATTTTACTTTCAGTTTCATTTTCTTTCAGAGGCAGTGGAGAGCATTCAGCATCTTTAACACCAGGACAGACAGGCACCTCCTGTACTGCTGACAAAAAGGCCAACCTTCCACTTCATCTCCTGCTTCTGCCAGACCTGAAATTAACGCCTAAACCACAAAAGTAACTCTTACATACAGTAGTTTGATCTGTAAAGGATGTGATAGAGATATTTCTGCATCAGGCATACTTTTGCAAGGTTTGTAATAGGGCCTTCCCAGACTCAAAGTTATTAAATTCTGCATCCAAGAAGTATGTGCTTTCAGTTATTTGAATGCAGCCAAACTGATGAACAGAATGTATCAGAAACTTCAGCTATAACCACTTCTATCTATAAACCTAGTGCCTGCAGGAAGAATCTCTTCCCCTTGGAAAAACTCCAACATACTCTTGACTTGATAAAGCAAATCTAGACCTTTTTTATTTTTTATTTTTTTTTAAACAATTTGCCAAGACTGGAATGAGAGATAAATAGAAGGCACAACAATTTCGCTTTTTTTTATACAAATACAAACTAAACATGAAAAAAACTCCCTATTTCAATAAAAAATTTCACAAGTTCAGGAAAAGTGTTGTAAGAGTCAAGTTCTAGACATTTAAAACCTATCCCACAATCCAAAATTTTGAAGTGGTAGAACAGTAGTTCAAATTCCTTTCTGTGATCATGTATCAAAAGAAAAAAAGATTCTACAGGTACCCAAAATTCCACTCTTACAGCGCCCCAAAAGAGAAAGGTGAATGTCAATTTTTTCAAGTGGCAATATCTCCAGACCAGAGGATGATCATATGACCCTCAAAGAATAAATCAATAGTTTTGTTTTACTGCCCTTGAAATACTTGCCAAGTACTATGTTTTCCTACAGGCTCTTGAATGCATGCATGTGAAATATTATTCCACTGACTGAAACGCACCCAAATTCGGTAGAAGGGGGAGAAAAGAAGAAAAAAAAAAATTAGAGACATTCCTTTAGGAAAAACCACTGGTACCAAAAAAATCCAGTCTGTAAGTTTGTTGTGAGCAAGGAAATTCAGTTCTTTTTAAAATCCACTTCTCCTAAAACGTTGTTCCACAAAGCTGGAATCTGGGACAAGGACTAGAAAAAAATAATCACAAAACACAAACAAAAAAGGGCCAAAATAGTATCAAACGTAGCAGTCTATAACAGGCTAGGGCCACATTCCAAGATACCCAAGGCTGAAATTCACAAATCTGCAGGAAAAAGGGTTTGCGTCACCATGTCAACATCCATGATGCATTCACTGACGTTGCCCGATCCCCCTTCCAGCTCCAAATCCTGGCTTCTGGGACATTCCTCCACGTGGAGGCCCTCGAATCCCACCTCCCAGCCCCCCACGAGTGCCTCCAGGTCCACGTGGTCTGTTATCTCTGCGGTCACCCTCCCTGGCAGCTCGTGTTTTCTTCTCCTCCACATTCAGGCGCACCTCTCCCCTGAACATGATAGGCTGCAACAAAAGCAGAAAAGGACTTCCATTAATGACCCACCAGTAACTCTTCAATGCAAAGCAGATTTCTGCAACCTTGTCTCATATACTCCTCTCCACGAAAGAGAACTGAAGTGGTTTACAACCGGTTACTAGAAAATGGCAATAGTCAAACTATGCATCCTTTACCAGAGAAGATATAAACAAAGATGTGGCACTTGAAAAGCAATCTCAGATTTAACACTGAGTGTTGTGACATCTTTTAGAAAAGGAACAAAACTACTAACTGTAACCTTCTAGCCTTAATACATGGTCCACCACACCACACAGTCACAGGGTGCACATTCTGCATCAGCAATTGCTGCTGACAAGCTCAGCAGGTACCTCCTGCCTTTGTTAGCACAAATTCTTTTCAACCTGCATACTAGTATAGCTTCTCCCTTACAACCTCTTCTTCTCAGCCTTGTCAACAAACAAGATTCTACTTGCCCACAGTGTCAGACTCTCTATACCTGGCTTTCCTGAAGTGACTTACCTGCTTCCCATGCACAACTCAGCAACTTCCCACTGGAAAAAGGCTCTATAATGAATAAATTCACGTCCATCTAAGTTGTTAAAAGCTACCTCAGTGACTAAAGATTCAATCTGTACAAATGCTGCGCAAGTCTTGGTAAAAAGACATCGCGCCTACTTGAAGATGCTCAAGAAAGGTCCAAGGGACAAAGCAGAATCTTTTCTTGTTAATGTGAAAAAACACCATCTTATTAGCAGACTAAAACACACTGACTAAAGTTTGTTTACCCTGCTGCTAAGTATCTTCTGAACTGGTTCAGGATCGTCAAACACCACAAACCCAAAATTGGGGAGCTTTCCACCACTGTTGATGCGGAGTTCAACAACATTGCCATAGCCTGCAAGAGAAAAGCCAAGTTCTTTGGTCATACATTAGAATGTTCTGTTGACCATGCTTATGGCTGCAACCCCCAAACCCTCAGAGTTCAGCAAAGCAACTCACTTACTTTGGAAAAAGTCTTTAAGTTCAGTTTTATCCACATCGTGGGGAAGGTTCCCAACAAACAGCTGATGGCTGTCTGGGTATCTCACAATCCGCCTGGTTTCCACATCGCCTTGTTCACCCTCACGTACTTGAACAGAAAAGTAAAACTTGTTTAAGAAAAGCCAGTTCCCACAATAAAGAAAAAACCACGCTATAGTCAGAATTAGCCACTTAAAGAATAAGGATTCACAATATTTATCCATTAATGTATTAAAAAGGCAAGCATTCTACACACACTAGCAAGTTTGTAACTGCTTTTTAATCACCTGACTGAAGCCAAACACTTGAATAGTAACCTAGATAGTTCAATCGAATGCTAGTGAAATCCAGCTCTAAAGCTTGCCAGACATTCAGATCAAGATATCCTAAAATAACCATATCCACAAAAGTAGAAATCATTTGCTTACTAATAAAATTAATGAGATTTAAAAAGCATGAGTCATCACATTGCTTCCCAAACCCATCAAATAGCAGCAAACATTATTATTCTTCTCTCTAGCTTCTCTCACTTGGTCTAGGACCCCTCTGTGGTGGGATGCTTGTTCGCTGCTCCCTCACTCGCTGATCCCTCTGAGGTCTCTGAGGTGGGGTCTGAGATTCAGGCTTTGCCTCAGGGCGGGGCTGTATAAATTCAAAAAGGAGTTAACAGTAAATTATTAGACGGAGTGCAGCTTTTAAGAGCTCACTAACAAGTTCTTGATACAATAAAAAGAAAATTAAAAAAATAGTCCTCCCTACCTGTGACTAAGACATGTTAGGTTCTGTTGCCTCATGTGCTAAAAGCAAACAAGCCACTTAACTAAGTTAGAATTTGTCATGCCATTCACAGTTCTACACAATATAGGCTCATTCATGATAAAGCCTCGTCCATGAGGTAGCCAGGGGAAAAAGAAAAGTTGCCTCTCGTTAAGAGGGTGCAATCATTGTAGATGGCAAATACATCCAGCACTCAGATGGACAGTCCCTGTTTTTCCTCCAATCAGTTCCTTCTCAACCCAAAAGCCAAGGAATATAATTTATGAAGTCTGTCGAGAAACACTGAATTTTACAGTCTTTGGAGTCTCTGAGAATTCAGATCTTAAGTACATCTCACTCTGGTTTTTTCCCCCACCTCAGTTTACTGTCAGCCAATTTAGCACTTAAACTTCTCTAGGTGCTGATTGCTACCTGTGAGACTGGTACTTTCACAACATGAGGTGGTATTCCTGAAACTGGAACAGCTCCACTGGGAGGGAGGTTCTTACTGGTCACTGATGCCCAGGAAAACGTCTGAAAAAGAAAAAAGTTAAGATGGTAAGACAACTCCAGATGCTTTTATCCTTCTGAATATATTCCTGATAGTACAGCTAGCAGACACAGAATAATAAAATTCAACCTATCCTTGAAATTCAGAATCCAGCCACTAGCAGTTTCCCTATAACTTCCTTCAAATCATTTAAATTCAAAAGACTTAGTGTAACAACAATGGAATCACACTTCTACCCTATTTCTAAATTCCATATACAGTTGAAATCGGACACAGCAGTGGCCTAAGGCCAAGTATCACGTCAAGGTTAGCCACTTTTGCCTCCCTTGACACTGATGAGTCAAAAATCCCCAGGTAGAAATAAAGTCACATTTCACCCATTTTTCTGATTAAGCACATTGGTTCCAGTCTGTCCAGAATTTCAGAAGCTCTGTTTACAAAGAATCTCAGCCTCTCACTGCCGCCAGTTTCCATACCTACCAAATACACAAAGCCTTACCTTAGCCTCTGGTATTTTAACCCACTAGTTACACCTAGAATTTAAGCTATCTGTTGTTGTACAGGAACTAATGGGAAAGAGGCAACTGGTCATGAAACAAGAGTCATTTGGGAGCGGGCAGAAATAACAGAGCATTTGAACACTTAATTTTAGCTATTTTTCCTCTTTCAGAGAAAGGATCATGCTCTGCAAAACAATGGGAGAGTCAAGCATACTGATGAAACCATCACATCATAGAAAAGAGCCATCCACTGCCATTACCCTGGAGTCCTCTTGCACTGCAGGAGCTGGTTCAGCAGGAGCTGGAGAAGGACTCTTTTCCACGGTCTCTTCCGGAGCTGACTCCTCTAATACCGGCTCAGATTTTTCTTCCTGCACCTCTGGTTCAGGTTCCTGTTCAGGTTCTGGCTCTGGCTCAGGTTCTGCCTCTGCAGCTGTCTCTTCCAGGTGTTCTTCCATGTCATTGCTATTATACAGCACCACAAAAAGCAATAAAGTGGTGGCATTGTGTTTTATTGTATTACTGAGCAGTAAGGAATGCTACTTGCAGTTGTTTGAAAGAACAAGGTTAATCTGTCTAAATAAAGCCACACTGCACAGGGATGCAAGCTTCGCAGTTACACTACAGAGCAGCAAAAGCATTACATCTACTGAAAATCCAGAGCCTCTGCATTCAGCCCAATAGCACTCTGGCTTGAGCTGCCCAGAAGTCTTTTGACTGTCAAAGAGGAAATAATGAGTAGCAATAAATTCATTTGACCTGTTGAACAAGCAGTCTGTATTACACAACACCTGACTTCAACTGATAAGGTATTATTACCTGACAGTCTGCTCATAATAAGCACTGGTATCATCAGGAACAGCCTCAGGTGTCTGCTGTCTTTCCTCAGGTTCCTCTCCTTCCTCCTCTGATTCTAAATGAAGTTAGAAAAGGGAAAAGAATATCACATATCTTTAGTACTTGGATCAAATGCAAGGCATCTTCCACAACATGCAGGTGAAGTCACTGCTAGAGAAGCACACAGGAAGCACTATCAAGACATGACAAAGAACATTTCTTTGTATTTCTGCCATCACTTCAGCTACTCAGTTTCGACCAAGGTCAAACAACACGTTCCAAATAGTTCAGAGAAGCAGACTTATAGCCTACAAATCTGACAGCACTGCTAAAATAAGTCTTACACTTCTTTTAATAGAAACAGAATATGTCAGAAAAATAACAATCATCTGCACATCACAACTCCTGCTGAAGTGCAAGGTAAAAAAATCTACAAAGCATGAAGCTTAATGCTGATCTGTTTTCTCCAGCAAGAAGACTTCCTCTGGTCTGCTAACGGAGCATTCATACAGACCCAGAAACAAGTACCAGTGGAACAGTCTATGAATTCCTGCTACTTACCCTCTGGGGGCTCAGTGTCAGAGTCACCAAAAACCTCATCTTGGTAGCGGAAAATATCATTGTGGACGTAAAACTTGTTTGCAACAGAACCCTAGAATTAAATCAAAAGGGAGGAACCCATTCAATTACATCAACTGCAGTAACAATAACTGAAATAATGAGAAAACAGGAACAGCTTGAGCAAATCATTCATCCCACATAAGATTAATTAATACTTGCCTCCAACAAAATGTGTTGTTCAGGGGAAAAGGAAAAATACATCATTTTTAGTGCTTTTAATTCCAATAGCTTACACCACTGAAATAACAGAGCTAGAACTTTCTGGGATCTAAAGTATCAATTCCTAGCTTCAAGTCAAACTGAAAAAATAAAGCAATCCTGCAACGCTCCTTTTTTCACTATCCTTTTCAATTATATGAACTGTTTTGTTCAAAAAGCCACCTGAAAATTAAGGCAGTACTTTATACAACATGGAACCAATGTCTTCAAATGACAGAAAGCTTATTCCTCTTTCTACTAGTTCTTTTCAGTAACAGGACCAGTTGCTAGGACAGCAAATCAAAGATTAAGTCACTTCAAAATGCATAAGAAAATATGCATTGCACATACCTAGTATCCAAGATTTAGGCTATTTGCAATTGTAATTATGATATCCAAGGTTAACGTATGACCATACAGAAGTACTGTAATTTCCCAAGGAATTTGTAGAACATTACTGTTGAATTTTGTGGCAAACTACCTTCCCTTCAGTTTCTAACGCTGCACCAGACAGTCTTCATTAATCCCAACATGACATCAGAAGCACTGTAACAACACCAGCACTCCGTACCGCATACCTCAGGTGCAAGTACAAACGTTTGCATGAATCTGCGCACGGGCTGCATGTTGTTGGAAAGCTCTCCCATCACCTGGACTACAACACCATCATTGAGAGTAGCATGGGCATCCACATGACGAATCTTTGTGTGGCAATCCTTGAAGTTTAATGACAGCACCTTCTTGTGGATATCCTGTAAAAGAACATTACACAGATCACAAGGCAGAAGCCATTTCTGCTAAGTTAGCAGCTTTCAAAGAAAGCAAAACTATAAAACACCATTTCAAAATATTCCCTAACTCTAGAGAGAAAGCTTGGTGACATTCTCTTTTAGCCTGCTCTGCAAGCTATTTTACATTATAAACTTTAATAAAAGAAAGCACATCTTGCCTAACTATTGCTGTTTACCAACGGTTACAGGCAGTTACAGACAGTTTACACTGCCCATTTTTTAGAGAAAACACTTGGACAAAGAGGGATGAATCCCAGCTGGGGATGTGTCCTTTCTCAACCACAAAGGTGACAAAAAAAGAAGGAAAGAACAGTAAAGTTTTCTTAAGTACTTACAGATTGCCCATAGACTGCATCAGCTGGTTTTCCATTGGAATCCAAGCCACCATGGACATAGGAAGAGTTCTTTCCATAAAACCTGTTGTAAAGAAATATTTTAAGCTTTGTTATGGAAGAACATTTAGCCTCTACATTAGAGTACACTATGAATAATATACTCTCAAGCAAGATTTCCATCTTAATTATTTAAACAATCATACAATTCCATAATCCTGTCAGATCTGAGGACAGGGGTTTCAGATCAGAGGAGAAAATGCAAAGTTCTCCCACGTAAGCTGTAGCATCCAGGTATGTTAGATACCCAAGAAAAAATAATAGCCAAAACCAAAGTCTCACAGGAGCTAGATGACCCAGTCCCATTCTCCCCTTTTTGTACAAGGTCCCTAAAGCAACACAACACCCTGAACGCTCAGGATGCTGAAGGCTTCCCCTCAAGTTCTAGTTCAAAGATTGACTTCTTCGTTCATCTACAGCAAAGAAAGTGCTGCAGGAAAATATTTCATTTTATAACTGAGGCATTACAAGCTAAAATGCATTAAACAAAACGGGATTGCATTCTGCCACTAGAAAAGCTAGAACTGAATTCCACGGCACATTGTAAACTCTCCTCTGACCCAAACGGATGAGGTCAGCTGTCCACCTAAGCTGAGAAATACTCTGAATTATTGTTCCTCAGATTGAAAGGTAGTTTCAGAAATTTGTCTAGCTACCCTAAGCACAGCAAAACAAAGTGTATCTTCAAAAATAGTTAGTTTTAAGAATGCAGGACCTATCAAATCAAACAGGACCAATTTGTTGAGATAAGAGTGTAGTTTGCTCCACATTTGTAATTTCTCTGATTTTCCTTTAAGAAAGAGCTGCTGGTATGACTACAGAGACATACCAATATACATACACCATTTTCAATGTTTTCCCCCTAGTCAAGAGGCACTGCATGAAGACAAAAATGCTTAACTAAATATTTATCCAACTTTCATTTATATTGATTACAACTAGAAGTAGCAAGCAACACACTTTTGATTTACATTTTTTCTTATTTTTAACTTAGAATATATACCTAGCAACATTTCAGTAACAACCAGAACACAGGTAAAGAATTCCCATAATCTTTATTATCCACATTTTAACCCAGCTGATGGAAATTGAAAGCAACTACACCCAGAGTCTGTCTTGAGTAAAGGAGATCAAGTGTCCAAATGCAGCAAGCCAAGACACAGTAATAAGCTTATGCATCAGTTGTAACACAGAAATTAAGAATTTCACACAGAAAAACAGATCATACAGAGAAGTGGAGCTTTACCTGTGCAAATAGTCAGGTGCTTGGTTCAGCAGAGTATAGTACTGCCTGACAAATTCCCGCCCGACCAGCAGGGGACTTGGCTTCTCCATCACCATTTCTTTGGTCAACTGAAAACTATGGAAAAAAGCAAAAGCTCCATAAAAGATTTCACACTGCTGTTCACATCCTGGGGGCATAAGCCACACAATCATGGCACAAAGCACGCACCAAAACCCATCAGCTGTTTTACGAGAGCAGGCAGTTGAACCTATGTGTTTTCAGCGTCATCCATGTTACATGTTGAGGAGAGGACCGCTGGGTACCAAACCGGCAGTGGGAGAGGCTGTATGGGCAAGGGAGATTGCCTCATAGCATGTCAGCATTTAACTACAGTAAAGCATTTAACTGCAGTAAAAGCCAGGTGGCAAGCAAGTATGGTTCTTCAAGAGGATTTGCTAAGTGTTTCAGTCATTTACAGTCGATCCCAGCTCTACTTACCTCACTTGACTTCACAATCAGAATTAAAAGTCAGATGTTCTAAGGCAAAGCCTGTGCTAGTGTATTAGGGGCATTTTTAAAAGGTCAGAACAAGTCCAATCTATTTTTATCTAGCAGCACAGCAGTCCTTGCTTCTGAGTGACAAGCACTGGAGAAGAATACCAGATTATATTAAGAGTACTATGCAACAAACAAATGCATGCCGTTCTTCCTTTGCTTCCACCAAATTCAGCAAGTCACTTCTCACTTAAATCCAGAAGACTAGTCAAATGAAGAGCACCACCCAGACACAGACAAATCCATCAAGGTACCTTCTACCTAACATCCCTGGATTTGTAACTTACAAAAATAAAGTCTTTGCAGGTTGACTACACAATCCGTACCTTCAGTCCAGGTCAGTCAAAACCAAAGCACATTCCTGTGTTTCCTTGCTTTCAAATACTCATGCATACTGTCCAAACTCATAGAAAACAGGTTTCAACTGTTAAGGAAAGAACACTGACACCAGAGCATATTCTCAGTACCTAATACAGAAACAAAATTAGATTTTCTGCTTCCTACTCAATGATACCAATAGGCAGCAGAATGGGTGCTTAGCGGACAGTTCTGCTGTCAGTGTATCACAGACTATATATTACAGCTACTTTTCCTGCAACTATTCAGGCCCTGTAGTGCTGATAGTAAAAAACTAGTGGAAGGGCTATCTGCAGTGATCAAGCAGATGTTAAGCAACAAGGCATTAGAAGAACACATGCAGTAGCTCAACTTTCTCCCCATGACTGGCCCACAATCCCTTCCCCCACAAAACACCTCGTATGCGAATTCAATATGTACACGCTTCAGGTGTTGTACAAATCAAACCCAATACAACACTAAGTGGAGTCATCTAAAAAGCAGTTTGGGAGTCATCATTTACTCATCTGCTTTAATTTAAGACTGCACAATTTTAAGTAGCTCCAAGAAGTGATGGCATCAACTTAAAGGAAGTCAAACTAAGCACTTATCTAGCACAGACTAATCCAGGTGGAGTCCACACAGTCCATGCCTAGGTGGTTACAGTAGGACATCATAGTTATAGTAGGTCAAGCTTGCTCTTGTCACTACACATGCCATCCTGTATCCTGGCTGATCTACAACTATCATCTGAACAAAGCAAGGGGGAAAGAAAACCAGATTGTCTCTCCCATACAGTTGTACTAAGCCTTGTTCCAGTTCATGCAAGGATTCTGTTTGACACTTCAATTACATTTTCAGAATTTCAGAGCAGTGCCCTTTAAATGCTAAAAACTGACAAAAACCTATAGCTTCAAAAGACTATCAAACTGCAGTCTTAACACCCAACATGCTGTAATCAAAAGACACAAAGAAATATTTAACCATACTGGTAGAACATACAGGTAATACTTGAGGATGTGATCAGAGCAGAACTCCCAGCGAAGGCCAGCATGCACTGCACCCAGCTCAGCTGGAGATACAGTCCACAAGTTCCCACCCTGGCAGGTATGTAGTTTAAGGTTCAAAACAGAAGATTTAACTAGAACACTAATAATATGACAGCAAAAGTTGCTGTAGTTTTGCATACACTGACATGTTTTGCTCTGCTTTTAACACAACCACACACTTTTTTCACTTTAAGTTTAAAAATAAATGCAAACTCTACCCATTCTATTTTTTACATGCACTTTTTATAAGTTTAAACACAAGAACGAAAGATCTGACAGGCTCCAGAGGATGTGCACACACGAGTATCTGCTCTTTCAGTGGGAAGTGTGCGTATCACCACCATAAAAGGAAATATGACTTACATGATAACATGGAGGAAGGATAAGACCAAACATGACCTAGAACTGAAAAAGGCTTTTCAATACATTCAGAAGCTTTCAGTTGCTTACGGATATTTTCAAGAGCTAATTGTACAGAAAAAGTGATACTCCATGGTCAGGTCCGGCCCACAGTACATGCTCAGATTCTGTGGAGCACTTTCATTTTAGGAAGCTTCCAATATCTGTGGTTTTGAAGATGCTTTACAATTGTTAAGTGCAATGTACTACAGATACAGAATTCCAAGACTGAGCACAGTATAAGAAGTGACAAAAACCTCCAAGATATAAAATTCTTTGCCCTCTAGTGCATGTTAAATTAGATCCTCACAAAGTATTATCAGACAATAAGAAAAAAACCACAGGTAAAGTAAGGCTAAGTTGTGGGTACTGCGGCCAAGTTCCTCATTTAACTTGGTTTCCTGGCAAGCAGTGGTGAAGCTTTGTCATTACAAGGGGCAGGAGGACCCTAAAGTGGGAGTAGAAATGGCAGAGAGACAAGACCTGTGCTTTTTGATCCAGTCAGCTTAACTGACAGGGCAAGACTTAATTGCTCCCCAACAGCAAAAATAAAAAACTTGCCTCAATGCTGTAAGTTTACAGTTAGAAAGCCAGTCCTATCATAGCACCAGGATCACTGTCTGGGGTATGACAAGAACTCTATATAAAGGAGCATACACATGTTGCTTCATTTGCTCTCTGGCTGGTTTGGGGGTTTTTTTGGTGGGATTTGTTGTTGTCATTTTGTTGGGGGAGCAGGGGGAAGGTGCAGAGCACATGTTTAACTTCCTTGTAAGGAGTAGTTTCCCCTAGAATTCAAGCTTATTCCTACACATGTCAATAGATAGGATTCCTACTCAATTCCGTTAAATGCTGAATCAAGCTCTTTTGATAACTATTTTCAATTGCTTCTAGAACATGAATGTACAAAGCTTGACATCCTCACATAATGGTAAACTTATCTGCAACACTCAAATCTCAACAGCTTATTCACCAAAAGCTCTGGCCAATTCCCCTGCTTCAGTGAAAGTCCTCAACTGTATTAACCCACTAGCACATCACCTTCAATGCTGTTCTGAGCTGTCTCAAGACTTCCAAAGATACATTGAGAGTGGCTTGTGCTGATTAAATCTGTCATATTTACATGCTACAAAAATTAAAAATCAAAAGGACTTCCCTACTAAGGTGAAGAAAAACTATCAAAACTATCTCTTAACATGGAAAGAGGAATAGCAGTGACCAGTCCTCATTATCCAGATTGAAAAGAATGGGAAAAACCTTTATATGACCTAACCAGAGGACAACAATCTATTTTCACTCCTGCTGCTATGCTGCCAGTTGCCATCCGTTCTTGCTCTCCAACCAGCACAACCTGATGATAGAAGCTGAGCGTCTCCAGAGAGAATACCTGCTCTCTATCACTCACGAGCAATTAATCCACTATTTCTTGAACTAAGAAAAACTGCAAATAATTTATACCACATTTCTACTGCGCAGAGTATAACACTACCAAATGCTTCAATTGTCACTGCATTACTCCTGATAGAAGCTTATCCACACATTTTCATGTCAATTGAGATAATGATGAAAGGGTGAAAATTGCCAGGAAAAGCTGAAAATCAGACGATTTAAGATTCATTCATAAACAGGCATTAATACTACTCCATATATACAAAACCAATGGGTAATTCAAATTACAACAAATACACTAGAACAATTCTGCAACATAACTGAATGCTTTCCTTAAGCCAAGGGACTTAGAGGATGACAAATACCTCCTTTACAGTGGTTATCACCTGGCTGGTGGAAAATTCCACCATCTGTTATAATGCTCCTACTTGGCAGAAAATCAATGCTAGGCACTGAATTTCTGAAGTACAGTTATGTAAATTAGGGACACTTATGTAAATTCGGTACTAGCAAATTCAGATTTAGGTCCACAAAACCTATTAGTATATTAGTATTCAGAAAGATAACAGACTCAAAGAACACCTAACAGCTCACATTGGTTAGTGTTTTCTTATCAACTTGCTACACAGCGGTGAAAGTGAACTAACCATTGCTATCTCAGGTTTTTTTAATTACTCTTAAACCAGACAGGTAGTCTAAATCTTGTTTCTACTAGACTTCCTACACAACAAAAATCTCTCCAATGTGCATAACATTCAGGCTCTCAGGACAACCAGGAACTGCAGAACCCACAGCCTGGGCTAACAAGCCAGAGGACCAGACCCCATTGAAATGAAACACAGAAGCCCGAAAACCCCCAAAGTTCACTTCCTGAAGTGTGTGGCAATAGTAAACATCATCTGTCGAGAAAAATGTCAGTACTAACAGAAGACAAGTTAAAATTTACATTGAAGCATATTCTAAACAGGCCACAGATTGTTTTTAACATTATCCTTACGCCTTTGTTCTGGTCATCTTCATTTCCATATTTTTGACTCGCATTTCAATACAAGAAAGAGTCCCAAAAAATCCAAAGTTATCACAACACGCTTTGATTCTGTTTGGAATATTAGACAGCAGATACAGCAAACAACGCTACAGCACTTCACACTATCTTTGGGCTATCCATGTGCTATAAAGTGACTCATTTGATACTATATTCCCACCCACCTCTACAGATTGGAACAGTTTACAGCAGGGGTCCTCAAACTACGGCCCGTGGGCCGGATACGGCATTCTTTTTCCTGTTTTTTGTGCACTACTACAAATAAAATATGTGCAGTGTGCATAGGAATTTGTTCATTTTTTCCAAACTATAGTCTGGCCCCTGACAGTGTCTGAGGGACAGTGAACCGGCCCCCTGTTTAAGAAGTTTGAGGACCCCTGGTTTACAGGACACCAGAACAGTTGGGTTGCTCCTCATCCTTTTTAATTACAGGTTTAACTGACTACGACACTCTCATAGAGCTGTTACACTGTTTCCAACAACCTAATGAGCTTCTATGAAATAATTCAGATCTTTCATTTCTACAACTCGAACTATACAAAAGAAACTCTGATAGTATGATCAATGTGTTACCCAGATGAAGGTATTTTTCACCTCTAAACCAGAATGTCAAACTTTCATGCAACTCTACTCCCTTGTTTTGGTATCAATTAATTCCTTAACATAAAAAGCCTATTTGAAAACTTCGAGATACCCAGAGAAGCTCACATGGAAAAGAGGAGTCTGTATCTAAGCACATCATGCTACAAGCTGACAAAACAATTTTGCCAGACATTAAAGGTCTGGCCACCAGTTAGTAGGATTGCGTAATTTAGTGTCACTTAGGATTTCTTCAAGTCGCTCAGCAACAGGTGAGCGCATTCAAAGCCACAAACAATATATCTATATGGAACAACCAGCACTAGAAGCAGTTACCTCTGCTGCTTTGGACAAAAAAAACCACCCTCATAATATGCCTCCAATAAGCATGATATAGATTAAATCTTAAACAACAAAACCAAAACAGTCCCAGTTAATTCCAACTCTTCATGCACTTTACAAGACTAGCATCTGCTAGTGCTGCTGACTAAGCAAAACCAGAGAAGCTAGTACCTGTATGAACTATGACACAAAACATTAGAGTGAACAACGAAACACAAAAATCTAAACTTGCATCACTAGGCAAATTCCAGTGCCCATCTCAACTGTGGCTTCATAGCATTATACCAGCTTGCTTTCAAGTAGGAAGAGTAACACATCTTTTCAAAGAAATGTGTATTTAGATACTGGATACACTGAGATGTAAGATATCCTTCTTAATACAACCTTAACTATCTGAGCAGAACAAAAAAAACAAACAAAAAAACCCCAGTTGTTAACCCCAAGCCTACATTATTTGAGATACTTTTTCAGAACTTTGTAAGTGGGCAACTCAAGTCTGAAAACACTAATTTCCTAAAAAAAAAAAAAGGTCTCATTAGTTGCTCATTACTCACTGGATGCAAAAGTAGACAATGCCCCAGGGAACAGTGTCACAGCAATAAATACAGCCTGTATGTCATACAGGAGCCATTACAGACAGTTGCCTGTGTGCAACCTGTTCAGCTTCTCTGTATTCCAACAGATGTGGAAGGAAAGTATTCTGTCTGAAAGAAGTTACCTTAAAGGCAGCATTATATCACAGGAGGAAAGATGCTTAGAAGCCACAGCCTGAAAACCAAGTGATAGGATCACTTATCCAACAAATAATGAAATATTTGAAGATCAAAGTGGAACAGGTTGTGAGGTTACCACCACTCAACTCTTATTAGGATCTCCTGGAAACATTAAGAGTCCATAAGATACACATTCACTAGAAACTTCCAGAAACATGCACTCCCCAGCTAAGATCAGAGCTGTGTATAGTGCTGGACATATCGCGCAGACAGAGGAACCTTTATTAATAATCTTCAAAACCAACATCCAGTTAAACATGGATCTGGATCCTCAAACTTAACTATGCCTACTGTATGACAGCCACACAGCCTACAGAGATAGGCAATGCCTGAGTTCATAGGGTACTTGAGGTATTACAAGGAGCTGGATCCTGAAAACAATAATGCTGCACCTCTGGACAAACAGCCTTCTCTGTGCTTCATTATCCCAACGCTGCAGAAAGGCAAAGCAATACCTGAACCCCTTTCTGAAGCTCTTTGAGACATACTGGTGAGGGACACTAAGAAAAGCTAGACATTACACCAACATATGGATGAGAAGATTCAAATTTGAAACTTAACTGTTTTCTAATTAAACTACCCAAGCAATCAATCCAAATTTAGGCACAAGAACACCATTTTCATAACAAGATTAAAAAATAATTCAGAACTGCATTCAACACTGCCCATGCTAGTACTGAAAAGCCCCTCTGCTTGCCAGTGGCAGATGGGAAGTCTTACTCAGCAGCAACTCACAGCCCTTTAAACACTACAAGAGTACAAATAAACAAACCACTAACTGCTGCAGAAGAGCTGGCATTCTAGAAGTTAGCATGTGTTTTTGCTAACAAACCTAAGTGCGATCCACAAGTTGATGGATATTATGAAGTCTGCCAGTTTGTAGACAAAATTACCAGTGCTTCTTGTATTGTTTAGCTCTGCCAAGTAAGAAAGAGACTAACTGAAGACTTCTGTTATTCAGAATCCAAAAGAACAGAGACAATTTCAGAGAAATATAAATTTCTAGAGCATCAAGCTCAAAAGCACAGAAACAAAATACAAAGAAGACTACCTAAAGGAAACGTTAAGGTACTTGAGACCAGCATCTATACCTGTACAGAAAGGAATGTTCATTTGGGGAGGGAAAAAGATACTAGATACTATCCCTGTAGTTAGGAGCACCAAGGCCCAAAGACAAACAGCAAAAGGTCCTACTAAAAAGGGGAGAAAAAAAAGTAACCAAGATGAATCTTAAAAATTTGGTGTTAAAGGTAAATGGTATCGCAAGTCTCTCATCAAGTTGGGTTTTTTTGACTCTTGCCTCAAAAGACTTCGCCTTCCCTGAGCACTGAGTCTATTTCGGTGCAGGTTTGCTTTTTTTCTTTCTTCCTTCCTTTTAAAATTTATCTCAACCAGCTTCCAATTTTCTACTTGGTATCAAAATCATGGCTTCTATTCAGCCACACAAAACCCGGTGATACAAAGAGGAAGAGGACAGCTTTTCTACAAAAGCAGCATAAGCACTTGAGTCCTTGCTTACAATTAGTAGCAAGAAACACATTTAAGTTAACATTTATAACAGCTGCCCTATGCCCACAACCCAGCCAGGGTCACCTCTCAGTAGCCCACTATCTGGAGTTCCCCTTTAGACTGCAGCTAAGATACTCAGCATTACTTTTTGGAAAGTTCTGCTGTACTGTGTCACAGAAGAAAAACACTCAGACTTAGAAGATACGTATCTAAGTTCTTTCTTACGTTACAAAGAGATCAGCACACCAAGTTGCACATGCAGTTTATTACTTTTGTTTCAGTAATGTACACTATAGATTTATGACAGGGGAAGTGGAATTTTTCTCTTCTATTTTCAGATCTCTCAATATAAATTTGCATCTCTCAAGGCACCAAAAGGTTTCCTTCTCTTAACACAAAAGCAATACAGGGTAGGTAGAGGCTCTAGAACTAAACACGCAAATTTAAGTTCCTATTACTTAAGCTTTCTTGCCTAAAAACAAATCAAGAAGAAAAAAAGTAGTATCAAATTAATACATCTTAATCTCTGGTACTTCCAGATGCCCAAAAGGCAAGAAGAGAGTCGTGGGCTGAAACCTACTCAGCTAAATTCCTCCTGTAGCAGGACTCTGCCATTAAAAACAGACTTGCACAGTCTCAAAAGTCCAACTTGAAGCTCAATCACTATTTGGGGATTTTTTTCCATGAGGTAATTTCACCTACAATAGGCATCACCATACAGATCAGTCAATATTTTTATTTTTAAAAGCACACAGACAATTAATCATTTTCTGATAACGGCTGCCCCCAAGACAGTCACAATAATCTGTACATGCACTAATTCCTTTGAACTCCTTTGTGCACTTCCAGAAGTACACCTCTCAATTGCTGAGAAGTGTAAGCAGGTATGTTGCGTCAACAGCTCCAAGGTGAAGGGAACATGCCTCATCCCCTCTTCCTTTTTTATACTAGAACAGTTTTGGAGCTGCTCATATCCTGCTTCAGTTTCATAGAGAAAAGCTGGAAATAATCTTGCCACTGAAAAAAAGTGAAGCAAGGCTGCTGTAGAGGGAGTGCTGTAACATTAAGCCAATGTGATTTGCCCTCAGCCTAACTACTAACACTTCACAGAAGCATTGCTAGGTTGCATTTAGCATTACAGGGGAAAAAAAAACAGCCCTTGTAATTTGACAGAAATTCACAATTAACACCTCTTGAAAATGTGAGTTCTCTCAGAACTTGAGAATTCACAGAAATATTCCTACACCTTTTTTAATAATCCTAAATCAGATTCTCTTAAACAGGCTGTTATCATACACCTTTCTCATTTCCAACTTGGCCTATTCCAGCTTATTTACTCTACAATTAGAAGTAATGTTTTTCTGTAAAATTACACTTTAATCATGCAAATTTCATCCCAAAGGGTTGTGGAACAGCACTGCTTCAAATCCTTTCCTTACTACTATTTTCAAATTAAAAATAACAGTTTTATGCCTACACTGCTCTCCAGACTGCTTCAGGATAAAGTAGCTACTTGGGCCCTATGATTTTGCCATTAGAACAGGTTTTGTTTTGACATCCAAGAACTGCTCCAACAACTCGAAGTTGGCAGCAGGTCCAGTCTTCTCCTAGGTCTGCTATTTTTCCATTTGGCTCCACTGCAGCTTCTTGAAGTAAAAAGCAGAAGTTACTCATAGGCAGTCAGAAGAGGCAGATTAGAGCACCGAGCTACACAGACATCACAGTGAAATTCAAGCTCTCTCCCACTGGAATTAAAATCACCAGGATTAAGATTCAACAAAATATTTTCTGCATGCTAAGCAGCAGATACCTGTAAAGAGAGTCAGCTCTTCCCCTCTACCCATTTTAGCCATAGAAGACTCTTAAACTTTCACATATTGCCTGGATCCCAGCACTGAACATTGATCCATCATGGCATTGTTACACCAT
The DNA here is from genome assembly GCA_013400335.1 of Eurystomus gularis. Lineage (NCBI taxonomy): Eukaryota > Metazoa > Chordata > Aves > Coraciiformes > Coraciidae > Eurystomus > Eurystomus gularis. Next base: position 126,012 of record VZZY01018011.1, read on the forward strand.
TAGACACTTTAAAGCCAAACACAAAGCCAGCCCAATAGCAGTCACAAGCATAACAAGAAAATGGCACAGGGCAACACAGAATAAAATGGAAGGTGGCCACAAGCATTCTAGAATATTTTACATCTGCCTCAGCAAGGAATCGAGTTGATAACAGGTTATTTGTACATAACAGCTCACAATCTTCTAGCTCGGAAAGCAGTACTCCATCAGCTATGTTTTTCTGGAAGAGGTCCAGACTTAATACAGCAAAACTAGGACCTCAGAGCAGTATAATATTCACCACCTGCAAAGTTTCAGCGATTCTTTTACAGTAGCTGAAAAATCAGACTTTTTTTTTTTAATTACTCAATGAGGTAGCTGAAGATTTTGAAGTCTGTTAACAGTTTCCACAAGAAGTTAACAATTACTTCAGCTCTGGAGATTTTATATAGTTACATATTTTATATAGTTTATATTTTTTTAAAAAAAAGAAGTGTCCAGCCTTCTGGACAAAACTATCACTTTCACCCTTGGTTTGTTTCAAGCACAGCAGGCTACAGCCACTAAAACTAGCACCACCCTTTTAGAGCCCCACTCTCTTTGATTTCCTCTTATTCTTCATTCACCATGTTATTTAGACCGAAAGGTCCAGGTTCTATCATTAAGAACTAGAATAATAAATTCAAATGTTTTCTAACTCATCAAACGGGGCATTTATGCCAATCTTATGAGTGCTCTTGCAACAGATACAGAGTATCAGTATGCACTTACAGTAACATCATCTTTACTTTATTTTACTTTCACTGAAAAGTGTTCCTCTGTATATGTTCACCTTACAATTCAAAAGGTAAAAAAAGGCAAACACTAGGTTTCTGAGCTAACAAAGAGCTTGCTGTTTCATCAGATGCATGACTTTGTGCTTAGAATTAAGATGCTCAAACTTAAGGGCATCATCAGTTGTGCCAAACTCTATTGATGCTGTTGTGCCAGCAGCAAAATGTGCAGTAGAGCAGTGGTCTTATATCACTACACAAACAAGTCTTCTTGTACAGTTTCTTTTTGTTTCTTAGACTGCAAATGGCAGGAATCCCTACAAAAGATCCTGATGTTTACACCTGACTCACATAGACAAAAGGAATCTTGTTCACCAGGTCTTCTAACTTAACTTTAATTAAGTTTTCTAGCTTTCAACTTAAGGAGTTCAAACTGAAAGGAAGGCAACCTACTGAAAAAAGGTGGTTGTCCAATTCACACAAGACCTAGAAACCACTATTTAGCATCTGATGTAGACAAGATCCTTTTTAAAAGATTATTTATACTTAAAAATAAGATAACCCTTTGCAAAGGCTCCAATGTTGACTTCCTTCTTTTCCTAACGGACTTTGTACAATCACACTTTCTAGCATGTTTTAACTCTGCCTTTCAGGTAAACTAGTCCCTGGAACATGTGATGCTATCAAAAACGTTGGGAGATCTTAATCCTAAAGATGCTCTGTGACTATTAGGATACAAGACCTTAAGTATGTAAATACTTACAGCTAGCCTTCAATTTACTATATATCACATCCACCAAGTTTGTTTTTTTTTTTTTAAGCTAGACTCAGGAGAAGGTGAGTTCAGTTTACAGGATGGAAACATGCTACCACTAGTATCACAGAAATATCACATAACTATCTAGTTAGTAAACTCATTCTTTACAGAGAGAGCATATCAGTGAAATTTAGTCAAAGGGAAAATTTCAAAAAAGGTTTGAAATTCAGTTTTTGTCTGTCAGCTTCTGTATTCCTTTCTCTTGGATGCCAATCTAAAAGTCTCATTATGTAAAAGCAATCCAACACACACATGCTATATTTTTATTTACGGCATCTGGAAGCACTAGCTTTCAGAGCTTAGTAGCGGTGTCCACATTTCCTAGAGCTGTCACTCCTGCCTGTAAGAGCACAGGCTAGACAAAAATAGCACACATTGGAAACATGGTGGCTTGTTACTAATGTTGCCTTCAACCAATTCTATATATACTTTAAAAAAAAAAATAAATCATTTTCTTCATAAAGAATACTCATTATATGCATGCAACCCTTAACCTAAAAGGTCACCAGGTAAGCCCGTTAAGAATTAATAACACATTAGATAACCCACATCAAGACTAACATTTACCTGAAAGATGTATGGAAGCCTTTCCTTTGGTTTTCCTCCAGCAAGTCTATCTAGGGCCTTACAAGAGGCTGGAAAGTCTTCCTACAAGCACTACTTCACATTTAAATCTTGGCTTAATGTCGGATCCAGCCAAGGTCATGCGGTAAGTCAGGGTAAGATACATGCTCTTCTGCTCGAATTGAGTCCCTTTATCTATGAAGTTAGAGGAAGGGAGACATCTACGATGTGATACACCGGTATGGACAGCCTCGCTATGGAAGCGCTCGGTATTATTACTCCCTCAGCCTACAGCTACAACTAACTATTGAAAGGGGCTATCTCGGTTATATGCTAGGCTTTAGACTGTCTCATTCCTAACCCCCACCCCCCTCAAAAAAAAAAAAA